>JAGFPH010000069.1:836231-909053 GCA_018207615.1 Philaenus spumarius
AAGCGAGGAAGAACTGAGCTATAGAGGGGGTGGTAGATCGTTGCAAGTGGCGCCCAACGTGGGGCACGAGTAGATCGTTGCAAGTGGCGTCCAACAAACGTGGGGCTTGAAAGACAACGCTTTGTATTTAAAAAATTACAAATAACGTTCAAGGGTGAATACAAAAACAAAGCAGTGTTAATTAAGCTTCACGAGAACAGAACAGTACCTTCGTTATAGCAAGTACTCTTGAATATAAATAGTTAAAATAATTTGTGCCAATTTAATTAATAAATAATAAGTGAAATATGGGTCCTAAAGTAGAAGAATCTGAAATGAGTAAAATTATGGAGTATTTAAAAAAATTAGAAGCACAAAGAGTAAAAGATAAGGAGGAGTTAGAAAAGGCTAGGAGGGAAGAGTTAGAAAAATTAGAAGCTAAAGAAACCGCGAGGGAAGATGCTAGGCGGGAAGAGTTAGAAAAATTAGATAAAGCTAGGCGTGAAGATTTAGAAAAATTAGATAAAGCTAGGCGTGAAGAATCGGAAAGATTAGAAGCTAAAGAAACTGCTAGGGAAAAGGCTAGAAAGGAAGAGTTAGACAAATTAGATAAAGCTAGGCGGGAAGATAAAGGAGAAATGTTAACAGAAATTAAATCTATTATAGGCGAATTTAAGGAAACAATAGAAAAAGAGTTAGGAGCACAGGCTGCCCAAATAGGGGAATGCATAACTGAAATAAGGGAAGTTAAGGAAGATGTTGAACAGGTTAAAATTAATACTAGGTTAAATGAAGCCAAAATAGGTATAAACATTACTGAAATAAATCAACTAAAAAAAAGTGTTAAAGAAATAAGTAAGGTAAACCCAAGTAAAGGTGCGGTAGAAAAGCAAATCACACACGTTTACCACAATCCCCAAGAAGTAGAGAAGATAGAGTTTATGGGGGGGAATAGGGAAGACCCCGTGAGATTTATTAAAAAATTAGAAAATCTGCTAGACGAAATAAACAGCTCGATGGATGGTGAGCAAAAGCTTCGTCTAGCAGAAAGACATTTAACAGGCCAGGCTAGAATTTGGTGGGACGTAGTTAGGGGGGGGAAGACCCAATTTGAAGAATTTAAAACGGCGTTTTTGGAAAGGTATTGGGGGTATGATGCCCAAAGAAAAGTTAGGGACATAATCGAACACAGTAGGTACGATTATTTAGGAAAATTGTCCATGGCGGAATATTTTTGTCAGACTGCCCAAAAAGCAGCTAACTTAGATCCAGTTATACCAGAACGACTATTAATACATAACTTAATGCGTCACTTTAATAAAGAAGTACAAATTGCTAGTATGGGACGGAAAGAGTTAAATTTCACGGAGGCCATTGCCTTTTTAGAACAAATGGATAATATGGGAAGGAGGTTAAGGGACACACAACCACAAAATAGGCCGGATAATCGAAATAGGATACCAGAAACCCAAAATTATAATAGATATCCAAACAGAAATCAAGCAGTACCTTCCCGACCACCTAACCCTCAATCCTATGGTCAAACCCACAGAAATACCACAACCCCATATCCTCAAAACCCAGGTCCGTCTAACCAGGGGGCTCCCAAACAACCGATTGCAAAAAACTGATTTCGAAGGTTCCGAATAAAATGAATGGCAGACAACAATGGCCAGCGATAAGGAAATATGACGGGGCTGCGGATAAAACACCATATAATAAAACTAATAATCAAAATAAATTAAGAATAAATAAATCCATTAAAATAAACAATCTTACCTATAACATTAGAGACGAATTATTTCAAGAGCCTGATGTTAACCATTTAATTAAAAAAGAGTTACCAATATGCCCTAACATTACGGTAAAAATAAATAATAATAAAGTATGCGCTGAAGTAGATACTGGAGCACAGTTTTCATTCATGCAAGAAGAATTTTATGTAACATTAAAGAAAGAAGGAATTAATATAGTAGAATTACCGGTAAACAATGTAGAGGTGATAACAGCAATAAAAAAGAAAAGACAACGGGTAACCAAACAAATAATGGTAGACTTAAATATAGGGGGGCAAATTTTGGAAGAAATATTTTTAATAGTACCCAAATTAAATAATACTTTAATAATAGGATGCAACATACTATATAAATATAAAGCCAGAATAAATATGGAAAATAAATTTATACTTTTTCAAATAAATAATACACAAATAAGCGTAGATTTTGAAAGAGAACGGGAAGTAAATACAATAGTAGAGACGGAAAAGCCTAACTTAAGTATAGTTAAAGCGAAACAAGTTTCAAACGAATTTTGCGAAGATAAAAGATCCAGTAATTGTTCAGCGTCACTTAACACCGTAGAAGCGCAAAATGGAGGCTGGAATTCGATAGGGCGAGATAACGGGGCCTTATTGTTATTGGTCGAAACCGAGGCCAAAAGTAAAAAACAGGTTGTGCAGGGTAATGCAGAAATAGGCGTACCTAAGGAGGAAGTAGGGGAAGTTAGGCCAAAGCCAGTAGTAGAGGTAGATAAGCCTAAAGAAATAAATAAAGTTAGAGTTCAAAGTGAAAAAGTAAAGAAAATTAAATTTAAACAAGGTTCTAAGGAAATTTTGGATAAGAATAGGAAGGGAAGTAGGATAGAAAGAGTAGATCAGGACCAGGAGAGTGTAGGTGCGAAAGAAGATAGGGGAGAATCGTCGATAAGGCCACAGGTCACAAAAGTAAAGGGAAATAGGTTAGAGGGGCCACAGGCCGAAGTTAATAAAAAGTATAAAAAAAATAAGGAATTAGCCCTACTGTATTCGTCGAAGCCACAGGCAAAAAGTAAAGTAAATAAAATAGAGTATAGGTCTAATGTCCAGGGAGAAGCGAAGGAGTTAGTTAGGGAAGAACGGGGCAATACACTCTGCCGGGAAAGATCTACGGGAAAAACAGGAAAATGGAGTAAAATGAAAGGGGTTAAATTTAAAACACAGAATAAAAAATTGAAAAGGAATAGGGTTAAGGAAAAACCCAAAGTCAAAATTAAAAAACAACTAAATTTAGGACAGGTACAATTGGAATAAATAACAACGGAAGTAGGCCTAAACAAACAAAGAGCGAGTACAATGCTAAGTCAAAAGTACGGGGAATCTGATTCAAATTAATGAAGGAAGGAAAGGTAGAGGGGAGCGGTCGGCTAAAGGTAAATAAACAATACCGAACTGTAGACAAGGTCAACGGCGAGTCAGCTGATATCCTTAGCAAATAAATAGTTAGAGTTGATATAGGGTATTACAAAAATGATGTACAGATTTAAATAAATGAAAAAATTGTTTTTAAAGTTAAATAATTTTTAAATTAATACTGGGGTTACTTGTTAGGATGTCAGTGCTGTAAGGTATGTTAATTATCTAGGTGCTAGACAGAAGCTGCCGAGACCAGTACTAAAGGATAGTACAAAACTTTAAGTGAAATTATAAAAACTAAAATATAATAACTATGTTTTTCAGTGATATCTGTAGCAGTAGTGCAGAGAAACAGTGAACAAAATATGAAAGTTGAATGTAAATAAAATGTGTTTTACAGAGACAGGAGCAATAGCCAAAATGGAAATTATAGAAATGAATATTATGTTTGTATGTATGTATTTCAGGAATTAATGCATATTATGGTTAGAAATAAGTTTGATTATGAATATGGTGTGAAAAAATATTATTTCAATATGATTGTGTGATTGTTAAAAAACGAAAGAATTTAAAGTTTAACAATTTTCCATAAATGGAAAAATTTCAAACTTAAAGGGGGGGAACTTGAGACGGATTAAGAAATAGGCATATCCGCTCAATGAAATAATTTTTCAATTTAATTATAAAATCTACTAAGTCCTTCAGACACCAATATACAGAGCAAGTTAGGCTAACTTTTCATGTTCAAAGTTGTTTGAATCTCAGCAGCCAAATGAAACAAGCTGGCTAGAGAACAATGGAAAAATTATTTTAATAAAAAAGTTGTTTTTAAAGTATCAAAATATGTAGAATAATCATGGTAATAAAAAAGTCAAATCACAATTTGGAATTAAATAAAGAAATAAAAAGTTATTAGCAAAATAAAAGCGAGGAAAAAAGTTAAAAGTCAGAATTTTTAAAATTTTTAAAATCTTTATAAGGGTATTGAGAGACCAGTAGAAAAATAGACAAATTACGAAAAAAGTTTTTGTTAAAATTAAATGGTAAATATAAAAATAATTAAATAATAAGTAATTAAAAAAGGAAAATTAAATCAAAGTAGTTTAAAGTACAGTTTTAGTAAAAAGTAGTAAATTAATTAAAATAAATAAAGATTTTAACAAAATTAGTCACGTTTAAATAATATCAAAGAATAAATTTAAGAGTTATTAACGTTTTTAGGTAAAAAAGTAAAATGCCTATTTTCACCTATAAATAAAGGGTTAATAGAAAAAATGATAAGATATAAAAATAGAGATAATAATTAGTATAAAATGTCAAAACCTGTGAAAGATAGAAAAAAGGATTAATTTAAGGTAAAAGGGGTGTTAACATATTTAGACAAAAAGTGATGATACAAAAAGGACAATAACTCAACCAATAATTAACCAATTCAAAAACGGTAAAAGACTAGTTTAGTGGAAAAACGTAAACAATACAGTATGACCATAAAAAATATAAAAAACTTTATAATTTGGAAAAACCGCGAGTCAAGAAAAACGCGATCGCGAAAAAGGTGTGGAACGGGAACGCGACGTCGTACAACTACGAATCGAGTTTGTGCGTAGCCAGTAAACCAAGCTGAACAAAATGACATCATCCAGAACCCGATCCGATCACGGGAAGCCGAGTTACAGGAATTTGGGAATAAATGGTCACAAATCTCGCAAACCATAAGGAACAGGCAAAAGTTGATTATTTTTCTTGAAGAGAATTGTCGGTCGGCCAAAGGTAAAGACACGCCCATTCTGCAGTCTAGCCAATATAATTGCCAATGTACAAAATCAATTAATTTTGAAAACAATGCCAAAAATATAATTTTTACATATATTCGAGTAGAGAAAACAACCAGGATTATGGGAAAAATAAGGAAAAAATTCTAAAGTAATTACAGCCTGAGCGCCACACCAAAAACAAAAGGGAAATTGAGTAGAAGGGTTGGTAGACTAATATAAGTTTTTGCGGGAGCTAACCGAAACACGCGGTTCGCCTCGTCAGTCTTCATAGAAACTCCGGGAAAGTCTCTACGCTTCTCGTTAGATCATCGTATCACAGCAGAGTATAAGTTTTTGCAGGAGTTAACCGTAAAACGCGGGTCACTTCAACAGTCGTAATAGAAACTCCGGGAAAGTCTCCACGCATCTCGTTAGATCATCGTATCACAGCAGAGCATAATAAATTCAAAGATTTTAATACTTCGTAAATCTAAATATTTAGTAAAGTATACAACTGAAAAAGAATCAATCTAGTTCATAGCGTAGTAAAATAAACGCTATATTTCGTCGAAAATACTATCGCCGAGAACTTCAAGGGAAGATCCAGGGTAACAGCGGCGAGGTCTGTTATCACGTGGCATCCGAACTCATAGGAGGAATCCAGACGAATTCACGGAAAGGCGACATCGAAGGACAAGATCCCGGACTTCCAGAACAGCGTTCCAGATCGGGACTTCTAGAACATCGCACCAATCCCGGACTCAGGATCTCCAAGAAGGAATACACCGTATACGAAACAAGGTAGTGTCGGAGACACCTTTATAATTTTTCATAGTTTACAGCATTGACGAGTAGGGCTTTACTTTTAAAATTTTTAATATTTAAATGTTGGGGAATAAAATTTATAAAAAATAAAGTTAAACATATTCTATCTATCTTTCACAAAAAGGTTAATTTTTATTGATTTTGAAGTTACATTGTGTAGAAAATTTCACAAAAATTTAGCTAAGGAATTTTTTTTGTATTTTAAGGATAAAGGATCCGATTGTTAAATTATATAAATAATATAAATTAAGAGTGATTAAAATTTATGTTCTATTCTCCAAATAAAAAATCTTTTATTCTGAGTAAATTACCAAATCCAAAGTTAATTTTAAGAAGTGCTAATATTAAGGAAGGATTGGCTGGATATAACGAAGATTACTGTTCTCCGAAAGGCACGACTCCGGGCAGAGTTTAGTCTCTAAAAAATTAAATATCATAAATATTCCTTGGCAAAAAATAATTAAGGGTTTTATCGTAAGGTAAGAAACTAACGATAAATATCCTTGCAAAGACGAGCTACCCTCTTGACTTGACTGGTGGAGCTAGCCAGGAGCCAAAAAAGGTAATCAATTTAATTATTTTTAAACACTAATAAGTTGGATTGCGAAAAGCGAGGAAGAACTGAGCTATAGAGGGGGTGGTAGATCGTTGCAAGCTGAAGTAGTATATGTTTTGAAATGTTTATTGTTATGGAACTAAAATCTGTAAAACAGATATTTTTTTAAAACTAAAACACTAATTTAAAATGTAGTTGCAGGAAAAACTTTGTGTGTATCACGGGTGCAAAGTTTAATTTATCAAAAGAGATAAACTTGTCAAATGTTTATCTCGTGAGACAAACTCAACTTTGCACCCTAGATACACAAATAAATATAGTCGAGCTATTACTTACTAAAAATTTTCGAATTTTATGTAAATCCTGGCATGATAAACTTATGCAAGCGGGTAACATTGTCGACTGCCTGTTATTTTTTACATTTTGGCGTGCTTGTGATTACTGTTTACGTAGTCGGGTATCTCCCATTATTTTCACTGTTGAAGGCGTTTAACTGTTTATTAGTTGGGTGCATGACATTGTTTACGATGTTGGGTACCACTTAGTTTTACTTTGTTGAGCGGAAACTCTAAATACATATTATTATACGTTTAGAAAAGAGTTTGAAGCATAAAATGTTTTCGAATTACAGTTAACTTACACTATTATTTGGAGTTTATAATAAAATCCATTAAATTACGAGATAAAGTATTAAGTCATACTTGTGCGAGTAAAGTGTAGGGGTTGCGGATATATTATAACATTACTTTTATCAGAGTTACCTAAGATAGGAAAACTAATTTAATGTTTATTTTTTATAAAGTACAATACCAATAAATAAATATAAGACAATACATTTTGAAAACGAAATTGATTCTCCTTTTTACTTTACGTTATTGAAGGTAAAATAAAATAAATTATATTTTTATAATCTAGTGAATTCCTGACAAAATGTCATAAATAAATACTAAATTGCACCTGAGCCAACATAAGTAACTCAATAATTACTAAACACCTGTGTATTATATTCGTTTTTTATTTTCCATCATTCCCAGAACATTTATAAATCCTATTTATTGTGTATTTAAATGCGAGTTGTTTCCCATACTTTGTAATTTATTTATTTTGTAAATATATATTGGAATAAAACTAATAGTAGATGTTCAGTAAAAATAATGTTTTATAAAGATTGTATAAGTTTTTTTCCAAACTTAACTTTAAAGGACCATGTAGTTAATTTATATACCATGCATTTTTGTTCTAACTAATATAGACCACATGTTTACAAGAGAAAACGATTCGACACGGCAAAAATAACTTAGTAAAAAACTGCTTAAACTTTTTCTTCGCCACTAATACATTTTATTATCACTACACCATTAAATTATACCACCCAATAAACTAACACCTGTATACTGTGTAGTATAATAAATAACTAAATCCAGCTTTGATGTAACAATATGGTTTGAGATAAGATAAAGTTTATAGTCCTCCATTTAAAATCATGTAAAACATAAGTAGTTAAACAATGTCTAAGTCTTCATACTTATACATTTTACTATAAGTTTAATATATCAAAGTTTTATTTAATGATTGCAGCCTATTTCTTTCTATAGCTCCAATCAATCACTAAACCATTTCTACAGCTTGGTTCCTGTCCTAACTTATTGTATGCATATTATTGTTTTACACTAGTAACCCCCGTGAAAAATCACAGGCTGATTAAAACGATACACATCCGAAATATATCATTGAAAAACATGCTATTTAAAAACAACAGGACCACTTATCTAGGCCTACCTAACTATGCTGAAGGGAATTTTTAACACGGTAAATGTGTACAGTAATAAGAATTATACAACTGTAGGCCTATTTGTTGATCATTTTCATTTGCATAATTTAAGTTAATATATATTTAAAAAAATATAAAAATACTGTCTTTTAATGCTTTTTATTTCATATTTATAGATCAAATGATTTAGAAGTTATTAATGTTAACATAGTGATGAAATTAATAATCAAATATGTTTATATGTTATACGATGATGTAGGAATGTTTCCGAGGTTAAGTGAATAGGTATCTCTTCTTTAAATTTGTATAAACAAATATATTGATGATAAATGGTTGTATTTATATACAGTTTATAAGCACAAAGCAAATCTTAAAACGTATTACAGCATACATTAGTTCTATAACTCATATTTAAAAAACAATCTTCTTCACAAGATTCACAAGAAATTATAATGATTGAAGTTGTAAACATAACCCCAAACTATAATCTATACTGGGTGTGCTTAAGTATTACAGATGATGGGTAAAATCAGCTGTTATATTATATGTTACGTACCTACGTACACTCGATTTTATAGGAGTTGATTATATCTGTAGTGGGGAAATGTATTTTTTTTATATTTGGCATCTTCTTATGCACTTTACAATAACCTGGGAATTTACCATTAAGACGTGATATAATGCTCGGAACTTGATAAAGAAAATTGACGCATTTTCTCTAGCGCACAGATATCTTAATTTCAGAGTGCATCTTGGTTACCTTCTTTACCTGATTGTTCGTGTATACACTTATCTTTAATTGTTGTTCCCAAATCATTGTCTTTTATAAAAAGTCGTTTAGTCTAAAGCTAAACATTCACTACTTTATTCAAATATTTACGTACAACATTTACTTTTTCAGTAACAATGTTGTCTATACTTTCAGTTCGTATTTGTATACGTGTTTAAAATTTAAAACTTTATAGTTATGTTTGTACTTTCATACAGTAGTTTCAAAAGTTTATAATAACTCATAATAAGTTATGAGTTATAATAACAAGAGCATATGATAATATATTTAAAACAACAAAGCCAGTTCTCCATCCTACTTGGGGTAAATTACTGCAATGATTTCAAGAGTTGCACGATTGGCTTGATTAGTTTTTCTTGGGTGTAACTTTGGTCAAGCGACTCTATACAATTAGTTCATATACACTTTTAATTTCAACCAACGGAAATAAATGGTATATCTGCGCTATATCTAAAATGTTTATGTTGTCTTACCACTGAATTAAAATTTTAAGGATACTTTTAAACATATGTGTTGTTCTCGAATACTTTAAAAGTATTGTCCCTATTCAATTTGTAATTTGACCTTCGTCAGCCAAATTGGCAACATATTAATTAAAAGGAGAGCTTTAAAGAATGTTTCTATTTTGTTTTTTTTTACAATTTATTAATACATAGTTAATGTACACTTAGTGCTTATATAATAGATGTTACATAAATTATTGCATAACTGATATTGCCATTGTTCAAATTAAATAAATTGGTTTAAGTTCAAGTTCTTCCCTTAAAATGTCCAGTCAATAGAGGGAAAATATGTGCTCTATGCTTATAATTATAAGTATCGTTATTAATGAAGATAGGTTGGTATAATTTGATATGTGTGTTTGTTAAATGTTGTTTTCTATATCATTTAAAATTATCATTTCTACACCTGAGTTAGTGTTCAGAAAAACTTTGTAGGATAAGTATAATCAAAGAAGCATTGAAACGACAAAAATAATGCATTTATAAATACAGTATGAGTTATTTAAATGGGTAACTTAAATTTAAATTGATATACAAACGGTGTATAACCTTTGAAATGGAGGAAAGTAGCATTTTTATAGAAACACATTTTTAAGATATGTATAATTGTTGTTGTGAAATATTACTATTGCATTATCATTAAGCAAGATTTAGGCTAATTTCTATAAAATAAGAATACAGCAGAATAACAAGAAAAATAAACATGTTCTTAATAACAATTTATACTTTAAATATTTAAATTGGAAAATTAAATCTAAATAATAAAAATCTATGAGACTATTTAACGCCATGTTCACTAAAATTTAGTTTTACAAATTTGTATTTGTTCTTGGATAAAAAATCTGAGGAGAGAAAGTTTTTAAAAAGGTGGTACAGCAAGTAGAATTATGGATTGTAAAATTTTTATTTTAAATCATTTTAAATTTAAATATAGTTTCAATGATTTAACAAAACATTTCCCCACAACCTACACCAAATTTTAATGTTGAAACTGTTACTCCCTGTACACAGGGGAAATAAATCGCACACTTTTAAATAATATAGTAAGCATTTACGTGTTATATATAGGCTACAGAACAAAACTTCCTGTCGTCTACCAGAGAGTGGCATTAGTTTTATTTATATATTGTAGTAGTTCTATACCTGGTGGGATTAAACGATTGGTCACGATTGACATCTAACAAATTGAAATTCTAGCTCCGTGATGTCAAGATGTCTGGGACCAAGAAAGGACTGACTACTTTAGAGTTAATTCAAGTTCTGCACACGTCGTAAACTACATAGATAACTAGGTTAGTACTGTTGTTATTTCTATAAATCTTTAAAATAGTTTTATTACAAAACTCATGGTGTTTAATGATATTGGTCTTAAATATTATAAAGAAGTAAAATTTAATAAATTGCATTTAAGGCAATTTGTAAAAACGTTTTAAAATTTTAATATTTAATTTAAATTGATGAGGTGAATAAACAATACAAACAATTTCTCATCAATTTGTTAGTAGGCCTATATTTTTATTCTTTACTTATTATTTAAGGCATTGAGAACGATTATTTTTATCAGATTATTTTGTAATTCTATATAATACATTTATACCCACGGACAGGTTGTCAAGTCAAATCTCTATTATTTGTATTGTATCCTTATACATTCTCGATTTATTGTTACTATAATAATAGAAGTCATCAATATGCTAGTTCAGGTCTTTTTACTTTGGTTTTACTATTTCCATACACTAACATACATTTATGTTTTTTTTTATGAATAGTTAAAACGTGTATTTCCAAAACGCTGTAAGTACCAAAATGAAAATTTTTCAGGAGAGAAAAAACTGTATATAAAAAAGGAGTTTATTTCAATAAAATTGTTTTTGTATACACACAATCAACACAGAAACATTTCATTTAGGTGTTATTAAGACACATTTAAAATAACTACTATCTTTAAAACACAAATAAATCTTGCAAAATTGCCATTGCAAGTGAAAACGTTGTAAGTTCCATGGTGAAAGTACTTATTTTATTGAGCGCTCTGGGTTGTTCATTGTGTAATTGTTGTTCATTGATCTTTTGTAGGTTCTTCAGCCAACATTTCTTCAAAATAATTCCGAGCCTGTGGTGAAAGGAAGGGTAGCATATTTCTAATGTCACTTTTTTCCTGGTATACCCAATCTAGTTCGAGCCATATGGACAGGTCCTTAAAGCTTTCAACTTTGACGCTTTGTTTAGGATATTGATTACAGTAGGCTAGACCACAAAGCAGCTTGAACTTGGCCAAAAGCTTCAATTGTAAGTCTGAACTGAGAAGCTTTTGAAATACTCAACATTTTAGTGTCCAGAAAGGCGTTTGCAACAGCTTTGAAATCACGGAACTATTAATTTACAACTCATGTGAATGTTTTTTATGAGCAGCTGTGACAACAACTTACACTAGATTTTTCAGAGTAATAGCTTTGCATAATCACTGCATTTGTTATTATTATTTCTGCTAAGATGCTTGAAACATTTGTCTTCTTGTTTATCCGCCTTTCTTAGCTTTGTCTTTTCTTCGCCTGGCGCGTTTCGGGTAGACCCCATATTCAGAAGTTTTGTTTGCTACTAGCTAAGAGTAAGACAAGAAAAGATAAGAAAAGACAAAGCTAAGAAAGGCGGATAAACAAGAAGACATAAGCTGTGCATATTTTTTTCCTTTTTCCAAAAAAACAGCAACATTTGCACACTGGCACTTCCAGCTTTTCGACTTCCACAACAAATTCAGCTCCGTTTTCTCACTAAGAGTGCAGGTACTACTACAATGTTTTGTTCCAATCAAAAGGATGACACTTTCAACCAATAATAGAAATAAAAGCAATAAATGGGGTTTGGCACTTACGTTTTCGAAATGCACGCTTCAGTTATGTTAGAATGATGAATTCTTTCAATTAATCGTGTTTCCATAGATTTTTATTTTAGAGCTAAATAGATTCAAATAATAAAATCCTTGCGTAAAGTAATAAATTGTGTTGTCATCCAAACCAAAATACGCTCCCTTGACAACTTTGCATCAACTCTGACTCCCCTCTTTATCTTTGATATTCATGATTATAACTAAAAAAAATAATTTACTTTTCATCAAATAAGTGTAAATTGGCTTCTTTGTTTCCTTTGTGATTCAATTATCTTATAAAAGATAAAGTAATTTTAGAATGAGTTAAGTTGTTCAAATATTATTTCACAGTATTCGGGATCCTCAAAAGGTATCAGAATGCATTATTTATCTTTTTAAACAAAAATATGCAGAAGGATACAATTTTACACCAATCCAAGAATTTAACGTAGCTTAGTTTATTTAAGCCCTAGAATCGATGTAAAATACTCCCTGTACTTTAGTGATTTCGTTTAAAACTCATAAAACAATTATGACAGTTAGTAAATGCTAAACATTTTCAAATACAATACAGCTATAATTTCCATACACAAAACAACCATTGTATCCATACATACGTCTGCGTTTTATTGTATTTTTTCAACCTGCAAACCCATTTTACAATAAATTGACCGCCATTTCGCCTAATGTTTGCAATCATTGGTTTAGAACGCCAGTGGTGAATGACAAATGGAGTTGGAAAATAAACAGTTTGAAATCTGCAGTGTTGCAATAATGATTTCCCTTGAATTAAAAACCAACAAACAAATCAAATACGTTTAGCAAATAACAAAATGTAACGTTTTACTACGTCGTTATACCTGGCGGATATAGTAGTGCACACATCATACATAGTTACTGTTATTTTAATATTTACATGTGATAGAAAAAAAAAACATTCACATTAATTTTTACTTTAGAATAGTTTTACTTTGGAAGTTATTATATTAGTTTATTTGCCTATAATTTTAATATTTGGTTTTATTTTATGTGTGTATATAATAAATTATAGGCATAGTGTTTTTAACTGTTTAAATACAGGGTTGTCATACACAAATGGTGTGGTTTTGAATATGATTAAAATTAAAACAGAATTACTAACGGCTGATGATGTTTATTTATTTGAATCATCGTCTGAAAAAGTTTTTTTTACATAAATAATAAATTTCGATATGTGCGCCACTAGTCGCTCAGCAAATGTCCAATCGATAATCGGGTTCTGCCCAAACGTTAGTTAACATTTTTTCGTTAACGGTTGTCATTTCTTCATTAATCCTGTTTTTTTAGTGATTTAGGTCACGAATTTTTTCTTTGTAGAAAATGTTTTTGATGTACCCCTCCTAGAAAAAATTTCAAGGTATCAGGTCTGGACTCATAGGAGGCCAGTGAAGAGGTCCTTGCCGGCCTATCCATCGATGTACAAACTTTTCATTCAAAACTTCTGTTACAACTGCATTATAGTGTGGGGGTTCGCCATCTTGTTGTAAATGAGGTTGTTGAATGTTTTCGAGTTCAAACAGCTGAGGAAAACAATAACAGATTAACATATCGAGATACACGATTCCATTAATTGTCTCTTCAGCATAGAAGAAAGTTTCATGATTAACTTGTTTTTTGCCTTACTGGACTGGATTTATTATAAATAAATACCTTGTTTCCGTGAAATGCTGATCACTGTCCTGTTTGATCACTCTATTGTTTGGCGCACCACGTCCAAAAATGTGTATACATGTTTGTATAGCAGAGTATATAGTTTTCTCGTTGCTGGGGGTGAATCGGATGTTACCCTTGCGCGTTTTACCATGCATTTTGTGAAACGCTCCTAATATGAAACGCCCCTAAAGTGAAACGTTCCTAATGTGAAACGCTCCTAAAGTGAATCGGTCTATTTATGAAGGTTTTTATAAAAGGTTTTACTGCATTTATGAATTAATAGACTGAATGCCTCGCATTGCGACATTGAAAACAATCTCAATTATTTTTGCAGCCTACAGTGGTGTTATTTATTATTATTTTTAATTTTTGATAAAATACCTGCTTACACGCTTCCTCAGCAAGGGTTCAACGGTCTTGGTCTATGTTTTTCACTTATAATTTGATTATAAATATTAATCGGTACACGAACTGCGCATATGCACTAAAGCCGCATTCAGAAAGGATTTTAAAGTATTTAGACCTTAAGGGTTGAAACAACCTCTAAAACAATAACTATTGTTTGTAATACTAACCTTTAAGTCAGAAAGCTGAAATTGTTTACATTTAATTCTTGAAAAACATATAAAATGTAATCCAGTTTCACATTTTGTTACGTGTAGATAAGTTGTGAAAATGTGATAACAACTTCTAAAAACAATAAATAATAGTAATTGGTGTTTTTTAATTAAAGCTAGAGAGCTGAAATTAGGCACTTGTTAATTTAAAAATAAAATATTCTATTCCAATCTATGTATTCTCATATTAAAGACACAGGCTATCTAGACAATCTGCAACAATCGGTTAAGACTGTGATTTACCAGTCTGCAGTTTTAGCGGTTGAAAAAGAAGACGCTCTTCTCTCTGAATTCTGTATTTTAATTGGTTAAATTTAAACATCTCACTTACCTTGACGAAGACAATTGACGGGCAACCAATGAACAATAAATTCTAAACTAACTAAATATACATAATAATTCACTTTCATGAAATAAAATATGAAAGACAATGAGAGAGAAATATTACAATTTTATGTAACACAGTGATGCAAAAAATTCCCCGTAGCAAATTATAAATTAAATTTATTCATGATATATGCCTCCTGAACTGTAATATTAATACCGGAAGAAAATTGAACTTAATCACTTATTGTTTAGCAAACATTTAGAATTGGCGAATGCCTTACATCCAGCCATTAGGGATCACATTTTCTGTATTATTGACAGACAAATAAGTAAGAAAGTTTACATAAAGAAACAAACACAGGACAATAAGATCAATAGATTGTTCAAATCATTAAATATTAATAATACATCTGGTTTAAAAAACGTCAATCACACTTTTTATCCCCGTGTCGTAAATTGCACAGATATCTTATTCACTAATGATGAAATGGATATTTTGAATAAGGGTTTGAAACATAATTTCCCCAACAAGTCATTCAACAGGAATATTGTATCCGAAATTTTAAATGTAGAGACTGCAGTTAATTATGTCAAAGAGGATCAGGCAAAAACCGTCATACGACATGCCGTTAATGAAAAAATAACTTCATTATACAAGAAAAATAATACCCACTCTTTTTATAATAAAAATAACACGTTACAGAAAGAAATCTTCCTTCTTGATAATATAAATAATAAATTAATAAGTAATGATTGTATCATGACCAAGGCTGACAAAGGCCAATCTATAGTAGTTATGACGTCAAATAGTTATGTTGACAAAGTGCACGACTTCATACGTAACAATTCCATAAACAGTATTCCAAACGACCCTACCAATAAATTTCAATCGAATCTTAAATCAATATTAAATCGCATCAAATGTTTACTGAGCAAAGACGAGATAAGATATCTAAAGATGATAAATCCTAGAGCACCTACATTAAGAGGCCTACCTAAGATACACAAAGACGGTTCACCGATAAGACCTTTAGTGAACTTTACTTCTGCCCCGTCTTACAAAGTAGCCAAAAAGTTAGACAGTATTTTACGTAATAATATAATGCTGGATAATAACCACACCATTAGAAATAGTCTAGATTTAATTCAGTTGACCAAAGGCGTCAAGATGGATAAGAACCACACTATGGCTTCGTTTGATATCGTCAATTTGTATACTAACATACCTATTGACACCACACTGGATTTGATTGAACAAAATTTAAAGAAATACTCAAATTTAACACTTGAGTCTATTAAAGAGTTGTTGCTGTTGTTACGCACCGTACTTCAGCAAAATTATTTTTCATTTAATGATAAATATTATATACAACACGACGGATTAGCTATGGGATCCCCTCTCTCGAGTATTTTATCGGAAATATACCTCAACCACATTGAGAACACACACATCTTCTCTCCAAATAACACGCACGCTAAAAGGATCGCCCTTTACCACCGATATGTTGATGACACCATCCTTTTTTACAAGGGCAACATTAGGCAACTTGAACTGTTTAAAAAATATTTGAACAACATTACTCCTAAACTTAAATTCACTTTGGAAACAGAAATAGATGGACACATAAACTTTCTCGATTTAACTTTAACGAAAGTGGAAGATAAACTCAATTTCAAGATTTACCGCAAGCCCACAGCCACTGACCATACGATCCACGCCAGTTCATATCATCCTACGTCGCACAAGATGGCAGCCTATCACAGTTTTGTTAATAGACTCCTCACGGTTCCTTTAAATCAAAATGATTATAATCAGGAGCTGTCAATCATTAAACACATAGCATCAGACAACGGATACGACAACAAAATAGTGGACAATATTATTCGAAAACAATTGAATAAACGCAAGCGTATTTCTGAACCACCTAAGACCAAACAAAAGTACGTATGTGTTGAATATGGGGAAATATTACATCACACTTTGAGGAAAAATTTAAATAAACAAAACATTATATTAGCGTGCAAAACCTCCAACAAGCTTGAGAAGATAGTTTGTTCTAACAAAACAATAGTTAAAGGCAAGGACACAGAAAAATCTGGTATTTACAAAATAAAATGTTCCGATTGTCCTAAATTCTACATCGGACAAACAGGTAGATCCTTCAAAACCAGATTTTCGGAACACATTCCCAAGAAAACGTTTTCTGCACAAAAATCCAAGCTTGCTGAACATTTAGTTCAGAGTTGCCATAAAATTGACAACATTGACACCAATATGGAAATACTACACAAGTGTAAAAAATCTCCCTTTATGACAACCTTGGAGGAAATGCATATTTACAACGCATTCAAATATGAACCCCATAACACATTGAATGAAAAACTGAAATACAATAATAACGTATTGTTCAACACAATTGAAACAATAAAGTCCAAACGTTCCCCCAACTCAACAGACGTCATCGGTATAAAACAAGTGGGGGTTGGTTGACCTTGCATCCTTTGCCATGTGTTATCAGTTGTGACTCGATTGCTGGCCAGCATACTCGTATAATTATGTTTTAGTGTTCGTGTGTATTTTTATAATGTGACTTTTTCGTGTCTGTGTTTTAGTTGTTTTTTGTTTCTTTTAATATTTGACTCGTTAATGGAGTGAGTGAACTCCGAAACCGGTAGTCACCATAAAAGTGAAGAACTGTCGATGGTTTATAAAGGTACGTAACCTAATATTATAAATTAAAGTTGTAAAACGATTTAACACTATAGATGTTGTTTAGTATTGAAGGAGTAATAAACGAGTGGCTGTTTAATGTACTTATTTATGAAAGTCAAGGAGACGCAAACGTGCAATTATTTAGGTATACATTTTTAATATATTGTTTACCTTCATTGATCCCTGTTTCTCAAATCGATGGCCTGAATTCTGTTTTAGCCTTAGTGGCCAATTTTTACAATTTATTTTAACTGAAGACAATCTAAAAACTTTACACAATTAAAACAAAAAACGTATTTTTTTCTACTAAATTTGTTTTCACTAATTGTTGAAAACAATAACCAGGAGGAAACAATCAATTAAAATCTCTAGTATACTAAATAAATAATAAGAAGTATAAGTAAGTATTTTTGTCTTAAAATAGTATAGGCTAAATGTATTAAATATAAATTATATAACACAAAACGTACTTCTTTAGTGAACAAAATTATATTATAAACTGAATGAATTTCCTTAAACAATGTTCCAATCAACCTTGAAGATAACGGAAGTAATATAATTCTGTTCTACAGAATGAATTACGTCCAACGTTGTAATAGTCTATTTAAATTTCTTTATATTTCTGAATTGCTTGAACAAGCATCCCTAATTGAAAAAATACTTCCATTCTGGAGATTTATTTTCCTGCAGTCAATTATTTTAGGTTATTTTATACAAGTTTCTGTCGCAATATTTCAGCCCTTTCTCAGGGCTTATTGTTTTTTCTTCAACAATTATAATTGTACTGAAGCTTTATTGTACCTTGTTTTCAACTTTATTCACGGAAATTGCGTTTCACAACTAGATGAAAGTCATTTATTAAAATGATGTTTGTTGACAACTCAACGAAATAAGTTTATTTGATGCAGATTTATGACTTTAGTGGCTATTAATTTATTAGTACATTGTAATAAACTAAATACAAAACTCTTGTAATAAAAATTCAATAATTTTAGCGCTATATTTTCTATGTATCAGTATTAAAGATGTTTTAATAATTCACTCGAATAAATTATTATAGATTTTACGACAACGTTATAATTAGTCAAACGAAATAAGGTTTATACTTTTATATGAATGAAATATTAAATATTTTGAAATATATTCAAAAATCTATATGCATATGTACAAGTCAATATATGCAAAATCCTCAATTTGGTTTCACTTATTTTGTAAGAAATATTTATACAAAAATAGTAATTTAGTCCGGCTGTGTGACTTTTATAACTTAATGTAATTTACTTACATGTTCATAACGAGTTTCGGAACTTTATTTCATCATTAAATTCTCGCTCTATTTAGGTTGTTAACTAATTAAAATAAATATGAATTTAACATAACACTAACACAAATATACGCTCATAATAATAAATTAATAGCTATACGCTATAACTTGGCATGTATAAATCGTCGCATTCATACTGTCACGATGTAGATTTTGTATTCATACTGACAGTTTGTATTTGACGATGTGCACACGCCCAGTTATAGCTTATGTATCATTGTGAGAGTGTATTTGTGTTTCTGTTATGTTGAATGTATATTTATTTAAATGTGTTAACGACCTCAGTAGAGCTAGAATGTAATGATGGAATAAAGTTCCGAAACGCGTCATGAACAAGTAAGTAAATTACTTGAAGTTATAAAAGTCACACAGATGGACAAAATTACTCTTTTTATTCAAATATGTGACTTGGATACAAATACAATAAGTTTTGAATATTTATAATAAATAAATATAAATAACGAAATGTTTGTTATTGGTTTCTGACTAAATTAATGTAAATTTAACCAATTTTATTAAAAGTTGCTGAATAACGAAATGTAAACAAACACAAACCAATAATAAAAAGTAAAAGACGAATATTCTTATTTTATAAGGTTTGGTTCTTTCAACAGATAATATACTACTACTGTAGAACACTTTAGATAAGAAAACATTTTGTACTAAAATCGCACTATATAGAAATGAATGGTAACACCAATTAAGGATTTATTTGTAGTAAAATATTAAAGTATATATTCAATTTTAAGTAAGCATTTTTACAATTTAGTTTTAAAATTACATTTAGGCTACTTTCAATGCATATTGAAGATTAAAACGATTACTAATAAACCTTAATGTATTTAATTTCAAATGTTGCTTGAAAGAAAGTATATACTTTTTAAAAATTTAATTTTACATTTTAATTAGAGTTTCTAACACCTTCTTTGATATCAACTAGGGCTGAATAATCGGTGTTTATCATTACTTCTTCCAACCCGGTAAGGGACATATTTTTTGCTTTAGTAGTTTAGTGAGAGGTACATGTTATTCCTTGCAAAGAGTATAATAAATTTATTGCTTGATTAATTATAACGATTTGACTATCCTACTTTTACTTTCATTGTTCCTAGTTTCATAAGAAAACAAACTAAATACGATATTGTGCACTTGTTTAATTACGTAATTGAAATAAAAATTTACTAAAAGTTACATGTCGAAATCATGTCAACATTGTAATTGAAATATTAAATGTAGAATTTCTTGTAATAAGTTTATAATTAATAGAAATTTGAGTGTTATATAGAATACGATTTACTTGCATGATACTAAAGATGATAAGTTTTACTCTTCTTAGAATAATATTTGATATGTTTTACGTAAGCATAAAAGGGATCACAATCCTTTCATATTATTTCTCAAAGTTGTTTTATTTTGTCGCTAAGAGATGTCTCCCTTAATTCGTCACCAAAATTAATTATTCAAGCATTATTTTAAAGCTTATGTTCCAGGCTATATTGACGAAAAATATTCAAACAGCTTAAAATTCATGTTTTCGTTACAAAAATTGATTTAAAAAAAACTTTCATATTATACTTCATATATGGTTCCTAATGAAAGGTGCCATATATTAACAATCTGTTTAACTAACATGAGATCTGTTAGCTTAATTGTTTACATTCCAGATATGCAATTGTTATAAACTATTATTTATAAACATATGTCAAAAAATAAAAACAATTACCTGAACTAAATCAACTTATTAAATCAGGTAAGTACTCCTAAAGCAAATATATATTCGCACGGGTCAGCTAGTTAAGTATTAATATAATTACTAATTAAATAGTAATGTGTACTTATACTCTTATAAGAATTTTTGTTGTGGTCTTACTTACCATCATGTGAGTCATACAGGTAAATGATCCTTCTCCAACCATAGTATTTGACTGTGTCTATTATAGCTTGGTGGTAATCGGGTCTCATACTTATAGCGAAGTCTAAAAAGCCTGAAGAAGGTATTAACACCTAAGAAGAAGAAAACAATACAGTTAATCTAATTACAATTTAAGATGTATTGATTAAATTATGTTGCTTTACAGAATTTTGTATGATGTATAACATAAAACATTTTAAAATTACTTGGATAAAAAAATATAAAAAATTAAAATAAAAAACATTTATGTACAACACAGTCAAATTTCTAAATGTTTCACTTTATAATATTTCGTAAACATTGAATTACATGGATTATTCATGGGAATGCTAAATCTATATAAATAAAAATGCAAATGTTCGTTTGTTCAAAATATCAACTCTAATAAAGTTCTTTAACTATTACTAAGGAAACAGTACACAACATTACATTCGAATACAAGCAGGTTTTCATATTCATTTTTAAGAACAGTAGTATCTATTGAATATAAAAACAACAAAAAGTATATTTAATATTATCAAAAATGTGAGCGTCATTAAATATCTGTATTGACTATAATAATAACAGTAATCAGCTGTTTGATATAATATTTCCATTAACACCTGATTTCAAACTAAAAAAAAAAAATATATTTCTAACTTTTAGGTTAGGTTTTTGTAAAGAGCGTCATCTTTTGGAAGTAAAAAAAACGCAAACTATAGTAAATATTGTATGGAAAAGGGAGCGAAAAAATAAACTATTTTTTAAATATGTTTAGTGTTGGTACAGCAATCAGCTGTTTGCTCAAATATTTCCATCAACAGCTGATTTCAAAATTTGAAACAATTATTTCTATATCTAACTTTTGGGTAGAGTTTTGTTTAGGTGTAGACATGAGCATTGCTGATTTTTCTTAACCTTTTGTTATAACTGATTGTATAAAATATACGAAATAATTTGATTTGGACATTATTTAACATTATTTACCGTTTTATCTTTGAGATTATTGTTAATTCTAACCTTTATTGTAAAGAAAACATAACATATGTGTATAGGTGGGTCCGACGGAATTGGCGTGCAGAGCATGCAGGGGTCTCCATTAGTACATATAAATGAATATGTAAATGTTCGTTTGATCAAAATATTAAATCACCGAAAGTTCTTTATCGATTACTTTCAAATTTAAACGCAACATTAAGTTCGAATATAAGAAATTGTTTGTATATTTTTTTTAAACAGCAGCATCTAGTGAATATAAAAACAACAAAAAATATAAAAAAAACTTTACGCCAATTGGAGTGCTATAAAAAATAATATGTTTATTGTTGATACATTAATCAGCTGTTTGATTTAATATTTCCATTAACTGCTGATTTCAAACTTTTAAGCAATTATTTGTATTTCTAACTTTTAGGTTAGGTTATTATTACAGTGTAGACCTGAGCCTTGTTGGGTCTTAATAACCATTTGGCTCCCGACGTCCGAATTTTAGGACGTTCAGGAAAAAATCATATAAAATAGAAATCATTAGTGAATCTATGTTTATTAATTATCAATGGAATCAGAAAGAACTGTTCTATTTACCTTTTTGAGCTTTACTTACGTTAAAAATTACCTCTATGTTCACTACAACGAAGATAATTTTGATATACGTTGGCAGTGCTTTTGTCATCTGTCAGATGGTAAATAACTTGAGTTGTGTGTTTGCTTTGATTATGGCCCATATATTATGTTGTAGCAGGTGATTGTTTTGACATTTTTAGTTATTTTTATTGTGAAAAATTGTGATAATGAAGCGAGTAAATTCACTTGTTAGTGACGTGTATATTCTTATGACTATATACGTACAACTAACCGCAAAACTGGTTAGTTACGTAGTAGCCTAATTTAAAAAAAAATAATAACTCTGTCATTTTTAAATATAATGTAATGAAATTCCATTTTTTTTTTTAATTTTTAAGTGTAAAATTATGTTATGTGGACAAAATTGTTCTAGATATTCTTTGTGTGTGTCATTTTCAAGACTAAAGTAAACAAAAATTTAAAAAAAAATTTCCGAGTAACAATTTAAAAAAAAATCATATCTAACATGAATTTACACTTATTTTTAAATGGTACTACCTTATAGAACATTTCATTCCAAAAAAAATCATCAACATTTATCAGTAATTAAATTTAATATATATATTTTTTCGAAATTCTGAAAATTCTCTAAGTTGAGCCTGGAATTTTATGCACATATATAACAGATAATGGTTGGGATTTTTGGAACATATAAAAAATTGGACGTCGGGAGCCAAAGGGTTTTAACCTTTATTAAAATTGCTGTTATAAAATATCAAAAATAATTATTTGATTTGGACCTTTTAACATTATTTACCGTCTTAGCTTTGGTGTTATTATTACTCCTACACCTTTATTATAAAGAAAACATATAACATGATTATGAGTATAAAAGGTTTCAACGGGGTTGGCGTGCGGAGCTTGCAGGGTTTCCCCCTAGTATTATATATTATAATACTAATTTCTTAAAACATAAAAAATAGCCAACCACACAAGTACACTCGCACCCTACCACACGCACACCCTTACCCATCACCGTTATAAACAGTCCTTCAATTACACCAATTTGTTTATGTATGACATTATCATTAATTTTATTTACAACCACTGACATTTATTTTTATTTCGCGTGGTTGATTATTTCAGTCATAAATATTTCACCTTAAGTATGTACTGAATAATGTATGATGTGTATGTTAATAAAGAAAACAAATAACACAATTGTATGTATAGAAAGTTAAAACGGGGTTGGCGTGCGGGGCACGCATTGGTCTGTCGTAGTTTTAAATAAAACCTTGCTACAAAACAAATTTTTACTTTTAACTGTTTTTTATTAATCAAACTAAGCATTCAATACTTTAGTATTCACTATACATCATGTATATGTACAATATTTAGTTTATATTTGTATGTAATATAGGCTACTACATACATTATACTTTCCATTATCTTGTTTTATTTATTCAATGTATTTGTGTGATATAAAACAACATCTTACCTTTTCTGGAAACCATGGTGTGACAAATGGCATTTGAAAAGTATTGCTGTACGAATGGAGTGTATCAAACGAGTCAGGACTGACTGCTCCCAACATCGAGAAAACACCCCTCGAAAACTGGTTGCATACTGAAAAACAAATTATAAAATCATGACAAAACATTATAAGGTCTGCCTTAATTAAAATAATTAATTAGCTGTTCGATAAAAATGGAGTATTTAAAATAATAAGAATTATCAGATATTTGGCATCATTTTATTAATAGTTTAATAGATTTAAAATATAGTGTATTTACTTATGTAGGAAACTAGACTTATTTTAGTATGGAATAATCGTGTTGTTTACATATAAAACATAGCCAAACTAATTACATTTTTAATTAGTGTGCAAATATATTATTTGCCTTAACTTTTGGTTGCTTATTTTGTCAATACTAATATTACAAAGAGATAAAATTTGTTTGTTGCAGGGGTTAATCTCTAGAAACTACTGAACCGATTGAAAAAATAGTTTTACTAATAAAAAGCTACACTATTAATGAGTAACATAGGCTATAATTAATTTTGATAAAATATTTTTTATTTCAATATTTGTAAATTTAGTCGGAAAAAATCTTAGGTTAGACCTTAACTAATGAACCAACACATATATTTACATTAATACCATAGAAACTAATTAAATAAAATAACAGATAAAACAGCTGTTTGCTTTAATACTTCCATTAACAGCTGATTTCAAACTTCGAAGCGATTATTTGTATTTCTAACTTTAAGGTTAGGTTATTATTAAAGTGTCGACCTGAGCCTTGATGGTTATTTTAACCTTTATTATAATTGCTGTAATACAATATACGTAATAATTTTGATTTGAAGAATTAACATTATTTACCTTTTTATCTTTGAGGTTATTATTAATAATACACTTTTAATATAAAGAAAACTTAACATGATTAAGTGGTTCCAACGGAGCGTGCAGGGGTTTCCCCTATTTAGGAATATTTTAACAATTTACTATAGTGTTTAAAAATATATGCCTCAAATTTAAGAAAATCAAACAAGTCCTATATTTGTATTATAATTAATTGAAACTAAATAGTAATTGTAAAAAACTGTTTGTCTACCATAATAGACCTACAATATATTTAAACGCATTAATCTTTCAACTTCCACGGTTTTATGTGTCTTAAATTTCATTGGCTATTATTGGCCATAAAGTTACAAGATGTCTTTACTTTGTGGATATTGTCATAGCTCGTAATATACAGGGTGACTACTTTAAGTGCGCCACCATTCGTATATCAGAAGGGACAAGATTTACAGGAAACTTTAAATATGGGACTTCACCTACTTTTTAATTGCCACTAAAAAGTAGGTGAAGCCCTCCATTTAAAGTTTCTTGTAAATCTTGTCGCTCCTGATATACCAATGGTGCCACACTTAAAATAGTCACCTTCTATTGTAAGCGGATATATTGTATTATGTTCTCGTGCCACGGGATAACATCGAGGATGATACTCCTTTAGACAAGGAAATTAGAATAAGAACAAGATCTGACCCCTCTACTCGAGGACGAAGTGGAGTTTTCCTTGGACGAAGTCCAATTTGCCCTTGAGAGAATGAAACCAAGGAATGCTCCAGGAGTGGATGGTGTTCCTCTGGAGTTCTGGCTTAACATGTGGCCCGTTATAGGAAGCTTTATGGTAAGGTGATTTAACTCATGCCTCAGGGAGGGAGTGTTTCCACGGAGGTGGAAAGTGGCTCTGCTTAGGTTATTGCTAAAAGGAATTGACAGATCTAGTTAAGATATCAAATCGTATAGACCGATTGCTTTGTTGCCCGTCGTCAGTAAGTGGTTGGAGAAAGTTCTGGTGAAGAGATTGATTATGTTCGTGGAGGCAGAGGGGCTCCTCTCTAAGTATCAGTATGGTTTTAGAAGGGGAATATCCACAGAGGACGTCATATGTAGAGTGAACATTTTTTACATGGAAACAGTAGAGAAATATTGTGGGATTTTAGCTATAGACATCCAAGGAGCGTTCGATAACGCATGGTGGCCGGCTATCCTCGGTAAGCTATTGCTCTGGGGCTGCCCGAAGAACCTGTATAGGCTCGTTAGGCTCGTTGCTGTTTACTGCAGTGACAGATTTTCCGTGGTACAGACCAGAACCGGGGATATCAAGAGATCACTAGATGGTTCCCGCAAGGCTCTATGTTGGGAACACACTTGTGAGAGGGTCTGCTTGATGGAGTAATCAGGATCGATCTTCAAGATGGATGTGTAAGTACAGCTTATGCGGGCGACGTGGCTGTATGTATTAGGGCTGACTCTAGATCTAAGTTGGAGCGTAAGTGCAGTGGAGTCCTTGAAGCCTACACGGAATGGTGCAGGAGCGCACACCTCAAGATTGCCATAGGGAAGACTAAGCTTCTACTGGCTAAAGGAATCTTGCAAAGGAGCCCTATTGTGCGACTCGATGGGGAAAAAGTGAAGGTTGTTGAAACGCTGAGATATTTGGGATTTGCCCTCGATAGAAGAATGCGGTTCAACGAGCATGTCAAGGAAGTGTGCAGGAGGACGAAGGATCTTTTATTTAAGATTAGGAGAGGGGTGAAAGGGAAATATGGATTGTTTTGGTGGGCACTCAATATCATTTACAAGGGAGTGTTCAAGGCCATGGTAACCTATGCGTCAGGCGCATGGTATGAAGCGCTCCAACGTAAGACTACAGCGAATACGAGGGTTCTACAAGCACAAAGAATAGTTCTACTCTCGATCACAGGTGCGTATCGCACTGTATCCATGGGCGCCATGACTGTCGTGGCTGGGGTCATCCCGGCAGACCTAAAGGTTTGGGAGAAGGGCATTATGAGGAGGTGGAGGTCATG
This sequence comes from Philaenus spumarius, assembly GCA_018207615.1. Classification (NCBI taxonomy): domain Eukaryota; kingdom Metazoa; phylum Arthropoda; class Insecta; order Hemiptera; family Aphrophoridae; genus Philaenus; species Philaenus spumarius. Next base: position 862,955 of record JAGFPH010000069.1, read on the forward strand.
CCAGGATATTCTGGTGGGAAACCGAATTTTAAGATATAACCCAGGATTTAGTGTAGGACAGATCAGGAATTATGTGCGGGAGGAGGGTATAAGGACATTACCGGCAAGATGGTCGTGTTCCGAGAAAGGATTTGTAACGAGATGGTGGTTCCCAGACATCAAAGGGAGATTTGCGTTGAAATACATCCAACTGGATAGTAGTACCACTCAATTCTTGACGGGACAGGGCTTCTTCGCAGAAAAACTAAGAACATTTGGTCTCAGGTTGGAGGGGCGTTGTTACTGTGGCCTCCCTCAGGATGCCCTGCACGTGCTGACTACCTTCCCCCTCCTTGAAGACCTGAGGAGGAATTAATTGGAAGAAAGGTTGAGACCAAATAAATGGTTGCTCGTTGAAGGAGAGGGAAATATGGAAGGAGGTGGTGGCGTTTATGAAATTGGCCGCAGAATACATGGAATTACCAAGAGAATAAAGAAGACCTGGAATGAGGAATAAATTTCAGTTGCCTTATTATTATTAATGGTATTAGTATATAGATTAGTATATTCGAACTTCCATCTAGTCGGAGAATCTTCCTGAATGGAGAAAACATTTTTATTTAGTGATTAAAGACACCAGGTAAGACGTTCGAGTCTTCAAATAGTGTCAAACTCAAAAGAACAAAACAAAAGTCACCCTGTATTGTACGTGTATGTATTGGTCGAATTCATAATAACAAAACTTAAATTATTAGAGCAACCAAGAAATATTAAGTGCATACAATGACAACACAAACCTATAACACATTCTCTGGTTCTAAAAAGGTAATAAAACTACGCCATACTTGTAAATATGTAGAATAAAAAGCATAAATTTAACTATTTAAAAATTATCAACACTAAAATAAATTCCAAATTTTATTGGCAATGATAACCACTATAGCTGCTTAACTGAAAAAAGTTGATTTTGTGAGTTAAACTTAAGAAACTATTTAAATGTATGTGACGCGAGTGGAAATTTTTATATAATAAATGTTTTGTTTAGGAGTTGTAAGTATGTGTACGACGCAGTACCTCGACGACATCATAATATGTACTGCTATTTGACTGTAACGACTTGGAATACCCGAAGAATGATGATTTTTCTTCTATAATGATTGAAATAATTATTATTGTTGTGAAAGCAGTAGTAATTTCAAACACTATATAGTTAAAATACTGTTATTTTTACTATCTGGACAAATTAAATGATTTTTTACAAAAGTATTTATGTGTAAATTTTAATAACTAATATTTGTTTACAAATTTTATTGTATGCACTCTCATCTCATCAATGTATTAATCCTTGTATTTATGCAAATATTAGAGGGTAGTGTAATATAATATAAAGGGTGAGCCATAAAAACCGACCAATTTTTGTACTGTAATTTCTCACCTGTTATAATTGTTTGTTGTTGAGATAAATAACAGTTTAGTAAATAAAATTTTGAGGTTAGTAAGTTGGGTTTGATAATTTACGGAACACGAGTTCTGCACTCAAAATCAAACCTAGTGGTAGATTTTGGACAGTACGAAAGCCGGAAAACATTGAACATTGAAATGGTTTGCGCAATTGTGCCGCAGAGTCCTAAGCGATCAGTTCGTAAACATCCAATTGCTTTGTCAATTCCGAATACTTATGCACGCAGAATATTGCATTTGGATTTAAATTTCCATCTCTATAAAATAGGGGTGGCACACAAACTAAATGAGAGGGGTTTAGATTTACGCCTTACCATGTGGCATAGACTGTTGCAACTTGTTTATGAAGCGAATCTTCTTCAAGTAATCATGTCAAGTGGTTCAAGTGGTCTTGTTGGACGAAGCTCATTTTGAGTTGACGGAAAAAGTTAGTAAACAGAATTTTCGATATTGGTCTGCCGAGGAGCCAAGAGATCTTCATAAACAATCACTTCATCCACAAAAAGTAACTGTTTGGTGTGGAGTGGAGCAGTTTGTTATAGTCGGACCATATTTTTTTAGAACGATATATGGGAAATGACTGTCACTGTTAACGCAGAACGCTATGTGGCCAAGCTCAGAAATTGTCTGATGCCACAGTTACGTCAGTTAGTAATCGACACAAACTCTATTTGGTTCCAACAGGACGGTGCGACTTGTCACACATTAATGAGTCAAAGTCAGTTTTACGTCAACTGTTTCCGTTACATATGATTTCCCGGTTAGATGATATTCCATGGTCTACGCGATCCCATATTCCATTGTCTACGCGATCCCCAGACCTTTATCTCTTGTGACTGTTAGCTATGGGGCTATCTAAAAAGTACAGTCTTCGTTTCTAAGAAGCAGATTATTACTGAACTAAAGCAGTGCATAAGGAACGAGATCGCTGCAATTCCTCAGTCAATGTTGCGGAAGGTTACAGCGAGTAAGCAGAAGAGATGGGAGACCTGTCTGGATGTGGAAGGACGACACATGACGGACATTATCTGTCATAAGTAGAAATGGCAAAATAATGTAAATATGTTAGTTTGTTTTTTAACATTCAACTATGTTCAGTTATTGAGTTATTTCAATTTTAAAAAGTCCTGTTTTTTTCTCTCTCTTCCCGTATGTTATTATGGTTATTGTAAATAATCCTATATTATAATTGATTTCATGTTATCAAATTTTGACTACGTTCAATTTATCTTATGAATCTTTACATTAATTTTATGCTATTTATTTTACAATATTAATCTTGTTTTAAAATATTATGTCTATAAAACACTTAAATGATTACAATAATAAGTGTTTTACATTTACGTGTGTATGTTAGGTTTATGATTTTGTAACATAAAATCATGTATAATTTATTGTAATTAAGTTTTTCGCTGGATATATAATAAGTCAGGCAAATAAATATAATACATGCAAATCCGTAGCTAAATTTTATTTTTGGTATTTCAGTATGCTCTTTAAGGAACCACTTATAGGCCTACTGCTTCACAAATAAATAAATACATCTGATAGTAAACAAATCTTTGGGATAAATTCGGAAATAAAAACATAGAAATGTTTGAAAAGTGCTAACACCATAAAGTCTTATAAATATTACCAGATGTGACTCGATAAGCTTCGCCAAAGTCCGAACCGAGGTGATCTGTTATGCTGAATCCTAACCCTTCACCGTCATAAATATATAACAAGTGCGTGTACTCCTCAAGGGTTTAACATGGGACCTAAGTTACAATCTTGGATGCTTTCTTGGACTGTTTGTATAACTTATGTTACTATGGATGTGTAAGGTAAAAATATATGTATGTTTACGAGAAAAAAAACTGAATACACTACACTATTTTAAACATATAGGAATAGTAAATCACTTGTTAAACATTTGAAAATATGTTGGAATCTAACCAACTCAAGACAATAATAAAGTAAGCAAATAATATTTTTGTAAAATAATATTGATTTGAATAAAAACCCCGAACCACAAAACAAGGAACAAAAACAATAACTAAACAACTAAATTGTAAGTTATGTTTAATACAAAAATTACCCTTATGTACATTTTGATGACATGGTCAACATCCTCAGAGGGAAGTGTTAAAACCCTCTGAGGTGATGACCATGTCATCGACATGTACATAAGGTTTTTTTTTTTTATTCAAATCAGTGTGATTTTGTGCTCTTTCATTTGTTTAATAAAATAATATTGATGTAAAATAATATTTATTTAATTGTATTTATTTGTGAAAACATTATTTAGGTTAGCAAAAATGTGATAAAATAATAAAGTAAATTATTGAAATACAATACCGGAAGTTCAAATCTGTTCAAAATTTAATTTTGCATTTAATGGGAAATAACTATTTTATATATGATTGTGAAATATCTTACTACCTTTGCAGAAGGATACGTTAAGTTATTTTGACCACAATTAATTGATTCGGGGTGTTCATGCATAGTATGCAATAGTCTCCTTTGATACAATAAATGTTAAATTTATGAAACTCGGAAAATTTCTGTTACAAGATACATATTGCTTGTTTATTTTTTCGGCGGATACGTTGTAGTAGAAACACAAAATTCTATTCATCATTCAGATAAACTATGTATATTATTTCGTTGTTTGTTTTTTAAATTCAAACAAATACTGCATACCATATAAAGCAAAATAATAATTCTTTGAAATTGAGTTAAACTCTAGTTATTTTATTTTAAAATCTAACTCAAAGACTTCAAAAGAAGTTTATGGGGATGCTTTTGATAAATATCACTAGTAGTCGTAACTCAGCCCTAGGACACAATTCCCCCAGTGGCAGTTTCCAAATGTTTCTGACAGATCAAATTTTGTGGTCTCAAACTCCACTCCAAGTAAGTTGAGAGTCCCATCTCTCCCTTTTCCCCTGCCCCATAAACAAACCGAACGAGAAAACGATGTGACATTTCGGAACAGCGTGGGGTGACATCGAGTGTTCTCGGTAAATTAAAAATATATTGACCTCGACCTAGGAAAGCTTTTTACAATCTTCGATAGAAGATAAATTCTGTGGTATTTATTGATTTAACGTCTAGTCTTGTTCTTTCTGTTTACTTTACACCTATTTCAAAGATTAGTTATTACCCATCAAACGTAATTTTCATGCTATTAGGCCTATATTAAACATAACTTTAGTTACTGTTCAACTAATTGTATATTTAATCAAACAAATTCTGCATTAGTAACTTGGTCATTCAATACCATATTTTATTATTATGTTATTTAAAATTGTAAAATAATATTAATTTTGGTATCTTTTTCAGAATGTATTGAAGACACTTTATATCTAACGAAACAAACTTGATGGAACCGCCAGACATAATTCTCAATTTTCCGGTACAATGAAAGATTTGTCTTCCCCCCGGTTGCGTTCGCAATCTAATCAATAAAGAGAAAAGATATCCGCGTCAATGTTAGCTACTGCAACCGTGTTTATTATGACATAGTAAAAGTAATATTTTAGTATGAATTTTGTTTCGTTGTTTAATAGTGTTGTGAGCCTAATACTAAACTACTAGAATGCTTCTCAAGATAATGTTTAATGCATATCCGTTATAGAACTACAAATAATTAATTATCGCCTTTTTTTTTATTTTATTTTATTATTTAAAGTTCCTAGCTAATAATAACTAGTAGTTCTGTGAACAGTAGACCTCGCTCATTGAAATAACAAATGTGGCTTTGAGCTTAGGTTAATAATAGTGTGTCAGTAAGGAAGTAAGCAGAAGGTTTAGCCAGTGAAACATTATTTTGCAATTATTCTACCTATCGTTTTTTCTTTTCTTGTGCTTTAACTGCTAAAGATTTTCTTTTAGGGGCCATATCTCGTTATTGAGGAAAAACATAGAATTAAATATTTACATACTTATGTAACTAAAACAACAATGCATTTACAGTTCCATATCATATTCCAATATTAGAAATAATAAAAAAACAAACGATGGTAAAGCGTCGTGATAGTGATCTCAACCCATGTACCTAATGTACCAACACTTTACACGCTGTCCTACAATAATTTTTGTATGTCCTTTATCGCCGCGAGGTTTCATTTGTTTCATCTCATTTTGTAATTCAAGTTAAGCTAAGTCAAATGCTTTTATAAAATAATAATTTACAAGTATACAGTTCAATTCTTTGATTTATCTTCTACACTTTCTTATAATAATATGTCATTTTTGGGCAAAGGATATATTCCTAAATTACTATTCAAAACAGGAGAAGTTTTGTTAGCAGTCTTGTAGTAGGAACATACAAACTTGTGTTTTCAAAATAAGAAATTTGAAATTGATAAATATTGGTATACAGTTCTATTTAGAACTAAATTACGAAACTTTTTTACATTTATGAAAAAAGTTATATAAAATTTTTACTACTTTTTATGTCCATGGTGATGACTGTTTAATCTTTTAAAACTAATTAGTCCATATTTGGCCTAGAAAATAGTTCAACAACATTACCCATATAATATCATTGGCTATGTAATCTGAGTTATATGTATAAAAACAAAAGATAAAATAGTTTTAAATTTGAAAATAAAACATACACACACAAAAATATAAAAAAATGTCATTAACTTAGAAAATTGTGACAATTTTCAACAAAAATAAGCATTATATTTTTGCTACCATTTTTATAATTTACTTTGCTTAATTACATAAAATTTAGGTTCCAACCACAGAACTCTATTAATACATATAAAATGCTAGCGCAGTGTAGTTTTGAAAGCGAAAAACTGTTCTTCCCTCTCCACTTGGAGGTCAACTTCATAAACTGTGCGATTTCTGCTGCAAAATATTCTAATGCGCGCACTCATTAACACGCTCCTCCATCGCACAAGGATCCGATTGTAATTAAACTTACATATTGTATTTCTTTTCTAGAAGAATTTAGGATTCCAACGGAGTAAACAACGTACAGATCAATCAGTTAACGTATTTATAAATATACAAAATATAATCAGAAAAAAAATCGGAACATGAAAAAGTTACTAAGCGTAAAAAAATTATTTTTGCCATAAAAACAAGCGATAAAAACGATGGAAATGAGTTGATTAAAAACTTTTATTTAAAACCTTGTTTTATACGGTCTCACATTTAAAGGTTAAACACGCGCTTTCGATATCGAAACCGCCGCCCTCGCTTAAAGTTTGCGATATTCCTCATTTGAAAACAGTGCTGTAAATTACTTCGGTGGCAACATTTTTTGTTCACATACGAGCACTTACCCTGGTGATTATCGACATGAGATAAATTAGTAAAAATGATTTGCTTTTTTTTCAAAATACGATGCCATGATTTAGCCCGTACTCAATCCATGGAACAAAATAATGCATGAATGGGCCTAATGCAGAAATTAAATAAGTTAATTTTGTGATGAAGATGCCTATGAACAACTGTTTATTATAATAAAATATCATTTCAAGTTTGGTTTTAAATTCATTTTGAGTAATAACCTCTTTCCTGTGTTATTTTATATGCTGTATGTTGGTAAACTTGTAATTCCGTTTATTAATTAAAAACAACGGCATGAAAGGAATATCTATTTCCAAAATAAAAGCAAGAGTAGTTATCATAGACCACTTCCTGTCTGTAAAATAATATAAAGTCATAGTTCAGCTTGTTAATAACATGAAATTCGTGCTAAAGCGTCGCGTCAGTTCAATGAAGTTGTGAAGACTGTAGGCCTACTGAGAAGTGCGACGCAAATTGGTTGATCGCGGGAAACGTTGTTACAACCTGTACAGAACAAATAAATAATTTTACAAAAATGATAATGGGGGGAAAAGTGTTTATCAACTAATTACCTAAAATTTTTCCTCTAGAAGTTACTTTGTAAACCGAAAACAAAAAAGTTTACGCTTATTGACTTTTTCACGTCACACTTTTAAAACACTAAATATTTATCATTACTAAAAATTAAATAAATTACAAAACTACAAGAAGTTTATACTGTGCATGTCGTAGTTCATGCAGATAAATAATATATCAATTTTGTTCTCATTACTTGAATCTGGTGAGGCGCAAAAGCGTGTAAACGATAGGGCGCACATTGCTGAAATCTACTTAGCGGCCGTGAGTGACTATCAAAGGGTGGGGACCGGTGGTGGGGTTAAATACAGTTTCCTTTAACACAGCAAGAGCGTTCCAGGTGTATTAGTAGTTCTATGGTACCAACCTAAAGAACTAATGTCGTTGTGCTTAAAAATACGAGGTAAATTGAATTTAACTTTTTTTTGTTTGTAAAAGTTATTAATTTATTTATTCCTATTCAGTTGTAATTATAAAATGGATCTATTTTTCTTTGTTAAAGTATCATTATTTTATTATCAATGTTTGACACGAAACTAAATAAATGAGAATAACGTTGATTTAAATACAGTAAATTTCTTTATACTACCCAATTATTATGAAACTTATTGTTGAGATTAAATCATACTTCATATCGCAAAACACACCAAATTCTACAGACTTTACACAAAGTAATTTGTACCAAAATAAAATAATCAACTTCGTTTTACTTCGCCACATTTATTGTAAAAGTAAAAGATGATTCATGGTACCAAACCACAAAGCTGCTTTTGTTTAGAGAGCTAAAGACTTATTCATTATGTCGCGAAATACAAACGATACATGACAGCTTCCGTTTCCACGATAATTAATGTATTTTCGGACATAACGAAACACGATTTTGCACACGGCTTTATGAAATACATTAACGATATTGTTGTCAGAGCCAGTGAAAGATGATATGGCTGTATGAGTTCTTTGAAGGATCAAAATATAACGAGATTTTTAATGCCTGCAATTTTTTATTATTTTAACAAGAAATTATTTTTAATAAACTATCAATTTCTTTTACCAAACATGGTTTAAGAGAAATTTATATTTTCTGTGGATGTGACACGAATAAATATAAAATGATAAATTCAGTTATACATACGTTTAAGAAACTTAATTTATAAATCGTTTACTGAGATTGTTATATTTGTTTTGCATTTATTTGAATGCTGGATATTTGACGAATGTAATCTATAATTAATTTCTACATCTGCGTAAACCACAATGTTTTGTTATTGTACTAAGTTTATACAGTGTATGTCAAAATTTTGGATAAACCCTGTCAAATTTTAAATGGATAAAGATAGAAAAATAAAACTCAGGACAATTTCTAATAGATAAAAGTAAATTTTTTAGTCACTTTTACAACTTTGCCCATTTCCCAGAAATAAGGTTTTGAGGGACAGCTCAAAATTTTTAAGGTAAAAACCCATTAAGTGACACTTCATTTTAAAGGTCTTGATGAAAGAAGAAGAACAGTGGAAACTAGATCTTTCTATCTCAACCCAGTACAAAATGACAGCTCATTAAAATTAACCAAAACTTCATTGAGGCAAAACATGAACATGCACATTCAGGTGGTGATAACCTCGATAGGCAACAAATGTTCTTACAAACTCAAACCTGTTTTACAGTTATTAACTGCAGTAGGAATCTTATCAGTTTTGTGGAAGGCCATTATTAGGTTCAGTTTCTGGTTTTAATCAACAAAGTTCAGTAGTGTTTTTGTGGTAGTGGAGAGTTTAGCCGAACACAAGCTTAATATGATCCTGATGATGCGAGGCTACGGAGACCGGGTGCGATCTTATGATAAAGTAAGGATCTTATTTAATGACACTTAACCTAATGGAAATCTAGTATCTAAATCAGGAGTTCAAAAAACTATCAAACATTTCCAGGAAACTCGCATCGTTAAAGACCGCCCCAAACCTGGAAGACCGAAATCGGCTACAAACGAAGCTTGTCACTTGACTTTTTACAGTCTGTTGTTGAAGATCCTCTTGCCTCAACAAGAAATGTTCCCAAAATGTTAGGTATATGTCAAACATCTTTTTTACAAGGGAGTGGTTTTAAAGCGTACAAAGTTCATTTAGATCGAGAGCTGTAAGTGAGGACGATTTCGATCGTCGATTAGAATTTTGTGAAATGATGATGAGGAACATTGATAACAATACAATAAGAATCAACAACTTTGCTTTCTCAGACGAAGCAACTTTCATATTAAACGGTAACGTTAACAGACACAATTGTCGTTATTGGGCTGATGTTAACTTTGGTTGGATAAGTGAGCAACACACCCAACATCCTGAAAAATAATTTTTAAAGTAATAAAACTAAATTTATTTAAACTGTGGGGTTTGTCTATAATGTTTAGAAAAAACAGTTTATACTACTGTTTATATTCGGTCAAATTATTTAGGCAGATTTTTGGTTTCGGGTACCTATAAATAAGAAAAAGTTACAAGATATAAGTAAACTTCTGAGTACACTACAGGCTATGAACAGTTTTATGACTCAATTTTGCAGTGGCTAACAACAGATACTGAAAATCCTCTAGATCCTACAGGAGAATGTGACTAAATCTCAGTTTTGAAAGTTTTGTTTTTGTAATGTTTGTTTTCTCTACAAGTAAATATTTAAGTATCTGACATGTGTTTGTGATTAATTTATCGTCCTTAAATCATGAAAATATTTTAAAACAACAACGAAAATGGTGGGTTAATTAACTAATTCTAGATGTTGTTAAAAGTGTTTATTGCAGAAATCAACTATATAAAGAGTTACTGCAAAAAACACCCTGAGTGAACATTAAAAACCAATGTATAGGGGAGAGTTGCCTAAATCGTACCACTTTGGAGTATATGAATTTTTACACTTACAAATTATTGCATTTTGAGTTAAACTTAGTATAACATCATAGTATATCTAATAACCTATTTGTAAAACTTCTTTAAGCTACATACAACTAAAGAAACACCACATAAAACGGGTTTTTCCAGACCCTTACAAGTGGTACGATATGGGATACGAGTTTCTCAAATCGTACCACTCAATTTCCTAAATCGTACCTAGTTTCCTAAATCGTACTTCTAATGGATAGAATATAATATTTAGGAATGACAACTTTTTATGGAAGGTTGTAAAAAGCAAACTGTATTTTAAAACACTTTTTAATTACAACATTAGTAGAAATACTCTGTTTAGGTTACACTCACTCAAAAATCAAATAAAATCAATCAAAGTTTACAAAGTTTTAAGTTGTTTTAAATTGTTCAATCAGGACAATATAATGTTTGAGTCCAGACTTTGTTAGTCCAGCGCATCTCTCGTGGATCCAACTTTTTACAATTTAAATATTGTACCATATCTTCAACAGAGGTTTCCTCACAACCGCTACAATACCAATCTTCATTGCGAATTTGCAACACAACACCACATTTATCTGAAGTTGTGGGTAAGCATGATGTTATAGCACTCTGTAAATTCCTATTTACTGAGACAGGCTTATTTTCTGAATCACTAGATTTTTTTCTTTTTTAATTGAAACTTTTGGTTTAGTTTTCCTCATTTTATTTTTTAACTACCTTACTTTTTCCTGCGCAGCTTGCAATTCTTTAGCCATCTGCAGCTCAGCTTTTTAGGGACTACTAGTAAGAAGTTTTGCTTTTTGAACTCCTGAACTAGTTTTGTTCTTTGATTTTGTTGGTTTTGGCACAGGGGAGATCTGTTCAATTGATAGTTTTAGAGTCGAGACCGCTTTAGTTGCTTTTTGTTCACCAGATTATGTGCCTGCTCGATCTGGACTAGGGATGTTTGGCCAGCTAATTTCTAAAAAATCATCTGGCCCAACACTGTAATGTGCATCTTTTTCAACCGTTGAAACTGGTTGTTCCTCACATGTAGGCGTAGAAGTCTCGTCAATGTTGTCAGAGTTTAAATTTTCAGCAGGGTAAAAGTCACTGTCTTTAAAAACAGAGCGATCCACTGGTCAAATTCCACACGTTTTAAAACCATTTATCACATTTTCATTGGTAGCAACTTTCCCATACGCCTTAGCTACTATTTCAGACACTTGGTACTGGGTCATAGACAAACCAGGATTCGTTCATAGCCATTTTTGAACAGCTTGTTTGTAATACCCTTTTAATGGCCCAAAGAAGGACCGGTCTAAGGGTTGGACGTGATACGTTGTGTGACCAGGAAGTTGCAGCAATATTACTCCATGAGTTAATTTACGAATTAATTTATTAATTATGAATTAATTTATTAATTACGAATTAATAAATTAAGGCTACATTGGCACAAAGACATATGAAACTTGGAACATCATAATTGCCTGTATCGTACACCGGTACGAATTAGGAAACTTGATTATGGTACGATTTAGGAAACTCCTTACTTTTCACTAAACTCACATTATTTCTAACGTCGAAGAGTTGGAAGAGTCCACGAGCTCAGTTTTAAACACTACATTAGATGCTGTTAACTCATGCAATGTTAGGATTACTTTATAAGTAATAACGGCTTCCTAAAAAACACCAAAATAGAAGTCCAAAAGTCAGAAAATACAAATAAGGCTATAACAAATCAACGCACAGACACAGCGTCACGAAACTTCATCGAGTCACTCGAGACAGTAATTAGTTCACCCAGACGCCGATGGGGCGCTCATAACGTAGGTCTATATCCTTGAAACAGTGGTGGTACGATTTAGGAGGTGGTACGATATTGGCTACTTTCCCCTATATTTTGAAGAGATAATGTTGTACAGATTAGAATATACTGTTTAAATGGTTCAAACTTCATAAGGTTAAACATAGCTTTTAAATAAAAACATTATTTTAGTGATAGGAATTTTTTTTAGTTTCCCAAACTTTTAGAATTTACAGTTTAGGGGTTTCTGAAATAATCGATTCAAATTAAACATTTGACTTTACATTGTGAGGGATCAGTTTGTTGGGCCCTTTTTTATTGATGGCTATCTTAATGCCGAGTTATACCGGGAAAAGCTACAAGATCACATTTATCCAGCTATCCAAGCAGCAGCTAACAACTGTAATCAAGTTTGGTTCCAGCAGGATGGAACACCTCCACACTATGGCCTGCATGTCTGCGAGTTTTTAAACAATATTTTTCCCAATCGCTGGATAGGCAGAAGAGGAAGTATCGAGTGGCCACCAAGATCGCCAGATCTATCTACTCTGGACTATTTCGTGTCGGGTCACATTAAAAACAACAAATGCCTCGTGCATTAATGATCTTAGGGACAGAGTAGTAGCGCAAATACAAAAAATCCCGCGTGAATCCATATAGCGTGCCGTTTCAAGTTTTTGCGTTAGGCTTGGACATTGTCAAACTGTCCTGGGGCAACAGTTTGAACACCTGTTATAAAAAAAACATAAGTTAGCGAGTTTAAGCCGTTTTATTATTGAATGTAATTGTAATTACGAGTGTGATTGTAATGCAAATTATTAATACATTATAAAGATAAGTTTATTTTATTTGCTGTTGATTTGATCTGTTTCACAAATTGATTGTTTTCAATTAACAGTAAATTTCCTAAGTATTATACACAGTTTCTGAAAATTTCAATGAGCTAAAATTTTGTACTAGGTTGATATAGATAGATCTATTTCCCACTTGTCTTCTTCTTCTTTAATCAATACCTTCAAAATGAGGTGTCACTTAATGGGTGACAAATTTAACTAAAAAAAATACTTAATTTACAAACTTTGAGTTGCCCCCCAAAAATCCCATTTTGGAGAGATGGTCAAAGTTGTAATAGTGAATGAAAATTTCACTTTTATTTCCTAGAAATGTATCCTGAATTTAACTTTTTCTAGCTTTATTGATTTAAATAAAATTTAACAGCGTATACTTTTTACTCACTCTGTATACGAAATTATTATTTGCTTTTAAATAAAAACCTGTTTTATAGTGCTCACTCACCAAATGATCTATATAATCTAAATTTGTAAAAGTATCCATACTTATGAAGTTTATGTATCGAATAATACAAATAAATTAACCTTACAGTTAAATAATAAAGTGTTTATGACAGTATTATATGATATAACTTTTTCCAACGAATAGTCTTGCAGTATTCCTATTTTTAAATTCAAATTTAATTATACCTATAAAAATCTGTTTATAGAGAATACGAAACACCTGTTTACGATAATTGTGTATAGCGTGTGTTGTATGTCTCTATCACCTGAAGCGCAACGGAGTAACAGCTGTAGCCAATAGAGAGTTCAGCGAAATAATAATTGTGTTAATTGTAACGACATTACTAACTAGAGGGCATGCTTGTTTTTATACAGTAGCACTTCATTATCCGTTTTATTTTAACATTGGATAAAGTAATTAGCTGCAGAGAAAATGTTATTAAGTTTATGTTTTAAAGGACTGAAGCGAAACAACTGCTGCTTTGATTTATTTTATTTTATTTTATAGCAGGAGGGTTTATATAGTTTTGATTGAATTTGATTTTATACAGTTATAAATAATTTGTTAAATATGTTTTTAATAATTATTATTAATAATTTGTTGTATGTTTTTTATTCATGGATTATTGTTTGATTTATTAATATATCAAAACTTCTTGTAGTTTTATTTTCGTTATCATCCAATACATTTATCATACTAAATAACTTTGTAACAACATCGAATTTTACATTCAACAATTTTACTTTCATTTTAAAAAATGTACTAAAGTATATAAACTCCAATTTTAGTTCAAAATAAGCCAGAAGTAATTCTCGTATATTTTAACTTCTTTTATTAATTTTATTTTAAAAATATACTTCACACATAAATATTCACACATTTGTAAATGTACGCTTTATTGGTTGAAGACCATTTAACATTTAAATACCTATATAATAAACAAACGTTCAGGTTCGTTGTTTTTTAAGAGCTTATTTAAGCTCTTGGTTTTTGACGCTTAAAATTTTCTAAAACTTCGGTTTCTTGAATTTTCATTGTGGAGGTTCATACCGGTAAGGTGGAATTTTAAACAATACTTTTATAAATGTTGCAAACCTAATTAACGTTTCTAACAAATAACCACTTAGAGCCTGACAAAACATACAGTTGTCAATCGAAAAAAAAAAACAATTTTTATAAAATAATTCTTAAGTGTTTGAACATCCCGATATAATTTGGATGTTTCTATGCATAGTTTTATATATCTCTTCTTTCAATTTACAGTACAGATTAATTTATAATATAGTTTATAATCTCAAAGGAAATCTTATAAACTATGATAGCATACATGTATTATAATACATGTACATTATTAAAAATAAAATAAACGGTATCAGTTAACTGACACAAACTTTCTCCCAACTTACTGTAGTCAAAATAATATTGTTTTTAATCATTTTATTTACTACTTTTTAGAAAAAAACAAAAAAATTATATTATACCTACGTCAATCGTATAAAAAAGTTATTGTCCCAGGCGGGATTCGATCGCGCGACCTTTGAATTACTGGCCGTCCTCGCTACCGTTGTGCTACCCCGTGCGACCGTCGCCGTGATGCTAGATTGACAACATAAACTTGTTTATTTTTTAACATTTCCCCATAATTATGAAACGCCGAAGTTTTGATAAAAGCGGGTGGTGTCATTTTGTTTGGCATCTTAAGCACTATAAATACTGAAAGTTTGATCAAAATCGTTAGAGCCGTTTTTGAGAAATTTGCATTTTTGTCGTTTTTTACTGGTTTTTAGGGGTAAATTACCTTTAAAAATTAAAAATTCCAAAAAATGATAAAAATGCCTGGAGATATTAGGGTTTAGTACCTACATACCAAATTTCATGAAAATCGGACCAATAGTGTCCCCTCTGGTCGTGTATACATACTGACACACTGACAGACAGACACCACGTTAAAAACACTTTTGGGTTCAGGGAGCACCAAAACAAAAAATTCCACTAAAAATATTGTTGGGTTCAGGGAGCACCAACACAGATAATTGCACTAAACAATTTTTTGGGGTTCTGGGAGCACCAAAACAGATAATTCAACTGAAAATTCAAATTCGAACATTTTTACGAAAACAATACTTTCTCCATATACTACGTATAGGGTGGAGAAAGTAAAAATCAACTACACAAGAAATTATAATGGTCGAAGTTGTAAATATAACCCCAAAGTATAATGTACGCTGCTTTTCGTTTAAGTATAACAAATGATGAGTGAAATAAAAAAAAAAACTGTGTTATTATGTTACTCATATACGGACGTACACTTGCTTTTATAGGAGTTGATAAAATGATCGTTGTTTTTTAAAACCTATTAAAATTTATAATATTCATACTTGTATAACAACCATGCTCTATTTAACTAAGCGTTTATTACGGAATTTATAATAAATTTTTGTTGTATGTTTTATTGTGTACGCTTGTATTTTTAGTATATATTTGATGAGAAATAAAACAAATTAAGTCTGCAGTTTAACAGTTGGTTGGTCGTAGAACATATTGACGTGCAGTTAATGGTGGTGGCACTGGAATGATTGTGCAGCACAGTGAAGTGGCAAACAGTGTAGAAGGTCTACATGTTTAATTTTTAAGTTTAAAAGCGTCTCATATGTCACACATCAAGTAAGCTCTGTTTATGACATAAAACGAACGAACAAAGCTAAAGCTGGTTCTTTGAGTTGAACCACAATATGTCTGTCATGCGGGCCCTGGTCGTGACTTCACGTCATTTTGTTACAACTGTTTTATTTGGTTTTGCGATAACAGTTACACTGTACCGACTGCAAACAAAATGTGTATACCAATTACAATCAAATTTGCTTGATACTATATAATTCTTATACAAAAAGCATTAAGATCTTCTACAATTCCATAAATATTATTCAAAATGTATGACATTTCAAATAATTAAAAATAGCGTGAAATATAGTTTGTGGATAAACTTTAATAATTCTATATTTCTTCTTTAATCTTAGATGTTTAGTTGAAGTGGTTTATTCACATCCTCTTTAATCACAGCTTCACTAAAAATATAATACAACAAAGTAGAACGAATATATATACTTCCAAATTTACTGTCGATGAAATATCTAAACTCATTACGAATATAAAAAATGTTTAGTTCAACAAAAGCTTGTCCAGCGTAAAATCAATAATAACATAATCTGACTTATGTTACCGCATTACCAATGTAATTCAAATCAATAAACTTTTGTCTGCTGATTTTTTTTAGAAACGAAATGGAGTCAATTTGTATTAGAATCAATATTGCAGATTGTTCTTTTCGGAAACTTAAATTGAAGCTACAAATGAATTTTAATAAACCTAAATATTGGTGCTGTTGGTTAGTTTAATAATATTTGTTTGTAAAATTTTACAATATTTGTTCACAAATTATTATTTTTACGGAGAACAGTTTGACATCATAGTTTATTGTTAGATAACAGTTTTTGTAGTTTTACTTACTATTTTTTTTAACAATTATTTTAACACACAATTGATACCTTTGAAATTTATTTGAAAATCATTTTTAACTACTATTTTTATTTAAATGTATCCACGTTCTTTGGATTTTAATGCGCCATGAGTGTAGTAACATCGCTATAATTTAGCAATAAATATTTATCGAACGCTACTCTCCCGTTATCATTAATGTAAATGTCATAGGCCTATAGTAAAGATGTTAAGAAAAATAAATAATGTCATCATGTGAAAAAAAAGGTATTGTAATAATATTTTAAATATATTGGATATGCTATTTACTGTTAGTTATAAGGCAATTTATCTTAAATGTACAATATTTGCAGTGTTTAATAACAAGCGATAACACTTAATTTGAGTTTTATGTAAAACATATTTTAAGTTTACAGTTTGTTAAAAAAATTGTTTTGTTATATAACTGAGCTACTTTTAAGTACCATAATGTACACCTCATTATCAAAAGGCAACAAGTTTCAGGATTAGCAAAATTATTAATATACATTAAAGTTCTTAAAGTTATATATACATTATAGTTTCAACACAGCCTAGAAAAAAAAAACATTTTATTATTTACATCAATATAACGCAAATTCTTTAAATTGGCCGAAACTTGATTGATTTGTTTTTATTATTCACACTTTTCTGCGGTTGTTAATATGATAAATAAAGTGTAAAAAGTATCGGATAAAATATTCTGTGAGATTTCTGTCATTTAATGCATAACAGAAAAAAATATATTTTTAAAATAATCTGGGTTTAATAAAACGATATCTAAAACATGTTTACTAAAATTTTAATTTTGACTAATACAATTATTGTCTTGTAAATAAATTATTAATTCGTTGTTAATATTAAAATAAGGTTTTACTTCTATTTAGTGATGTCGTTACAATTAATAAAGTTGCACAACACAACACTCCGCTAAGCAAAGTGTGTTGTTTATTTCACAAGGGTCTCTATTAGGCACAGCTGTTGCTATGACTGCATCATGAGACATTTAACACCTATAGTATATTATATAGTCTTGAAGCAGGTGCTAGTAAAGCCTTATCATCAGATTTATATAGGTACAATAAAATATCCCTGGAGAGGCCGAACGTGTAAATATTATTTCATGCAATTTATTTTATATTTGCTATTGCTGTATATTTTATGGGAAATGTGATTTTAATATAATATGGTTTACTGGAAACATTTATCTTAGGTCAAATCAAGCACACGTATTGCTGGTTAATCATTTATTTTAAACGTTTAAATCACATATTATTAATATCGATTCTCTCCACAGCGTCTGGCGGAGTCTGAAGACGGCCCGGCACACAAACATCCAGTTGTCTTGAATTGCCTCACCCAACGAGCTATGCAGTTCCGATGAGGAGCCTCCTTCCTGAATTTGGTCCGAAAGTTTCACTGAACAGCATTAGTACGAGCAAACTCTAAAACACACAATGTGTTTTCTTGTTTTGTAGTAGCCATTTGTTGAATGGCTTCGTGGTACTCAACTAAGTAACTGAGACAAAACATAACCTTGTCAAAACAAACTTATAAACACGTCCTTTCCATTGTTGTAACAATCAGCTGTTTGAAATCACGGGTACAGACGTACCGACCGTTTAGTTTTGCTCCATTCTGATATTTATAGAGTTTCTAATGGAGCTCACATTGAGCATTCTTAATGCATATAAATGTGTTTTTTAATGTAAATTAAAACTTAATATAAGAAACAGTTTTATTCCGATTTCATGATTTTCCAACTCAGAGAATGCACATGAATTAGCCTTACTTTTGCACCATTATTTTTGAATAACCCTGCATTTAAAATATATATACATAATATCAAAGCTAGATTAACTAGTTAATTGTTATCAATACAAATATAATATTTATACAGAGTGTTCATAAAGTCCCTTTAACCCCCTTTATTATGTTTGTTATTGCAAAAGTTAAAGACTTTTTCTTAACAAGGTATATCTTGTGTTTCATAATAGGACACATTTTTTGACATATATCTGAACCTTTAAGATTTTGGGGGGCTTGAAGTGGGTAGGAGGTGACAAATTTTAAATAAAAAGGTCATGCAATAGAGTTGAAAAGATTTTTAACTTTAAAGCTTTAAACTAGAGCTTAGTATCTTGCTTCGTTTCAAAGTAATGGAGAATCAAAGTTCTGGTAATTGTATTGTTTACTAGTTAGAACCCGTAAAAAATCACTGGCCGATTAATTAGATACTCATCAGGAATACCTTATTAAAAAAAATACTATTTAAAAACAACTTTATCTAGGGGTACATACTGTAAATATGCTGACGGGGAGTTTAACTCCGTAAATGTGTACAATTATAAGGATTTTAAAACTGTAGGCCTATTTGTAAAAGTTTTTATTTATATAAGTTCGTTATTATATATTTAATGAATGACAAAAATACTATCTTTT
Source organism: Philaenus spumarius (assembly GCA_018207615.1). NCBI lineage: Eukaryota > Metazoa > Arthropoda > Insecta > Hemiptera > Aphrophoridae > Philaenus > Philaenus spumarius. The sequence continues at coordinate 882,200 of JAGFPH010000069.1, forward strand.
AATAGCTTTTTATTTCATATTTATAGATCAAATGTTTTAGAAGTTATTAATATTATATAGTAAAGAAATTAATAATAATCGAATATGTTTATTTGTTATTCGAAGATATACGAATGTTTCTGAAGTAAAACGAATAGGTATAACCTTCTTTAAATTTGTATAAACGAATACATAGATGATACAAGTTTGTACTTATATACAGTTTATAATCTCAAGGCAAATCTTATAACGTACTACACCATACATCAGTTCTATTACTCATATTTAAAAAAATTTACTTCACAAGAAATTATAACGATTGAAGTTCTAAACATAACCCCAAAATAAAATCTACGCTGGTTTTCGTTTAAGTATGATGGGTGAAATCAGCTATTATATTATATGTTACTCACGTACGTATGGACGTATGGACGTACAGTCGCTTTTATAGGAGTTGATCATGTAACATGAAAGCAGGTTATTCATTTTTTGATATTAGGAATAAGTAGGTTTATGATATTTTCCAAAACGTTGACTGCCATTACTTTGAAACTTAGTAAGTTCTACTTTGCGCAATTTTGTTTCTCTTTTAATAAGCTTTTCAATGGTGTATTACATGACCTACTTTTATATTTTAAACTGTTACCCCCCTAATTCCTCCAAAATCATAGAGTGTCAAATACGTAAAAAAAATCGTTGTGTTATGCAACACAAGCTATACACAAAGTTTAGCTAACCTACTTTCAGTTAACTTTCAGGAACTTTATAAACACTATATAAAAGACTTGGTTCATATAGTATACAGTTTAACGGAAAATGTATTTATATCAGTAAGTATATTATAACGAAACCACTATGGTGATAATCTGTGTGGCTTCGATGAATGTTGAAGTTTATGTTATGTAAATACCTGTAATTCGTTGCTGCTCGTAGTCCTATGTATATCTATTTTCTCAGATGACGACCGTTTCGCCTATTTTCAGGCATTATCGAATCCGTCACAAATTCAAATAAATAATTAACACATTAATTTACATTAATTTGCATAATGCACGTCATATAGTTGCAATTTAACATAAAAGACATAAAACACACACATTACACTTAAAATTTAGTTTTTTATGTACATAACCCATCACACGAGTTTAAAAGTTCGATGAGGTTCTATTTATTTGTGCACTCATTCAACGCTGCGTTGGTACTAAGTGAGTTATCACTACGTAACATCTGGTTTATTTTTGATGGTGGGGGTCATTTCTAAGAATTATATCAAAGATATTATTTGATTGGAAATGTATTTTCTCATTCAGTAGCGCGGATGAGTCTGATACGGTTGCCTTGTAAATATAATATTCTTCCAAGACATTCATATTTGGTCCTTTGGAACATATGTTTAATATGTCCATATTCTTCTGTATGCTTGTATAGTTATGTCCCGTACTCAACAAATGTTACGCGTATTTAGACTGTATGTGAATATTGTTATTAGGTATATGTTCTTTAAAACGTGTTTTAAACATTCGTTCTAAACATTAAAAGTGTAATCAATTCATCTAACATTTCGGTGTCCATTGTATTATGTTCCAGTATTATGTTTTAACAATTTGTTTAAAACAAAACTACTTTGAATTCAACAATACGTACTACATCCAACACAAAGGATTGGCTATGGGTTCTCCACTTTCAAGTATATTGGCTGACATATTCCTTAACCATATTGAGATTGAATTCATCATGAATACATCAAACCCATTTCGTAAAAGCATAATGGCATACCTACCACAGGTACGTTGACGACACCTTTTGTATATTTAAAGGAACTACAAGGCAAGTAAACACCTTCAAAAACTATTTAAATGGTTTACATACTTCTCTCAAATTCACATGTGAAATGGAAATTAACAATAGTTTATATTACCTCGACTTAACCTTAACCAAATCTAACACCAAGTTAGAATTCAAAATATACAGAAAAGTTACCCAAACGAACCATACTATACATGCAACGTCAAACCACCCCCACAACCAAAAAATGTCCGCTTACAATAGCCTCATACACAGAGCGATAAATGTACCCATGAAAAAAACAGATTTCGACCAAGAAATTAAAATAATCAAACAAATAGCAATAGCTAATGGATATGAACACACGTTAATAGACCGACTCATATTAAAGAAAAACAATAATATTAAAAAACCGAGATTAATAGACAAACCTAAATACATAAGTATCAACTACCACGGAATATTAGATAATATTGCACGCAGAATATTCAGAAACCAAGGTTACACATTGGCATTTAAAACTGTTAATAATTTAAAAAAGTTACTCAGACCAAAATCTATAACTAGTTGTCCTTACAATGCAAGCGGCATTTACAATTTAACCTGTGATGACTGTAATATGCACTACATCGGGCAGACAGGACGAATGTTTAAAACACGTTTTAAAGAACATATACCTAATAACAATATTCACATGCAGTCTAAATACGCGGAACATTTGTTGAGTACGGGACATAACTCTACAAGCATACAGAAGAATATGGACATATTAAACATATGTTCCAAAGGACCAAATATGAATGTCTTAGAAGAATATTATATTTACAAGGCAACCGTATCAGACTCATCCGCGCTACTGAATGAGAAAATACATTTCCAATCAAATAATATCTTTGATATAATTCTTAGAAATGACCCCCACCATCAAAAATAAACCAGATGTTACGTAGTGATAACTCACTTAGTACCAACGCAGCGTTGAATGAGTTCACAAATAAATAGAACCTCATCGAACTTTTAAACTCGTGTGATGGGTTATGTACATAAAAAACTCAATTTTAAGTGTAATGTGTGTGTTTTATGTTAAATTGCAACTATATGACGTGCATTATGCAAATTAATGCCAATTAATGTGTTAATTATTTATTTGAATTTGTGACGGATTCGATAATGCCTGACAAATAGGCGAAACGGTCGTCATCTGAGAAAATAGATATGCATAGGACTGCGAGCAGCAACGAATTACAAGTATTTATATAATATAACCGGTCCAGTAAGGCAAAGAAGTAATTATTTATTTTATGTTCTAAACTTTCTTCAATTTTATCAAATAAAACAATAAACACATAGAAATGGTTTAAATCATCTATAGCTTCAATCACGTTAGTTTAATGGGAATAAAATGCAATAAATTATCTATAAATAATAGGAATGATATTTCTAAACGTAAACATTTACACGGACCTAAATTCCTATTAAAATCATTTAATGTGTGTAGAAAGGGTTAATAGGTATATAAATATACTACTATCGTGGCACTTACAATATTTATACAATTTATATGCACTTTAAAACTAAGGAAATTGCTTTCCTAAAATCTATAATATAAATACTGATATTAATATTATTATATTATTAGCAAATATTAAGAAATATAAAAAAGTTTTTATTATTTATATGCTATGCAAAACAAAAATTTAATATGTACTAATAAAATGTCGTTGGAAATAGCATAATAATAATACAATTTAATAACGTAAACATTTTAATAAAATACTTTAAAATTATTATAAGAAAAATAAATAAAATAAACGTTAGAATGCTTACCAAAATTTTAGTAAATCTAATAACTAACCAATTACTGGAGTTTGTATTAATGTATTTGACTTTTACAAATTAAACTATTAAATTTGGTTAGTAGGCTGCACAGTTGGCAATAAATGCTTTAATTTGCGGTGTGGTGAAGGGCTTAAAACCAACTTGTGGGTGTAGTTACCCTATATAAAACGTGTTAAACAATACCACTAATAAAAAAAATGTTGAAATATTCACCCCATTTTTTACATATGCTTTACCCTATCAAATATTAAACGTTTAATGAAACTATAGTATTAATATTTAACTCTTAAAATCGTATATATCTCTATTATAATTTAAATTTTATATTTTTTTATTTTTATTTTAAGTTAATTAATTATTATATTATATTATATTATTAATCAATGCAACAAATAAATTTTTCGCAGTTGTATAAAAAGCTCCAGCTTCAAAGTAAAACTGTAAAGCGAATGTGTCTAGAAGAAGTATATATATAAATTTAAAATATTTAATCCCTAAACGTTTATAGTTCAACTGTAACTAAATAGCCCCAAGCTAAAGTGTGTTTTTACTTTAATCCACCGGAAATTCTAACGTTAAACCATTCGTCACAAATGATGACAAGCATAACGGTAATTTTTCTCATAAAACCGTCTACAATATTTTACTTTATAATGTTCAAACGATCATTAATAATTCACAGGCATGAAACATTCCGTTTAATGTTTGTGTTTTACAACATAAATAACATAACTCTTAGAATAAATCTTAGATTAACTAAAATGTATTGTTTATATAGTTTCTGACAACAGTGAAGATATTTGAATTACAGGCAATAATAAAAGTTTTAAATGTGTCAAAATGCTAAATGATTTTTTCTTATAAGTCCAGTTTGTATCTTGTCTTAATATCTCATTATTTAAAGTGCTAATTATACTAAACTGGAAATTAATCACAGGTAATCATAGTTGCTGCTAAGGATGTCCATTTCGCTTATGAAATGGGTTTGACGGTAACACTTTATTTAATGAGAATCATTTATATGTATGTATAAATCACAATACTGTATTTATAATGTGATATTTAATAATGCAATAGGGGTACACAATTTTATTGTAATGTAGTATATACATTTAAGTACTAGGAAAACTATTTTTACATCTAATATATGTAACTAAACTATATAAATATACGTTGTTTTTTATGCATAACTTAAATAATTAAACTATTTCAAATGTTATAAATTGTGTTGTGTTATTAAAGACAACAAAATTCCCTTAAATTGTAATTACTTTATTAGAATAAAACAATTCCAACCACATAAATACTAAACGAGTTCTAATTTACTAATACATCAGAAGACAATTCGATGTCATTTATTGCAACATATCTATATTTACTTAATTTTGAATAATAATAGTAAAAATCCTTTTAGAAAAGTGCTATTTTTCAATAACTCGACATTACATTAAAACCACAAAGTAGACGATGTACCTTTACTTATAGCGCAAGACATATACTACACAACTTTAACCCACTTTATATAATCAGGGAAGACGTATATTTTCATAAACCTAGCAATAAAGTTTAATGTGAGAAAATCAGCTGGTTAAATGATACATGTTATTGAAAAACATATAATAAAGTTTCTTTCAGAGAACAAACTTAAATAATAGCAATATAATGTTTATATTGAGGTCATAAGTTTACTAAGAAACCCATTAGCACAAACCAACAGAGGTTGCACTTGTAAATGTCAGACATTAGTCCCTATTTTACAATAGCAAGTGTAGTTAATTCTACTGACAAAATCGTCCACCTTTAAACATTCTTATCTAAAATGTTTGGACAGTAATTATTCGTTGATGTGACAGATTGTCCAGTAATAGTAAACTATTAGTCCACGATATGTATAACACAAATTGTTTTTCCAATACATACACTTAAACATCCCAAAATGTTCGGTGTGGAAAAACACGTTAAACAAATTGAGTTTATTTAAACACGAGTAATGTTTAAGACACCGCGCGGTACGGTTTAGTGATGATCTAGTTCAGGAACATTTTTAACTCGTGTGTGCGTATAAATGTTTTGTGTTAAGTGTTTTTATGTTATGTGTTTTTATGTTAAGTGTTCAAAATTGACGAAGGGAAACCGAATGGACTTGAAAATGGTTGAATAACCGAAACGGCCGTCGTTTAGAACGACGAACAAATGGAATATTGAAGACGGTAAGTCTAACATTTGATTTTATCAATTCACAATATTCGGAATGGCGAAAACCAATAATAATGTGTTTATTTATTTAAATTAAATTAAATTGAACTTTCCAGAAAATATGTTACTTAGACTCGATTAGTTCTTGATATTGGTGTATGCGTTACAATGATAAAATTTCATTGGATAATTATTTTTTTTTTTTTTTTGGATTGATAAATACATTGGAGAAGGTCGTTTAAAAAGTATAATATTAAGTAAAATTTAAAAACGTTTTGATTTCGTAATTTCTCTTTTCTCCAAGTTGTTAATGAGTTTAAGACTTGCAAACCGTATACAAAGTTGTATAAACAAATTGTAGCATTTATCTACCAATGTGATGTTTACAATATTTGTTTTAGTAAAACGTCCTGTTTACATATATGCTGTTAAAAATATCTGATAATTTGTGTACTTCCAAGGCGAATCTCTTTACAAATCATTGAAGTTTTCCATTCCTCAACAAACAAGGTTCTATAAAGAAAAGCTGCAACCCCGTAGTGTTACATTGTTTATTGATAAGATTTATTAGAACAAATCTTGTAAATTTAATAGTGAATGTCTCATAGTAAAATAAGTATTTTTTTTATTTATCTTTATAGACAACGATAAGTTTTGTTAGAAATGTTTCCAAAAATGTATTTTTGAAAGCTATACCTAATATATATTTTGTGTTGTGTATTGTAAATATTTATTTATGTAGGACAATCATTATTATTTAGACTCTAAAAAAAAAGAAGAATTTATGTATTTGTTAACTAAATTAACTTTACGCTTGATCTGGAATATAAACATAAGCAGATATATGTAAATATTTTAAGATGGGGTTTTAAATTCAAATGTAAAACATGATTTTTTAAACCTCATTAAATCAATATTATTCTGGCCATTGATAAATAAATATTTATATTCTTCGTACACTATTTATAAAATAATTAAATAAAATTAACGTATGTATGTTTTATTCTACAAATTGGGTTAAGTCGAGTTTCGTAATTATTTATTAATTTGGAAACAATGTATCAGTACGAACGCAATATAAACATAGCTTACGCTATCTCTAAAGTAATCCAATGGAGCAATGTAAAACTGTTTAACGGTTTATAAATCGTGAACATTGCTTATTACGTGTAAAATACACATTTTGAGAATTATTGCTTTATTTTATTACTAATATTATTATAACATATATTACACATATTAATATTACATATAGGGTGATTAAAATGTAAAGTGTATATTTTTAATAAACACTACTATTAACAATAATATATGACTAAAAATGTAAACTCCAAAACCCAAACATAACTGACTTAAATCAATGACTGATATTAAACTTGTTTAGTAAAACATGTTTTATCATAGTCGTCATCCTCAGTTAACAAGATAGAAATAAATCATGTTCAGTGCTATGACTCCATAGTGAAGGAAACCCTATCTCCACTGGGTAAATCTTTTCACGATTGAAATCAACTAAAAATCACATCTGCATTACAGCGTTTATTTAAAAATATTTTGTCTTAAGCTATACTTACTTGGATAACTTTTAAAATATATTTTTTTGAGTATACGTTTTACATCTTTTTACACTTTATTAATACAAAAAATTACATAGTGCTTTTTATTTTAGAAATTAACACAATATTAAGGCCTTTTATGTTCATGTCTATTTTTCTTTTCAAGTGTCTTCGTAGTTTTTTGTTTTGTTTACTTGATTAACCATAACAACTTATATGTACACAAAATAATTGTTTTAAAAATTATTTTAAAACAATAAGTAATTCTAATCAGTCTTTAATACAGTCTAGTTTCAAATAACTTTAAGCAATCTATTTGTTTTTAAAGAAATCTTAGTTCACTCAAGATAATCTAATAAATCCGAACAGGTAGGTTGATCTAAAAAAGTTCTTCTGTTTTCCGGCATAGAGGGCATACTTTTCAACCAACAGTTTTTTCCTTTAGCAACTCACGCAATTTAACTGCCTTTGCAGGAATAGGAAAAGCTCTTGGACTTATACATTTGAGTTGAAGAATCAATACCTTATCTGGTGGAGCTTTATAGTTTGTTGAATGCCTGAAAGAAAACTGACCCTTCTGAACTTTTACTTTAACAAAGTTTTTGAAATAGGATCTTGAACCGCCTAAGTTTTTTAATGTTTGGTAAGAAGTAAAATCGTTTTATAAAAAGGGGACATTTAGATGTCCAGAGTCTTTACGTTAACTTCTCCTGAATTTACTTTCTGAACTCTTTTTTCAAATTCATTAAAGCCAAATACTTTACAGCCCTTTCATTGTGTTACAGCACTGTTTACAGAGACGCTTGATTGGCAGTTCTACTTGTAATTTCTACAAAACGAATATAGTTTTTGTTATTAAATCCATATTTATATTAGGGTTTGTATGAGTGACTTTGTAAACATGTTTAGTTGTGTTTAATCTATTAAAAAGGATAGGTTACTAATAACAGCTTATTATTTATCAAATTTACTGAACTTATATATGGATTTGTTAAAACAGTAATCAAATAAAAGAGTGTTGATTCTAACATATTTTAAACTTAATACTGTACCATTGATGTATCATAAATTATTAAGTAGATGTAAAATCAATATTCGCTACGTAAACATATAATATGTTAACAAAATAACAATGCAGGAAATATTTTCTGCATTATACTGTCTTGAAATTAAACCTTGTAAAACCGATGATTGATATTAAGGCTTCGACCACAGGCCATTAATACCAAGTTGGTACGCACTCTAAAAAATTAACTTTTGAGAAAAATCAGTCAACAAATTATTTAGCTATGTTATTTTAACTAAACTATATCATAAATACAAAGTTTTAATTAAGAAAAAATCCTAGCCCAGAGGCAAGTTATGCTTAAACAGCGTGGCAGTCAACCTGTTAATATTGAATTTAAAAATAATAGATTTCTTCAGAAAACAATCTACTTCAGCAGCAACAATGTGAAGACTTAAATACTAACAAGTCTTAATTACAATGTTTGCTTGCAAAGGTTAAACAACCGAAACTAAAATATATATTATTATAATTTACTTCAATACAAACTATCAATTTGTTTTAAATTATTAAATTAAATATTTATATCTAGGATGTTCATATAGGTCCTTTAACCACGACTCAATATTTTTGTTACTAAAAATAAATTAACAAAATGTTGTATATATCTTCTGTTGTATAACTGGACAAATTGTTTGACATACCTGAACATCTATGATTTTTGGGGCTTAGGGGAGTAAGGGGGTTAACAATTTAAAATATAAAACTATTTCATGTAATACACCATTGTAAAGCTTACTAAAAGATTAAAAACATAGAGGAAACTAGAGCTTAACATCTTACTTCGTTTCAAAGTAATGGACAATCAAATTTCTACCACTTATACCTACTTATAAGAAGGTAACATACTACCTACTTATTCCTAATATACCAAATTAATAACCTGCTTTGATGTTATGAAAACAATTTCATTTTCCAGAACTTTGATTGTCCATTACTTTGAAACGAAGCAAGATACTAAGATCTAGTTTACGCCATTGTATTTCTATTTTAAGAAGCTCTTCAATATTGTATTACATATCTTAAATTTATATTTTAACTTTGTAACCCCTCTAACCCCTCAAGCCCCCCAAAATCATAAAGGTTCAGATACGTCAAAATATTTGTTATGCAACACGAGACTTTTGTTGCAACATTGCAACAGACTTAGCTGGAAAAACGGGAATCTACCAGCTCTCCTGCAACGATTGCCCGAGCTTCTATATAGGCCAAACGGGCCGCTCCTTTGTTAAAAGATTTAAAGAACATTTACCTAATGCCACACACAGTTTACACCCTCACAAGTCCAATTTCGCCGAACATTTGTTAACCAACCTTCACGGCTACAGTGACTTTAACACCAATATGAATATCTTACACGTATGTAAAAAAGGCCGTTATATGGATGCATGGGAGGAGTTTGCCATATATAGAGCTTCCAAAACTGAAAAACAACATCTATTAAATGACAAGGTATCGTTCCAATCCAATATTGTGTTTGACACCATAATTGACATAGAGAATAATAAAAAAAGCGGCACCCGTTCACTAGCCACTATCCACTATCCCCCGCACAGCAGTTTAAAAATAACAGTAATTCAGTAGCTAGTTAACCCTCGCCCGGGCAACATGCACGTGGTTGACGTTATCATCTGTGTTTCGTGTACTGTGTTTATGTGTATAACTTATTGTGTTTCTGACGACCTTACTAGTGGGAAAAATGACTTTTAAGTGTATATTTTTGTCTGTGATATGTGACCAGAAGATAGGATAACCCCGAAACTGCAGTTGTCACGAATATTTTAAAAGGATTGGACAGACAGTATACAGGTAATTCATACCTATTATTATTTGTAATATACAAAGTTTTGTTAAGTTATTTTCAATAACAAAAATAACTAGGTATGCAATGCAGTTGTCTGCTTGCAATATTGAGCGCAGCAAGTATTTTCTTAATCAATACTTTGGAGCAACTGATTTAAACAAAACAACAATAATTGCACAGAACATTACTGAATTTACAAACAGCTGCAAAACAACCATTGAACATAAAACTATTGTATTTACAAACAGCTGATAGTAACAGTCTGAAGTTAGATATGATCCTTTTAACAGCTGTATAATCAACATACAGTAAATTAACCAAATAAAATATTTCTTCTATTAAAATAACATTGTAAATTTAAAGGGCCGTAGGGCAAAACCCTGACGTCCGATTTGGACCATTTCAGATTTATACCTTCCCATAGTTGGTTACTATGACCGTACCAAATTTTGTGCGGATCATTTCAGCCGTTCAGGAGGAGTATGTGGAAATAAAAAGCCAGAGTGTAGTATAAGAGCTTCGCTCGCTCCGCTCCCTCCGCTCAATTACGGGTGTTAAAGGGACTTTATGAAAACTTTATACTAATAGTTCTGTGAACAGTAGACCTCGCTCGTTGAAATAACAAATGTGGTTTTGAGCTTAGGTTAAAAATAGTGGGCCAGTAAGGAAGTAAGCACAATGTTTAGACAGTGAAACATTATTTACAATTCCCGCGATTCCGGGATTTCTAGTTCTTGTTTTTATTTCTTTTCTTGAGCTTTAACTGCTAAAGATTTTCTTTTAGGGGCATTGTGCTTTATTTAGGTTAATAATGCGTAAGATAGATAAAAATATCGCGTTATAGAGGGACAAAATACAATTAAATATTTGCATACTTAAATAACTCAAACTTAACAATGTATCATAAGTTAACTTAAGTTCCATATCATATTCCAATATTAGAAATAATGAAAACAGACGATGTTAAAACGTCGTGATAGTGATCTCAACCCATGTACCAACACTTCCCACGGTGTGCTACGGTCATTTTTTGTATGTCCTTTATCGCCGCGAGGTTTCATTTGTTTCATTTAATTTTGTAATTCAAGTAAAGCTAAGTCAAATACTTTTATGAAATTTACAATGATAATTTACACGTATACATTTCAATTCTTTGATTTGTCCTCTACACTTTCTTATAATAATATGTCATTATTGGGCAAATGCTATATTCCTGAATTACTATTCAAAACAGGCCTAGTTTTGTTAGCAGTCTTGTAGTAGGAACATAAAAACTGGTGTTTTCAAAATAATAAATTTGAAATTGATAAATATTTTTATACAATTCTATTTAGAACTAAATTACGAAACTTTTTAACATTTATGAAAAAAATTACAATAATTTTTACTACTTTTTATGTAGGCCTAAAGTTAAACATTTTCCTTTCGTTACTGAACGTGATTGTTTCTTGAGCTAATAACTTTCTTAATTATACTTCAATATTATTTTTTACTGGCATTTATGAATTCTTTAAACCTTTATCTACAAAAAAGCTATGGAACACGTTTGAATTGGTTTACAATAAACGTATAAAAACATGGTTGAAATACAAATACTTGGACGATTTTTAACAAATTCGAAGTTTACGGCCATTTTGTGAGCTTACCGTTAGAGATACGGAAAAAATCAAAAATACAATTTTGTTTAAAATTGAATTTGCTACTAGCAAAATGTTATTAGTTTTTAAATTCGACTTACGGTTAAGCCACAAACTGGCTTTGGAAAAAAGCTTACACTGGGAGAAACGGTCCGGCCGCCATTTTTATTTTATTAAAGGGGTTAAAAATGAAAAATGGACAAAACCTTATATATACATGGTTCGGTCTAGGAATAAGAAACATTCATGCAAAAAATCATCAAAATCGGTCAAGGCGTTTGGCCGTAATCGTGAGACAGACACACAGACATACAGACATACAGACATACAGACACACAGACGAAATGCCGAACGGTCGAGTTAAAACAGAAACCTCGCTTACGCTCGGTCAATAAAACAATATGTCTAATAGACCAAAAATAAAACAGTAGTTATGATTGTAATGATTCTGTAATTTTCGGCGATAATTCAGTGGGGGAGGGTGGTTATTGGAAAATGGCAGTTATTTACAAATATTTTGACTACATATTTTTTAATTTCTCAAAAAACAAGGAAAGGTTCCCCATTTAAGGTTTGTTATCAGATTTCTTTATAGTTTACAAAATACCAATGGAACCCCATATAAAAAAGACAAAATGTCTATATATACATATAATGAAGTACAATTTGTATCAAAGCTACTGACTACTAATTTAACAATGGTTAAAAAATATTAATTTGAACAACTGCTTAATATAAACTAGAAATGAAATTACAACAATGCATAAGTAGTTTCAGTGTTTTAAAATGTTTTCCAAGCGTAGGGCAATTTTAAAATTTTCTAGAGCACTAAATTAACTCAAACATAATTTAATTCTTTGCTCAATTATAAATAATATTATTTACTAATTTGAAAATAAATTTTTGATGTCCGAATAATGCATTTAATGAAAATGCTAAAAACGTATTAAAATAAACAATTCATATTTTATAATATTGCTATATAAGTACGTATATTTTGCCCCTGATTAATGACAACCTAAAATTATGGAAGTAACTGAGAAGCCCAGAAAACTATAAATTAAAACTAATTATTTTGTACATCAAGAAGCTATTATGTTAACATTCCAATGTAACTTGCACTGTCTGCATTACGTTCATAGCATGAATAAATAGGAAAATGTAGAATACATTTCACGTACAATGCAAATAAATTGTACAATAAATTCATTGTGTGACAGTAAGGAACATGATCCATCATATTCAGCCTACTTTCACACTTCTGATGTGTAATAAAACCACAGTAATTTCCAACATGTCATACGGAGAGAATGAAAACACAATAGCAAAACATATTATACGATACTCTATTAAACATGCATTGAATATTATATTTATTTAAATAAACGGTTCGATGAATATGTACGGTGAATTTAAAGTGTAGATCATGTAAAATATTTAGTGATTATTAACAAATACTGATATTTTTTGCGAGTAGCTTTTTTAATGTGAATAATTAAAATTTCTATTAAACTTATATCTATTCTTGTGTTTCTTATATCTATTAAACTTGTGATTAAAAACACATCCAAAACATAAATGTTTACTATTAAGTATATATTATTATGATAACAAATTTAAACATAAATCAAAGTTTGTAAAACAATTAAATTAAATATTTGAACTGCAAGTTAATTTACAAAACAGATAACTCGGTAAAGATTACATTCATTTTGTACACTAATAATAATATTATCGTTTAAATTCATTCGATTTAAAAATATTGTTTTAGATATTATTAAGGTAAATATAACGTTTTTATTTCAAATTTACGTGAGGAAAAATAACAACACTCCGATCTCCTTGAAATTTGTTATTATAGTTTCTCAACATATAGAGCTAGTTTAAAAATATACTTTGAAATTCTCTCCTACTCATCTTCTTATGTAAATATTATACACGCGTTTACCGTCGACTATAAAATAAATAGACACGCTATGGAATGGGTTTAAAAAAGGTTTATTTTATTATTAAGAACAAATTCGTCAATAGCTTCAACCTAGGATTTATGATTTTCAATTCTGTTTTGCAGGCTAGCTGTTTATAACGTCTTTCAGATTATGATTGGACTTCGATAGAAGAAATAAAATGCTTAACTAATAACAAGGTGGACACTTAACTATGGTTTTCTTAATTTATGCTTAGACGTATGAAGGGTGATTGAAAATTATGAAGTGATTAAGATGGTTTATACAATTTTTAATTTTTGGTCTAATATAAAATATGGTGTTTAACTAAATAATGCCCTGTATAACTGAAGAAGAGAATGAGGGTTAAGTTAATAATTTGGATGCTTCAATTTGATGGCCTAAATAAACTTAAGTCTAGATGGTTTATGGCAAATATGATGAATGGTTTTGTCTTATTGCTTGAAATGGGACATGAAGATAATGGACTAAGTGTATTTATATTGGTATTATCAGGAATTGGTGATTTATGAAATGATCCCTAAAAGATGTGACTACTGTTTATTTTATAAAATCTAATTTTATTAAGATTAACATTTTGAATTTATCCTTATTTTTTTAGTTTAATTGCATGACACACTATCGTAAATGAGTTTTTTTTAGTAGATATGATTAATATTTTACAGCCTACAATTTTGCAACGAATGTTTAAAAGGCACAGTCAAACCTGTAACATTGATGTTAAATATCTGCTGCGATAGATGTCGGTGAATAGTACACAAATATCGGTGCGAACATAGATGAATTAATTTGTCACTTGTTATAATGAAATGTAAGTTTAACAGAACCAGTCTTAATGCCATAGTAAAGTATCCCGATGCTGCTATGGATCAAATCTAGGATCAAATCATTTAGCTATAATCACATTCTTCTTTCTTTGACGTGAATTCATGTTAAATTAAGTAATTGATGTAGTGCAATGGCTAGTGTTGATTGGGTTGATAACATTGACTTTCGATTCCTGTAGGAGAGGTAATTATTGCAGAGCGTGTAGGGGTTATTCTTTGTCATCATTTAAATTTTACCTTCTTTTTGGGAGGTAAATGTTAATATGATACTGTGCCAATAGTTAAAACAATGTTTTCATAAAAGAATGGTGGCGTTTCATTAATTCATACGAAGACAGTAGGGAAATTTTGTGATGTTGTATATGTATCCCTGATATTCTATCAACCAATAGTTCTCCTAACCAAAAGTTTGTTTAACAGCTGTTGTAATCATGACATCTTTTCTTGTATTGTTGTTGGTGTGTGTTTTGTGTTTTCTGAATTGTTCATGTAGAGTGCGTTATGTTCTCTAATAAAGAAAAAGCAAAGTGTGTTTTGTTGCTGGCTGAAAACAAGCCTGTAATTTCAGTTTAACGTGTGCTTCGACTCGAATACAGGAAATATCCACCACATAAAAATAACATACGACTTTGATTAAAACAATTCGAAGAAACAGGATCAGTTGAAAAGCAAAAATCAACTCTCAGACCAAGTTTATCAGACAAAGCGAATGAACTGATTTTACAATCTGCAATCAGAAGTTCTAAGAAGTCAAAACCCCGACGAAGCCTAGAGTTAGGTGTTCAAAAAATAACAATCCATACATTTTTTCATAAAGAACTGAAATTACACGCAACGCATATAAAATCTAGCTATTGCAGGAATTGAAACCTGATGATTGTGCAAAATGTTTTATTTTCGATGTTGAAATGTCGAACAAGATTTATGAAAATCAATCATTTTTAAAGATATAATTTTTACAGATGAAGCTACATTCCATATCAATGGGTGTGTTAACAGGCACAATTCACGCATATATGGATCTGAAACCAGACAGGACATTTTTGAGAAAATTCGCGACTACCCCAAAGTTAATGTTTGATGAGGTGTGATGAAAAATCGTGTGATATTGCCTTTCTTCTTTGCTGAAAAGAAAATTAATAAAATTGAGTATCTCGTTATGTTAATATATTATTGCTTTCCTCAGCAATATGAACTCGAAAACATTTTCAACAATATGAAAAAACTATATTTTAAACAAGATAGAGCACCCTCGCACTATAGTGCATTTAACACAGACGCTTTGAATGAAAAGTTTAAACATCGATAGATAGGCCGGCAAGGACCTATTCTCTGACCTCCTAGAATACCAGGCCTGAAACCTTGCTATTTTTTCTTGTCGGGGTATATCAAAAACATTGTTTTCAGAGAAAAAAAATCGTGTCCTAAATCACTAAAAGAACAGGATTAATGAAGCAATGACAACCGTTAACGAAGAAATGTTAACTAACGTTTGGGCAGAACTTGATTATTGATTAAACATTTGCAGAGCGACTATAAAGGCGCAGATATCGACTATTTTATCAGTTATGTAAAAAAACTGTCTCAGACGACGATTTAAATAAACAAACAGCATCAGCTGTAAGTCAATCTGTATTCATTTAAATCGTGTTCAAAACCCTACCATTCTTTTATAATAACCCTGTATTAGAAATGAATTTACTGCTTTATGAAAAATTTATATTCTTGTTACTGAAATGTAAAATGTTTATATTGTATCAATAATTCCAATAAAAAATACGTTATTGGTCAAATAAGTAGTTATATAAATTACTACCCAGTATTGAAATATTTGAGCTTTTACAGTCTTTAAAGTTGTTTAACAGTTAATACTTATTCTTAAATAAATAAAGCCAAACAATTTCTAAAACCATATTTTTTTTTTATATATGGATCATCTTATATTCAACAGAAACCTAATTTGTATGCAAATTTTGTAAATGCAAAAAAGTAAGACGGAACAAATGAATTGACTAGAAACTGATTTTAATAGAAACAATATTTTATTTATTAAATTGAGTCCAAACATATTCCATCAAAGTTTATGCTTCCCTTCAAAGGTGGTAAATTTGAAGGAAGTGAAACAAAGAGTAATTGTTTGAATCTATGCTGGGAAAATATAACTAATACAATGCGAATTGAATTCCGTGCTATTCCGTATAACGTAATTTCTCTATCTTCCTTTGAATTAACTAATGTCTAAATGAAATTAAGACTTGAACAAGCAAAACTGTCAAGAGCACGTAACAGCGACAAGGTTTTACAGTCTAGCCATGTTCATCATATGACGTGACACAAATTATCCCCCGAAGAAAACCTTATGTATCAGCTACTATTATGGATATACGAGGTACATTTTTACGAAAACAACACATTATACTATAAAATATTTTCCAATACAATTTATTTGCTTTTATCAAGAACGGTATATCATGTTTAGTCTACATAATGTTACAATTTACTGAGGTTATATACGAGTATAATGCTTGCTGTATGGTGTAGTTTAAATGATAAGTGTAAATGAGTGAGACGGACATAACAGCCAGTAGATATTTGTTTTACCAGATTATTTTGTTGTCTAGACATTGTTATTTTACAATTTGGGTCGTTAGTAAATCACATAAGATCTACAAAATAGCTGATCAGAGTATTTATTTAATACATTGAAAATACGTTAAATAAAAAGAGCTTTATTATTCGAAAACATAACCTTCCTAATTTATTACAATTAACGTATCAAATGATGTAAAAAAAAAAAAAAACTATTATACAGGGTGCCTAACGGAGAAACTTTCAGGACGTGTTTTACTAGTGAAAATAAAGAAAAATTACCTGCAAACATAGGTTCAAAAATGCTTCGTTTTCCAGATATCCGCCATTTTTGTTTTTACAAAATAATTCATATCTAAAGAACAGTTTGACTGATTAAGTTCAAACTTGGCACGCAGTTTAATTTAGCAATAGTCAATCTCAAGAAAAATAAACGATTCTATCCAATTATGCAATTAAAAATGGCGGCAGTTTGAAAACTTCAAACCTAAATTACTCCAAAACCGTACATATTAACAACACAATTTAAGACACATTTTTTGTAGCTCTTTTGATTCCCTATCAGAAGGCAACTGTCAAAGTAGTCGGATGAAGGATAGTAGCTAATTTAAAGGTAGGCCTAATGACAGCAAATACACACACAATATTGTTGTATTTACTGTGTTGGTATAGGATACCGGGTTGAACAAACCCATTAGTTATTACAATCAACTTAACTACAATCCTTTATCCGATTGTGTTGTCAGTTACACCTTCTTATAGGTAATTTAAATGGCTACAAAAAAGATTTCTTGACATGTTTTGTTAAAATTTACGCCTTTTAAGTAATTTAGGTTTTAAATTTTTAAACCGCCTCTATTTTGAAACGCTCAATTGAATATAACCGTTTATTTTTCTTGAGATAGATAATTATTATATTAAACTTCATGCCAAGTTTGAACTTAATCAGTCCAACCGTTCTCTAGATATGAATTATTTTGTAAAAAAAAAAAAATAAATGGTGGATATCTGGAAAACGTAGCATTTCCGAACCTATGTTAAAGGAACTTTTTCTTTATTGTCACTAGTAGAACACGCCCTGAAAGTGCCTCCGTTTCTCCGTGAGACACCCTGTACATAATTATTCCTGAATGAATAAAACATATATCAACATTTATTAGAAATAATATTATCTATCCCCAGCTTATAAATATAAAAGAATATAACTGAAAGTCTCAGAATAATTTCAGTTTTATCAATACCACAACAAAGAGAGAAATGTTATTCCGGTAAGCTCATGATATAAAACACATTACCGACCATTCAAGTTTAAAATGTACTCGTACACAAAACCCTTTTAGAGGACCTCAGAAATAAAATATTGGTTCTTTGTGTATTTTGCTATGAAGCGATAAAAAGATAGATAACGTATTGATAGCCTTTTAGAAAAAAGAACTAGAAATATATATAAACTTTGATTGTATTGAAGTAAAACTACTTTAAGAGCGCTAAATTAAAATTAAAAATCATAGTATTAATAATCTACATAAACTTGTTTAGTAATATATTTTATGTAATCCATTCTTCCAGGAACAAAATTTACAATTTGAAATAATTAATGTGTAGGCCTATTAATATTTTTAAAGGTATTAAGTATTGGTAATTATGAATAATTGATAAAAATAAGTAATTCGTTTCAGAAATCATTGGGCAAGATTGAATTTATCCAGTTTTTTTGCAAATGTTGCCTGAATGTATTTGACAGGTGACAAATTGAATTTGTTCAAAGCGGGTAGTCAAAGTTGTTTTAAACTTAATACCGCAAACTAGTTTTTAACAAAAGTATGTTTGTTTTCAACGTAAAAGAACAGCGTAAACTGTTAAGCCTTTCTTTAAAAATTCCAAATATTTCTCAAATGTGTGTAGTTATCTTTAAAAAACTCCAAAAAAGAGTATGGCTTTTATGAAATCTAAGGGAAACCTTTGCGTGCTCCTCACGCAAATCCCGTTTATGACCTTCTCTATACATAATCATGTTATGTTTTCTTTATAATAAAGTTTTGGGATTAATAATATAACCGCAAATATAAGATGGTAAATAATGTTAAATGTAAAAAAAATATTGTTTCGTATATTTTATAACAGGTGTTATAATGAAGGTTACAAGGTTATTAAAATTAATTATAGCCTATGTTACTCAGTGTAGTGTAGCTTTTTATTAGTAAAACTATTTTTTCAATCGTTTCAGTAGTTCCAGAGATTACATACAATACCCTTACATACAAACAAACAAACACATTTTACCTCTTTATAATATTAGTATAGGAGATAGATTGTTGGAACAAACGAGTTTCTAAACAGCGACCAAAATGTATTTAATTAATCACTATTAATTTAATAGTAGAATTGTTATTTCTCAAAGTAGCTTCAAATTTATACCAATATGTTTATTTGCAACTCTTGAATTTTGTCAAACCTGAACACTTGGAATGATTTGTTTAAAATATTAATTTACTATTTTAGAACAAATTTGCATTAGTCGTAAAACTTTTGAGAATTGTAGGCCTATATATACATATTATTTGAATTAGTTACGTTTTGTCTGTTTTGTTATTTATAGTATGTATTTATTATTTTTGACTTAGACAAAATAAATTTTCTTTATTACATAACATTACATTACAGCTAAATAAAATTTAAATAATGAAATACATAATGTGTAATAAAAAACAAAATAAATAAAATACAAAACCTGCCAACAAATATATAATGTACAAATAACAAAGATTTCCTAAAATAAATTGCATAACACATAAAATAAAAAAATTAAAAATAATAAAAACAAATCAGTCGTGGGACTGCCAGCAGAAGTGAAAACTGTCATGAATATAGACAATCTTGTTTATGTTATTTAAAAATTTTTAGATTTCAATTTTAAATATGACAAGATAAAAATAACACAATTTACAAAATGAGCAAGCACAATGTCCATTTCAAAGGTATTACCAACTAAACAATTTCAATACAACTTACAAAAAGAGGAAGCACAATGCACATTTTAGAGGTATTACTAGTCAATTATTTCAACACAACTTACAAAAAGAGGAAGCACAATGTCCATGTCAGAGATGGTATAAAGCAAACTATTTTAACACTACTTACAAAATAGGGAAGCATAATGTCCATTTCAGAAGTATTACTAAATAAACTACTTTAACACAACTTACAAAATGAGGAAGCAGAACGTCAATTTCAGGAATACCAAGTAAACTATATACTCTGCTATATGCACATGTGAACTGTACATAGTAGAGCTTGACGGAATAGAGCGTAACGGTAAAATACATGACGCTAAAATCCGATTCACAACCCGCAAATGTTTTTGGAAGCGGTGCGCCTACAGAAATTTTCACTTCAATAAACTAATGATACGCAGGGAATTCATAAAGCCTGGATAAACTCATGAGACCACCAGAAATTTGTAGACAGCATTAAACTTCAACAGCTCTAATTCACATCCATTGTTTCACTCCTTGAAGGATCCGGACATATTTTATTCCAGAAACGGACATCTTTTCTCAGTCGGTAGCTTGGAAAAATAGTTAAATTCTTAATTAGATCTTGAGTGCACACGGATAAGTACTCACTACATCCAGAAGGTGTTGAGTTCTAAGAGTATTGCTCCCATGTCAACTTCACGCACAGAAAACTATACTATACAGTAAATAAAAAACAACGAGTTTCACAAAACTGTCTAATGTAATAATTGTCTTAGAGACCACAATTATTTTAGATTTTCTTAGTTGCCTTTCTTCCTTAGTTTGTAATTTAAACGATCTGTTTGAATTCACGTTAACCTAAGAGCGAACTTAAAGGGAAATATTTCCTCCTTTGATAATTAAACTGGTTTCCCAAGTATAGCTGAAGTCTTTAATTGAGTTACCAGCCAGTTAACGGTGCCTTGATTGCATAAGTGGCTTCAAATGTCAGATTGAATTATTCAACTTAAATCCCAGAGTTAAACCTCCCCTCTAATTTATTTCAATACAATGTACGAATTACTTGATCTCCATTTCTAACTACCTGCTGATTACACATTATAAAATAATATTACTTAAACAGTACATTTCGGTTTAGAATTCCATGTCTACACTAGGGCCTAATATTATAAAGAGGTGAAATTTGTTTGTTTGTATGTAGGGGTTAATCTCTGGAACTACTGAACCGATTCACTATCCACTACACTATCCATGAGTAACATTGGCTATAATTCATTTTAATAAAAACATTTTTTATTTAAATATTTGAAACATTAGACGGAAACAATCTTAGGTTAGACCTAGACTGATAAACCACACATGTCTTTACATTTATTACCATATCAACCAATTGAATAAAATAACAAATAAAACAGCTGTTTGCCACAATATTTCTATTTACAGCTGATTTCAAACTATGAAGTTATTTCTATTGTTATTGTTATTTCTAACTTATAGGTTAGGTTTTTATTAAAGTGTAGACCTGATCCTTGCTGGTTCGTTTAACCTCTCTTATAACTGCTGTTATAAAATATACTAAATACTTATTTGATTTGAACATTTAACATTATTTTCCACCTTAGATTTGGGGTTATTATTAATCCTGCAACATTATTAGAAAGAAAACTTAACATTATTATGTGTATAAAAGGTTCCAACGGGGTTGGCGTGCCTAGCACGCAGGGGGTTCCCTAGTATAATATAAACATAAACAAGACCTACATCTGTTCATATAATTTTACAGCAGATGTAATTAAAATTACTTTAATAAAATAAACATGGTTGTGTGAATTGCTAAAATACTTGGTATTCTTTGAATTTAGACATCAGAACTTCCTACCAATGCTTTTCTATACTCTAAACTTTTAAAACTCCTCCTCGCTCTTTGTGCTAAATCTATTGGAACATTTTTCATAATCCTTAATCTTCTTTTCATCCGGTATAGTTTAAAAATCTCGAAATTCTTTCCTTACTAATTAAATCAGTTAAACTTCATGTTTACCGAAAGATCTTATTTCAATTCTTCAGAATTTATATTTTTATAGGTTTTAATATAATGAATTTAATAGAGCTCTTACTTTGTGTAAATGTGCAACAATGCATATAAATTATATTGCACTTAAAAACTCTTATTTTCTGTTCTGGGTAAGATTTATTTTGACTTCAAATAAGTTTAATAAACTGTATCTGTTGTATGTGCTACTAATTTGTGAAACATACAGGTAATATATAAGCGCCAGTAAAACAGTTTAGGTGTAGTTACGGTTTTACTATAGCCAGTACTGTTTAGTTATAAAACAGTACTGGTTATAGTTACCATACCCAGTAAGCTATATGGAACATAATACATCTGAGTTTGAGGACATAAATGTATCAAGCTGGACCTGCGACTTTAAATAATATATATGCACTATTATGTTTTTCTCTACATATTTTATGCTAAATTCTCAATTCTGTAGCACTTTAGTTTTTTTAAGTTGGGAGGGGTAAAGGCGAAAACACAATCTACTATCATTCAAAAGTGTAAGGGTAAACATTGAAAATTATTTCTTTTAAATATTAATCTTGAATTATTTAAAATTAGAACAAATAACTAATCTTGACACAACAAAATACAAAGTAAAAACAAAAAACAGGAATAAAATAAACTATACTAGCTGGTACCAGTGGCTTCGATCACAGACATGTGTAAATGAGTTAAATAAATTAATTTCGCTTAATGTTGAGATTTCATTACATGAAATTCAAATAATGATTGCAGATCAGGTTTTAAGGTGAATTCACATCTATGAGTAAATTTTCCGTAAAATGTTGGCTACGTAATATATTTCACCCGTTAGTTTCAAATAATCTACAGTTTGTCATTCTTCTTAACAAACAGGGTAATTCAGAACTTTACCGCAATGTCTCGGTACCTCATTCTCAAGATAAAAATAATAAAAAAAGGTCATACAATATAAAAATAGGCCTGAAAACGCTTTGTTTTCCAGATGTCCGCCATTTTGTATTGTTTTACAAAGTAACTCATATGTCGAGAAATTTTTGACTGGTTGAGTTCAAACTAGGAATGAAGTTTAACCTAACAAAGGTCTATCTCAAGAAAAATAAAAGATTATATCCAATTTTATACGTTTCAAAATGGCGGCTATTTGAACAATTCAAACCTAAATTACTCAAAAACCGTACATTTTCAAACAAATATTAAGACACATTTTTTGTAGCAGTTTTGATTCCCTATCGAACAGTGTAATTTTAAATTAAAAAATCGAAGTAAGGGTAATAGTTAGGTTATGTGTAATAATTGGTTCGTTCAATCCCGTATCGTATATCAAAGCAATATGTACATAATATTCTGTTATTATCTTTAACTATCTATTATCCTTCATCCAATTGTTTTGACTGCTACATCATCCGAAAGGACACCAGGGATACAAAGAAGGTGTCTTGACATTTTTGTTAAAATGTACGATTTTTGAGTAAAATACCTTTCAAACAGCAGCCATTTTGAAACGCAGTAATGTATATAATCACTTATATTTCTTGAAATATATCATTGTTAGGTTAAACTTCATGACAAATTTGAACTCCATCAGTCAAACATTTTTCTAGATATGAATTATTTTGTAAACAAAATTGCGGATATCTGGAAAAAGAAGTGTTTTCGGGCATATGTTTTTAGGTTAATTTTTCTTATTTGTATCTATAGAATGAGCTACCGAGTCACTGTCGTGTAGTTCTGAGGCACCCTGTATAACCTAAAAGTAATATGTACCATGTTTCAGGTCTTTAGCTTCGTAGCAAGTGAACTAGTTAATATTAATTTTTACGGAATGCTATTCAACGTTTTATCGTTAATGTTTAGAATGTTTAGAATACTCCTAAATTAATTAATAAAATGCAGATAGATTTTTTCTTGAAAAAAATATAATCCTTCAAAAGGACAATACACTCAGTGTAAAGCCAAATATACAAAGTTAGTTTTGAAGGAAACTAAAATTACAGAGATGAATGATCATGGTACAGTGATAATTGAGTAATAGGTCTAGAACCTGTCGTGGTTAGGGGATATCAGCTGATCAGACAGGCGTAAGTGGTAGTAGAGGGAAGATAAGGTACAACATCCTTATCATGGTCATATTCTGTGATAAAAAAACTCATGATATATCATTTTAAATTTATGTTTTGTACCAGCTTTGATTATAAACCTAAGTATATTCAAGGGTAACAGGCTATTAAATCAGTGATTTTTTTACTTAAATGCTGGTTTAAAATCTATTTCATTTTAAGAACTCTTTAGGTGGGAGATTTCGATGTTAAATCAGCACTTTAAAAAAGGATTTATTTCTACCTGTTCAAGCAACTATTGATATAGGTTCTCATTTTGAAATAATGTGTAGTGTATTATTAAGTTTACTAATTTACTACGATTATTAGTTTGTATCATACTAATACAAGCACATTATTTTAATCATAAATATGTAAGAAATTATCTTAGTCATGTAGTAAACCAAATACAATCGTCAGAAAATTTGTTGAGTGTTATGTTGAAATTCTAAATATCCCTCTTAGGAAACCATACATTTAAGTGCTGTAACTGCTTGAAAATTACTAAACATGTTAGTAAGTACATTTAGTCACCACTTTACCATGATTTTAATACTACATCTTCCGTTAAAATTTTGTATAATTTTAGAAGTTTTATGTATTTTTCATGGAAAAGCAACAAATAGGGTATAATTGTCAAATATTTGGTTCACTGAGATCTTGCCAGATTGCAGTTGGTTATAATATTTTCTGTAAAATATTATTATATGATTAGCTGATACACTGAAATTTAAATTTGATAAATTATGTCCGTGTATTTAAGTTAATTTTGAAAGAAAATATCAGCTTTATTCGATTTTATTTACGTAATAGGGGAATCAACTGCGTGCACCGCACGCCAACCCCGTTGGAACCTTCTTTACACATAGAATCATGCTTCATGCTCCGTTGGAACCACTTAATCATGTTATGTTTTCTTTATAATAAAGGTGTAGGGTTAAAAATAACCCCAAAGATAGCATGGCAAATAATGTTAAATGTTCAAATCAAATTACTTCGTATGTTTTATAACAGCAATTAATGTTAAAAGAACCAGCAAGGCTCTGGTCTGCAGATTAATAAAAACCTAACATAATAGTTATAAATACAAATAATTGCTTTAAAACGTGAAATCCACTGTCAATTTAAATATTGGAGCAAACAGCTGTTTTATCTGTTATTTTATTCAATTGGTCGCCATGGTAATAAATGTAAATACATGTGTTGTTTCCTCAGTCTGGGACTGACCGAAGATTTTTTCCGATTAACTTTAAAAATATTGAAAAAAAATGTTTTTCTAAATTGAATTACAGTCTATGTTACTCAGTGTAGTGCAGCTTTTTATTAGTAAAACTATTTTTAATCGGTCCAGTAGTTAAAGAGATTATCCCCTATATACAAACAAAAATTGTTTACCTATTTATAATATTAGAAAATATTAGACTACGAGCCTTTTCTACCCTAAACCTCCTGTGTATAAGCAAGATTAGATATGACGATGTATTAATCCTTTACATTATTTAAATGTTTCAATCATTTTTTATTTTTATTAATTAACAGTTATTAAAAAGATCAAACTGTACTATTATGGTAAAAACTATTTATAAAAATAATATAACTAAGGTCACGATTTTCATTATCATGGAACTCGATTCGCCAACAGTAGCCTAGTATAAAAACAGATGTTTCCTCAAAACTTGTATAAACTGTTTAGTTTTACGATTGTAAGAAATAAAATGGTTAAACAAATTTAACAGCATAAGTAAAACGTTTGTTATATGTTTTTATAAATCATTTTCTGAAATAATATTAATCCAGCTTGTGTTTATGCGTATTTAACAATTTTCATTATATTTTAATAAGCTTAACTTCTGCTGAATTGAATTTTAGAAAAAAATCCTCTGTTATAAACTTTATTTTACTTGACAAAATATTATAGTTAACACGCTAGTAATTTTACCAAGAGTTAAACTTCTCTACTTGCTACACTTTAAATTAACAAATGTCAAAACGAAACTAAGACTTTAACAGTTACTGTCAACAGCACGTAACAGTGACAAGGTTTCACAGTCTCGCCATATTCATCATATTGCATGACGTAAATGATGCCTCAGAGTAAACCTTATGTGTCAGCTACTGTTGTGAAATATACGAGATATATTTTTAGTAAAACTTCACTCAATGTCATGATATACATTCACACTAAAAATATTTTAGTATTTTCGAGTATTGTCCTTTTTATAAACTGCAAGAAAAATCATTAGAAGAGAAATAATTTGTAAATATTTACGAATAAAGCAATATTGTGACTATTTAAATAAATTACATTTTGTAAATTTAAGATTTTTTAATAACATTTTAGTAGATCAACTATTAATAAGACTCTTAAAATACAAATGTATCATTTACAATAAAATCTATTTGTAGTAAATATTTTTATTGTGGTATAAAATAAATTAAATATAATTTTACGTTTATAAAAAGCATATTTACTGTAAGCTTCTAGTGT
>JAGFPH010000069.1:909063-1025288 GCA_018207615.1 Philaenus spumarius
GAGTATGTTGCCGTTAAGGCAGGTAAAATAAATTAAACATAATTTTAGGTTAGGCCTAGACTGAAAAAACAACTTCTTGAATTTATTTACTTTCATTACCACAGCAACCAATTGAATAAAATAACAGATAAAACAGTTGATTCGGATGTCTAGATTTTAGTACAAAATAATATTTTAAGTTAGGCCTAGGCTCAACCAACACATGTTTCAACACACACAAACCAATAAAAACTTGCTTTAAGGAATTTAGAAATAAGAAAAAACTATGTTACATCCCAATTAAAAATTATTAACACATATTATAGTAGGCCTATTTATTGATAATATACGGTAATTTATAGTAACTTTTTGGTAAGGGTTTTGATTAAGTGTAAGCCTACACCTGAGCCTTACTGGTTCTTTTAACTTTTATTATAACTGTTGTTATAAAATATACGAAATAATTTGATTTGACATTATTTATCATCTTAGTTTTGTGGTTATTATTAATCCTACACTTTTATTAAAAAATAATACATAACATATCTTTTTATAAGGTTAAATCGGGGGTTGGTGTGCGGAGCACGCAGGGGTCTGCCCTAGTTGTACTTTAAATGAGAAAAATGTTCTTTAATTCTTGTCGCTATGCTTCTTTTAATTTGGTCTATATATTTCTTCGGACATATTTCACAGTATATACATTAAATTCCAGATTTGTCCTGTTCTTGAATTTTATCTTTAGGATTTTGTAGCATTTTACCAAGATTACTCTCAGCTGGTATAGCTACATTTAAATTCGCATATTTAGCTAGAGTTTTTAACAATGGTGGAGCAAACGTGGTTTTATCCCATCGTTTTATACCGTAAACATTATTCTGTTAAAGTTTATTTCGGTTTACCAAGATCAGAAAAGAAATTAATATTTTGATAGGAGGTAAATTGTAGTAGAACTTATTGGGTATGTTAACTTAAGATGTTTTTCATAACAGCTTATCATAAATATTACATACATACGAGTAGCCTATATACTAATTTCGCCGACAGATTTTGAAGTAAAAACAACTTTTAAGACAAATTACTCAAATAATCTCGCAATATATAAAATAAATTGTAAAAGTACACTGAAATATTACGTTTTTTTAGTAAATATCAGAAAAGCCTACTTACCAATGTAAAATTAACTCACAAAATTTTGATGTACCATCAAAACCTTTAAATATTTATCCCATGATAATACTTTTTTAATGGTTTACATTATTACAGAAAGAATCACAGCTCCGTAATGATTATAAAGATTATTTACTCTGAGCTTCTAGTTCAAATATAAAAACACCAAATTCCACACGACGACATGAGCTATTGTCGGTTTCATCAATAACACAACAAAGGAAAAGATGTATCTCTGGTAAGCTCAAGATATATATACAAAAAAACACATTACCGACTATTGAACTTTGAAACCTCACACAAACCCATTTAGTTGATGTCAGAAGTAAAGTCCTGTGTTGTGTATTTTGTAACAAAGCTTGATGTTATACAATTATTTATAGTATATTATAACAGGAGGAAATCTAATTAATATACATTAACGTACCAAAGTATTTCGTTTAAAGTGTTAGAAACACAAAAAACGTCCTGAAACATTAGTCGTGTTCAACGTATTTTGAGTATTCCTGTTTATAGCTTCGTTGTAATCTAAGTATGTTTTGCATTTATTTACCAACAAAGTTCAT
This sequence comes from Philaenus spumarius, assembly GCA_018207615.1. Lineage (NCBI taxonomy): Eukaryota > Metazoa > Arthropoda > Insecta > Hemiptera > Aphrophoridae > Philaenus > Philaenus spumarius. The sequence goes on from JAGFPH010000069.1 coordinate 910,776, forward strand.
AATTTTAAAAACATACTTTGTATTAATTATAATTATAAGGATATTTTAACCGAGAATCACCATATTTATTAGTTACCAAAATAAATGTGGTTGGTTCTAAACGGATAATGTTTATAAGTATCCTGTTTGATATACAGGGTGATTCAGAACTATGCGGCAATCCTTGGAAGCTCATTCTATTGATACAAATAAAAAAAATTCATATAAACATTGGGCCGAAAACACTTCCTTTCCAGTTAACCTCCATTTTGTGTTTTGTACAAAATAATAATTTATATATAGAGAAATGTTAGACTGATTGAGTTCAAACTCGGTACGAAGTTTAACCTAACAATGATATATCTCAAGAAAAATAAGCGATTAAATCCCATTGTGCTTTTCAAAATGGCGGCTGTTTGAAAATTTGAAACCTAAATTACTCAAAAACCACCGGATGAGGGATAATAGTTAAGTTATGTGTAATAATTGGTTTGTTCAATCTGGTATCCTATACCAGCAAGTAAACACAATATTGTATGTACATATGCTGCTATTATCTTTAGCTTAACTATTATCCTTCATCCGATTGTTTTGACAGTTACACTATCCGATAGGGAATGAATGAGAAGGGCTACAACAATTTACTTTTTTTAAATAATTTATGTTTAAAATTTTCAAACAGCCGCCATTTTGAGACCCATAAATTGATTAAGTCGCTTATTTTTATTTAGATATAAAATTAATAGTTTGAACTCAATCAGATAAACATTACTCTAGAAATGCGTGATATTGTACAAAAAACAAAACAGGATATGTGAAAAAAGAAGCATTTTCGGGCCTATGTTTATATGATTTTTTTCTTTCTTATTTTTGGCTATAGAATGAGCTTCCAATAAATTGCCTCATAGTTCAAAATCACCCTGTATAATAAAACGGGAATATATATTACTAATAAAATTACAAAGTTAAAAAGTTAACTTTCCATTTTTTTTAACCATCTGTAATGTAACGGATACCCATAGCTTTACAGTTGAAAAGAATAATTTAACTAATTAGTACTAGAAATAATAATTGTATTAAGTTAACTGTAAGATTTGTGTTAGTAATACAATTTAAAAAAAAATTGCAGCAGTTTAAAATTATTGTTAATTCGTCCCAAGGGACGGCAACAGTTTAGTGTTTAAATTGTTTTGAAAAAAGAAACTAATTGTTTTAAATTTAATTTCGAATGACTAATGTTCCGAGGGACCTGGTTCATAATGATGTTAATAATATTAGTAAACAATTTTAAGTTACAAACTTATAATTTACAAGCTTGGTTACAAAGTGTTTGATAATAAAAGTAAAAATTGCTAATATTATTAGAAGGTTTTACTAAAAAAACTTACAAATTTACAAATCAGCTGACAAACATACAAGTTACAAGTAAAAACTTCACAAGTCCTTGTATTTTAGGTTTCATAAACAAACTGCCTTCTCTAAGAATATTACAAGTAAGCAGTCAACATTTTTAGTGTCTTTTGCCATAAAGTTGAGGTTATGTTTTCAGTGAAAAGTGTTTATATTCATAGTTTGTTTTTTAGTTAGTTGGTTATAAATAGATATATTGTTTAAAATGGAAAAACGTGACGATCAAAGAAAACTAAAGCTTTGCTTATTAAATAAAATTTAAGAAAACAAATCAATATTATTTGACCAATTAAATCAACATCTGATAAAGTAAATGAAGCTGCAAAAGCGGAAGGAAATCAATTCATATACACAATCAATTGTGGCCATCGACAGTTATAAAGACTGGTATTATGTACTGGACGTTTGGTGTTCAAATGTAAGAAAATCCAAGACAAATACTAGCGAGTAATCACAGCATGGAGTAATTATTTCTCTTTGCCTTAGAACCCCTAGAGGTGGTTCTGGTTCTTGGGGTGGACCATAATTTTCCTCTTCATTCTCCTCCATCCAGACTTCGGGAAAATTTCCTGCCTTCTCTTCAACAAAATTTATCTCTTGTTCCTGCTCTTCACCTCTTATACTAAAATTGCAAAAAGTTGCACAACATTTAATAACTTCTGTTGCCTGCTGCATAAGTTGGTTGTAAACACAGGTGATTCAAACATGGAAACGTTTCTTTCAAAATTCAAAGGTAGCGCTCAATTATTTCCCTGGTACCTTTCAACCAACTGTTGTAGCGCCTCTCACCTGGATCATCCGGATCTTGATTGCATGGAACTATGAGCCACCGTTTAAGGGATTACCCTGGGTCGCCCAAAATAACTGCATTGGGGAAAAGTTCTTCTTCTTCAAGACGCGCTTACAAAGAGCTATATCTTAGGACTCGTGAATCACGAACACTGCCAAGCCATCGTGCACTAAAATAATAAATTTGACACGTTGGGCCACAGACAAACATACTGTTGATAGTGGTTACCATGCTTATCAACATAAGCTGCCTAATTTTTCACAGGTTCATAAGCTGCCTAAAAAACAAGCTAATAATAAAAAATTCAAAGATTAAAATTATGAGTATGTTGCCGTTAGGGCTGGTAAAAGAATTGAAGAAAAGGCGTGATGAACTTCGTTCCTGAGGGTCCCAAGACCGTAAGTATTTACTTTATAAGTTTTAGTTTGTCCAGCATTTTAAAATTTCCAAATAATTTATTCATTCATGATGATAAATTTATTTAATATGATAATATTTGTATATTTTCTCTTCGCCTTACCACTTGAGGCTGTGTATTTAAATAATCAGGTAAGATTTAAAGTTAACTAAAGCTCTAACTTACATTTCCCTCTTTGATACGTTACACTTAAACTGATTTCCCAAGTATAACTGAAGTCACTAAATGTGTTATCAGGCAGTTAACGGAGGCTTGATTGTACAAAGTGGCTTCAAATGTCAAACTGAATTATTCAACTTAAATCGAATTGCTAGATCCCCAAACTCATTTATTTCAATAAAGTGTTTAGACTTTCTAATTTATTATTTTGGTAAGTTGATTGTTGTATAGTAGAAATATTATAAATGTACTCGTAAAGTTAACTAATAATTAAATACGCGCGTTAGGCAAATTTAAAAGTGTCTGTAAAATTACATACATATATATATATATTTGTTTACAGTACTATAGATACAAAATATTACTTTCTTCAGTTCTATAAAAAAAAATATAAATATCATCCAAAAACATTCTAAAGATTTTACATATAATTTGATTGCCTATATACCTAAAGATGTTAAATTTATTTATAAGTTAGATTCCTATGAAATAAACGCAACCTTTTTTATGACAATTAATTTATCAGTAGCTAAATATTTAGGTTTGTAATACGATAAAATGCAATACATTATTTTAATAATTATTTGCTGAACGCTTAAAAAAAAAGTATGGAATAATATTTGTATCTGGATGTTTGAGTCATAAAGACTCAAAAAAATTTGTTAGATTGATTTTGACCTTGGAATCAACAACAGATCTTATCAAAATTCTTATACAAAATCAAAAGGATTACTAAACTTAAATGGCTATATAAAGCCGTTTTAATATCCTTACATAATATTTCTCAAAGAGAAGATATCTCCCTTAACTCTTGATCAAAATTAATTATTCTAGTACCAGGAGACCGAGCTAAAGCTCGATTATAAGCAGGACTATGATTTCAATAATAAATATTGGATTATTGAGTTTTGAGGTTAGGCCTATAACATTAAACAACTAAATAAAGGGTATGTTTATTTAGCAGAAGTATTCGTTGCCATGGTAACTATAAATAGATACAACATTAGGCTTATCTCTAATAAAATACAGTTTAAAAGAAAACCGATTATTATTGTAATGGCATTGAAAACATTTGCATCAGCTGTGCTTTGTATTGTTTAAAATGGACAAATTTCACTTTTTAATTTAATAAAAAGACGTAGAAAACGAATTTTCCCAGACTGGTGACCATTTCCAATCGATTTCTCGTGGCCAAAAGCACCATATAAAATCAAAAAATCAAAAATCCTTAGACGGAGATTCCAGATCCATTTAGCAGACAGACAATTATCTCTCGCTTTAGAAGATAACAATTTTAATGCTTATGTTTCCCGCTAGTGACAAAAAATAGACAAACAGCAAAAAAGTGTATACTCCGTATGCAAGTGTAATGTATCTAGCAAGTCAATCAAATTAAATCAATGTAAAGCGTTATAAACTGTTGATAAACGTAAATCAATTTTATCAATATAAATAAATAAACTTATTAAATCAGGTAAGTACTCCTAACTTGCGAAATTTTCGCAAGGGTCATCTAGTTCTTTTATATTAGTAATAAAATATAATATTGACTCACATTTGGGGAAAACTAAATTAATAATAACAACATAGTGAGTTTTATATACAAATCGTTTGATTTTGTGAATACCTTACAACGCGTAAAATCCAATATAATAAATGTTATATTTTGTATACATTTTGACATACAAATTACAAATGGAAGTGTATATTGTCCTGCCCAAAAATCATGATTTAAATGTTAGAAAACATATCCATATGGAAAATATACCAAATTAAATGAAGACAAATAATTATATTAATTTATTAATAACAAAATTGCTAAATTATTCAGACGGAAACTGTTTTAAGATTCTTTAATTTGGACAAAACTTATCACAACCATTTTTATTATTGATATATTCCTTATTTTGTGTCATAACAGTAAAAAAATAAACAATTGCAACTTACTTTTAATTTTTATCTGTTTTATTTTCTAAATCAGGTTTACTAAAACTAATTAATTCATGTTTAAATTATTTCCGATGCTAAATTGTTCGATTTAACTTTATGTACAATTTGCAGTATTAATTAAGTAAAGCATTTTAAGGTTTTATTTTTCCTTAATTTGTTAGAATGACTCGAAGACTAATCTGTCATTTATAAATTAAGAGTAGGTTCAAAGCGAGTGGTTTTCTAAGCTCCAATTCACTCACAAGCCGAAAAAAGTAGATACGAATTTTATAAATTTTAATGCATTGCTATTTTATAGGATTATATTATTTTAAACTTAAACTTTAAAAATTAATAAACACAAATATTGAATTATATCATAATAGATGACTTTAAAATCGTTAATAAATAATATGTATTTTTTTGGAAAATCTGTATATTTGAATTTGAATTTTAAGTTGTTCTGAAAATAAACTACGTCAAAAACAATCCGTCAAGATCTGCTTCTCAATTGTATCACATTTAAAAGTAGATTTTATTGCATTAGTTTGTTGCCTAATCGTGTACATAGTATCAATATTATGTTATTTTTGTATTATCTGTAGAAAAAAAATGTGATATCAAATTTAGCTGTGGTGCAAAATATCAACATTTAAATGAAATATTGCCAAACTGTTACAAATTTACAACCTCTTTTAGAAAAATATGGAATTATATAATCAAAACTACTATTAATTCTTAAAACAATTTAACAAATTGCGGGTACTCTTGTAATAAAAGAAACCATAATTTTATCAAATAATGTTCTCTTATATCGATATAATATTTATATAAAGGTAAATAAATGGTAAACACTTCTCATTTACATATATTGAGAAACAAACATAATAAAATTTGATTCCTGAAATAAGAATCTGTCATTCTAAACTAAGGCTGTTGTTACACTGCAGTCGGAGTCGGGACTGGCGATTACGGCTGTAGATGTAGACCGAAGAAAAAAACAAACGCATGACTTCCTTAACATTGTATATACAAGACGGGAGACATGGTTACATTAAGGCGGCTACAGACGTCCATGTATACATGAACGGTTTACATGTACAAGTGTACTGCGCAAGTATACATGGCAAAACTATAGGCACCACACGTAACTGTCGACTTGAACAGTGTGTGCTTTCTTCGCATTGTCGCGGTGTGTTTTTCTACAGTTGTGTGTTGTTGTACATTGTGTTGTGTGTTGTTGTAAATTGTGTTGTGTGTTGTTATACATTGCGATGTGTGTCGTTGTGCATTGTGTTGTGTGTTGTTGTACATTGTGCTGTGTGTTGTTATACATTATGTTGTGTGTTGTTAAACATTGTTTTGTGTGTTTAAATTCCTACCAAACCTAGTACTCGCCGTCGCCGGTCTCATTTGTATCGAAGAACGAGACGCAGCTCCTGGTGTAAAGAGTGGCGTTGGATACGGAAGTTACAGGAGTTTGTTGTTCATTTAAAAATTCCAATAACGGATAGTACCACAACATTGGATCATGAAGTTGACCGGTACCTGGCCCTGATTTCTGCGATTTCCTCCACATTAATCAGCCAAAGGCATGTTCACTCCAATATACACTTATGAACTCTTCCAAAATGTCTTTCTGGCATTTTAGTGTATGCATTTTCATGGCAAAAACGAACAATACAGACGCTCACAAAGCGACAAAAAATATGCTCTCAAAACGACAAAGAAGAGACCACATGCTCGCTCTGAATATAAGACTTGAACTGACTTGCATGGTTGACCGTGCACGGCTGACAATTAAACTTGTTTGTTTCTGTTCCGGCCAATACCTTCCAATACCCCTCCATTCACTTCTACAACTCTGTTCATCCGAAGTCCAGTGTTTAGTTAATCCAAGAAGTACAAGGTGCATTTATTCCATAATGGATACAAGTGAATTAATTGTAGTTGTTCAAGAAATAATTTCTAATAATAACATTATAATTTCATAATTGTAAACATAATTGATTATAATCTCCTACATTGTGCCTAACTCAGGTACGCATTTTTTTCTTTTTACACATTTTTTACCAAAGCCTCTTCTAAAAATTCTATCCATTCTTCTGACGAGGATTAAATTTTAGCTTACACTGGACGTACGAAACTGTGTGGACTGTAGCGAGACTCTACTTTCCACTAGACGGCCGTGCACGTCAGTCCCGAATTCCGCCGTGCTCGCCAGTCCCGAATCCGTCTGTAGTGTAACACAGCCTTCAGGCAGCTTTCTGACCATTGCTACCCTGAAAATTTTAACTTTACTACTATCGGTCTGAGGGCAGACTAGATTTATGAACAGAGATCATTTTATCTCTTTCTTTATTTTGTTTATTAGTATTTTAAGAATTACATTTTAATAATTTATCTGGATTCAACAACTCATATTTTTTGTTGGAAAATATAGTCAAATAAACTAATAAATTGTATAATTTTTTAAACGACCGTTTATCGCATTACTTTATTATAACAAGGCTTACCATAGATGAACAAAATAATGATTGTTTCTAAACCTCAAACCAACAACCAGAATGCATGTATCACATTGCATCCAATACATTATTCCTGTGATATTGATTTCAAATTAATAACAATACTGGAACTATTACAAAGATCAAATCGTGTCAGGAAGTGTGATAACGATTAATTACAATTAACGGAGGTCACGTGGTTTAGGGTAGGGAAACCTGATTAACCACCAGTCTAAATTGATCCGGGGTTTAGATAGAAGGGGCTATTGGCTGCAATACATTTATAAAACATGCACATAAAATGTATTTAAAAGATACATTTATTGAAGTAGGTGTATTTTGTTGAATGTATAAATTAATAAAATAATATGAAGAATTTAATTGTTAAAAATAACTGTTAAAATACAAGGATGCAATTTTAATGATTGATTATATATTTTACCAAATTATGATGAAGGTAAAATGGTGTATGTAGTGTGAAGGAATTGTTGATTGTGTTCAACAAACACACAAGAGACTCTCCTTTTTAAACAGGAAACCAATTTTGCCTAAAAAAGTAGATCAGTTAGTTATAGTAGCAAGTATATCAGATTTATTTTTTATACTACCAACTTTGCCACGCTGTGAAAAAAAAAACACAACTTTTGAAAACATGTAGTTACATCTGTTGCTTTATTCAAGTTCAAAAATATTTCATCGACTGTTAGTAATACTTTTGAAAACAATAAAATAAATAAAAATATCTCTCTGTATTCAAGAGAGATAAATAAGCAGCAAAATACTGAATTAATTTTAAAAGTTGCATAAATTTCGTTACTATTTAAATTGGCAACATTTTATATAAATCCTTAATAGTATTAAGAATAAAAGATATGCTGATTCCTAAACAGGAAACAGTTTTAACGTAAATCAGTTATCTAATCAAAAGTAAGTAATTTTGGAAACTCAGATTCTGTGAACTGTTCTAGTATTCTGCCTATGTTACTCACATGTGTTAATGTTAATACAATATAAGTACATATGGTTTAAATGTTAAATATTTCCAAATAAGTATTCGTGAAGATATTTTCTTACTATGAGCATTATAGGTTTCCAATTAAGACTAATTTAAAATTCTATAAGAAATAAAACACAAACGTTTGGACTATAAGGCTAACAACAGACGAGACACCGGTGTACGGTACACTAGTGTACGGGACACTAAATGTACTACCAATTAAACGTGTGTCAACAGACGAGACACTGAGTAGCGCGCTACCAGATTATGTGGCTCTACGGTGTCTCTCCCTGCGAGAAGCTGGGACACCGGAAAGTGTCCCGTACACCGGTGTCTCGTCTGTTGTTAGGCTAAGTATAAGGTATGTGAAAATAATGCATTACAAGTATTTAATTTAAGGAGCATGTTACGAGGTAGTTATATGATAAACTAACTACCATTAAATGTATATGCGTCTAAGATAAACGGGTACAAAAAGTAAACATTTTGTAAAACAAAAAAGTTTTAAGATGCTGAGGTTAAATTAAATCTGGCCTACTTCTAGCCTACATATATTGACTCTTTCGTTTCTAGTTGGCGTATGTATTTATATAGAAGAGTGTATGGTTGTTTACAATTATTTGAAATAAGTTGTACGAATATATTTGAAAGAACTATTGCAATTATAACTCAATTATTATTAAAATCATCTAAAAGGCTAACTGTACCTTCTGTATGTTTTTATATATGTGTAAAAAAATACGTTTCTACATTTTTTACGCAAATTAATTTTTATTTTTATTTTGTAATTTTTATTTTAGTTAAAATTTTATGATAAAATTTAAGTTTAAGTAACCCCATAGATTGACTAATTTTACACCTTAAATTTAAGAACGTAGAGAAACACGTAAAAACTTAACACAAACGAAACACAAATATACATTTTTCAATTAACTAAAATTTTTATTTTTATATGCCAATAAAATATTGACTCTACAAATCATAATTTAATGTATCATCGTATTTAATTACGGCTAGTACTATAAATATATGCAGCATTAAAATTAGTAATTTTTTGTAAAATTTTGCTTTAACTTAAAAAATATAGATAGTACAATCACTTATCAAAATATTTCATTACTAGGGAAACCCCTGCGTGTTCCGCATGTCAACCTCCTTGGAACCTTCTATACATATAATCATGTCATGTTTTCGTCATAATAAATGTGTAGGATTAATAATAACCCCAAAGCTAAGATTGTAAATAATGTTAAATGATCAAATCAAATTATTTCGTATATTTTATAACAGCAGTCATAATAGAGATCAAAAGAATCAGCAAGGCTCAGGTCTATACTGTAATAAAAATCTAACCTAAAAGTTAGAAATACAAATAATTGCTTCAAAGTTTTAAATCAGCAGTTAATGGAAATATTAGAGCAAACAGCTGTTTTATCTGTTATTTTATCATCGGTTGCTATGGTAATTAATGTGAAAACATTCAAGAAATATGTGGTTCATCAGACTATGCCTAACCTAAAAGTTTTCCGACTACATTTACAAATTTTAATATTGAAATAAAACAATATTTTCATGAAAATGAATATAGCCTATGTTATTCAGGGATAGTATAGCTTTTCATTTGTAACATTATTTTTTCAATCGGTTCAGTAGTTCCACAGAATACCCCCTACATGCAAACAAGCAAACAAATTTTACTTTCTTATAATATCAGTATTTGTAAACAATATTACAATTTTACCTTAAGGATAGCAGTAAAGATAACTCAAATTAATCTCTGAAACTATATATGTTAGCAACGTCTGAAAGCTATGAAGCGTGAGATATTCCGTGTTGAAGTTGGAGCACGGTACAACAAATATTTTACAAGTCAGACTTGCATACTCATATTACAAGCCTCGGGCTGTAATGTATTAGGAATTCTTAAGCCTTGGCATGTAGGGAATGCTGCTAGGTTTTTATACAAATAGTACGCCTACCTCATACATTCAAAACCTTCTTGTTTACATGTAATATTTGGTAATTTATATGTAAAATAGTTTATCAAAAATTTAATTAGATAAAGCTAAATAATACGTTAAATCATTCTTGAACACAATTTTAAGTATTGGAATAAAATGTTGCTGATATACTTTACATTCCCAAAATAAAGTTTTTAAACACAATAGTAAAATGTAAAATGAATGTGTTAAACAAACTTATAATGCAAAGTATCCTTCACAAAGCACAACCTATTATACCTATTTCTTGTTTGTGGTACATACATGGTGATTATTTGAATGTGGAAACTTTCCCAAAATGGAATATTTTCCAAATTTCTCAATTTTAAGAACACAAATTACCTAGTAACAAGCGTCAAGACAGTAAGCATACGCATATACAATGAATAAATTGTAATGAGTGTTCAGTTTTATGTGTTTAAATGTAAACCCCAACTAGCTAGCACTCATAGATAACTGTAGTGCAAACAACACAATTGTTTACTGATATTTTAGTATAACTATCAATACAGGTAAAAAAAAGGAAAAAAAAAATATGCATACATAATTAATACTATTTTTACCTTAATAAGGTCCGTCACGTGATTTCTCGTCGTAAAATTTAAGACGACCTGTTTCAGAGCCGAAACTCCCATCTTCAGGTCCTAATCACTCCAAAGATATCGTGGCACATTAAAATAAATAGGATATACTCAAAACACATATACACATACACACACCACTAACACATAAACACAATATCACGCAAATCATTTCTTTATTGAACGGAGTGAATATTCGGCTCCTAAACATGTCGTTTTAAATGTTCCGACAAGAAGTCACGTGAGGAACCTTATTAAGGTGATATTATTATTTATTATAATAGTGACTTGGTACCACAAACACGCAATTCATATATATGAACTCTTAATATTTCTTGCGCAAGTTGTTTATCTCTAATAACAAGTTTTATTTGCATTGTTGTCAACTATTAAATTATCTTGCAATAATTTCAAGTAAAATTTTAAATAATGTACTTTTTGGAATAATCTTTACTAATTTATCTGCTAAACTCCTTCAATTTGAGTTTCAATTCAGATTGTATATAATTATTATATATAATAATTATTTACTTATATAATATTATTACGGTATTTCCGTTAGTATTTTGACTCAATATTAATTACCGCCTAAAAACTAACTACATCTCAATTTTTTTAAGTGTCTTTATCCGCTAAACAATTGGTTTATCTAAAATACAAGGAAACTCAAAAATTCGTTAATTTGTTTAGTACTATCAGAATATTTTTAAATCCCTAATAAGTTAATAAATTCTTTAGGTACTGTTTGTTTGAAATCTGAAATGTTTAAAAATACTTTAGAAATATAATTAAATACAATAATACCATTTTTAGACTTTTATCCCTTTAAATGAAAAAAGGAAATTATTTACATAATTTTGCAAATACCACCTTAACTGAGTGTAGGTATATAAGGCAAACATTGATTATATAAAAAACATAACAATTTAATTCAAATGATGTTCCACGAAGAATTACAATAACGTTCACAATAAAAAAACTTGTAACTTTATTGTATTCTTAAAAATTTGTACACTGAACTATCTCTTATAGGGTAAAAAACATAAAAGTTGTACCACAAACTGCGACAATAATAAAATATAATTTAGTACCACAATATACTATAACTACTTGATTTTAAAAAAATCCAAGGAAAAACTTTTGTAAATTATGTAGTTTATTTCAGTTTTTATTTAAAGTCGAATTTTACTGTATTAGAAATTATTAAGATGCATTACTCAACAAATACATACAAACTCAAATTCAGGGTAGAGAGAGAAATTTACGAAATCACCATAACTTCGTAAAGAGCACTTTGATCAAATAATATAATCTTCGTAATATTTAACTATTTTATATCAGTTATAAAGAATTACTGGAATATATTAATAGTGTTCTTTGTTATTATATTATAAATTGCTAATAAAGTATAACATGTAATAAAAGTTGTAATTTAATTTAAATGGGTTATTCGAAATTGATTTTAATACAAACTATCTAAATAACGTTTTATTAATAACCGCATCAGTTTAAATAAAGGCACAATCATATAAACAACTACTAATGAAGTAATTAATTTTAGGCCTAAGTTGTACATTTTAATATAAAAAACTAATATCTGGACATGTGTGGTTCCAACAGCTTTACTGTCTGAAATAAATATACAGATATTGCGATGAATAAAATATCTCCACATCGTTAACTTAATTTAAGATAATATTATTGACTATAAAACTCTTATGGGCAAACTATTGTCCTGCTATATGATGGCATATAGCGTAATGTAGTCATTGAAGAGGAGAGTGTATTTAACTTTGGTTTCATGTCCTAATGTTGTAATTTTGAGGAAGCTAAACAATTGTCCACTTAGACTCAGACTCTAAACTTTCTGGCACCAAGATTAGTAAACATTCTTTATTTTGATTGCCGGTGTTTATTTAGTCCGTTTTAGGTTTGTAAAAGCACAGTAGTCTGTTACATAAGTCAAACTTTATTAAAATAAATAGACATTTAATGAGTATTAATAATTAACATCTTTAATAGCTTTATAAAACATTTATTAAACTCTTGTTATATATCGTAAATATATGTACGTTTTACATTAACGGGAAATATTTAGATCATTTTTCTCAGAATTTTATATATTATGTAACTAGTAAGCCCCCGTGAAAAATCTTGGGCTCATTAATTAGATACACATCAGAAATACATATTAAAAAAAATATATATTTAAAAACCTACTTATCTAGGCCTACCTAACTATGCTGATGGAGAATTTTAACTCTTTGAATGTGTACAATAATAAGGATTATACAACTGTAGGCCTATTTGTTAAATATTTTTATTTACATACGTTATTATATATTTAAAGGAAGATAAAACTACTAATTTTTAATGGCTTTTTATTTCATATTGATAGATTAAATGATTTGGAGGTTATTAATAATATAGTGAAGAAATTAATAATTGAATATATTTATATGTTTTACAAAGATCTAAGATTGTTTCAGAAGTTAAACGAATAGATATCACTTGTTTAAATTTGTATTAACAAATATATTGGCGATAAAAGGTTGTATTTATACACAGTTTGTAACCTTACAGCAAATAATACAACGTATGTTATATCATACATTAGTTCTATAATATTTACAAAAAAATCTACTTCACAAGAAATAATAACGATTGAACTTGCAAACGTAACCCCAAACTATAATCTACACTTCGTTTGTTTAAGTATTAAAGATGATAGATGAAATATGATATGTTACTCAAGTACGTACGCACATATGGACGTACACTCGCTTTTATAGGAGGAGTTGATAATCACAGAAACAACTTCTAATTTTCCTAAGGACATTTGCTTAAGTTGTTCTCACCAAAGTTTCTATTGAATTTAAAAGTTAAAGATTGAACGGGGAAGCGTTTATTTCATACCAAGAGTAAACAATACTTAAAGTTGTTAATACAAATTGCAGACATTAAAATAAATAAAAACAAATATAATTTGTATAAGTTCTAAAAATTATTTTGAAAAGAGTTTTTTACACAATAAAAATATAAACCAACAATCAGAAGCATATTTTTTTAAAGAATTTGGCATGTTAATTAATTAGTTTAGTTCTGGATTGTTGCTTAATTTGAATTGTTAGAAGGTGTAAGTAATTAATTGTTTAAAATATATTAAAAAAGTTAAACAATACTTAATTTATATTTAAACATAATTTATAATTTAACCTTGTAGTGTTTAAATTTCAAACAAATTGAATGCTTTAACCTATTTAGTTTCCATTTTCGTAATGTAATATTTTTTAGTGATTATTAAAAAGGTTATTAAACATAAGAATTAGTTTACCCTACTTGGTTATTGTAAATTTTGTATATATATTAATATATTTGTTGTTAGTTTTAATAATCGCTATCCACCTTGAATATTTGTATTTCAACTTTAAAGCCTTTAAGACTTATATCTTGTAATAAAACTATTTCTAGTAAAAATCATACATATTAAATTATTTATGCTGCCATGAAAATTATTAATTTAAAAACTATTCATAACTCAACTAAACAGATTACATTCCACGATATAAACAACCCCCTAGCCTTAAGTCCCGAGGGTACTGATATGGATATGCGAGTCTGACTTGTAAAATATTTGTTATCCCTTGCTCTTAGATAAACATAATATTGTATGCTTCACAACCTTTACACGTTGTCGAAGTTCAGTTTCAGAGTTTGATTTAAGTTTGCTTACATTTTGTAAATCTTTAAACTAATTAAAGTCACTGTTTAATCTTTCATATAAAATAAATATAAATGTAATTGTGTGCTTAACACCACACAGGAGAAGTGTAAACTTTTTAATTAACACTATTTACGAAACGAGAAAGTACAATATTCATTTTAACACAATTTACGAGAGAAAGCACAATGTTTATTTTTTAGCACTCATTACGAAATGAGGAAGCTCAAAGCCCATCCAGAGGTATTACTAACTAAACTATACGTTGTATTAACATTAACAGATTGAGCCTATGGTGTAGGACAATCTGTTGCATTTATATACCCAACATAAATTTACTAAATTAAATTACTAATATTACTAAAACCGATTGTGATCTAACTAGCTAAGGTGATAGTCTATGGTGATGTACTCCGCTGGTTCGAATCTTGGCAAAGCCAAATTTTTTCAAACAGATGGAATAGAGCGTTTCACATTAGAAGCGTTTTAAATTAGGAGCGTTTCACTAAATAGAGCGTTTCCCCCAGCAAAAAGAAAACTATATACTCTGCTATACAAACAAGTTTACACATTTTTTGGACTTGGTGCGCCTATAGAAGTACGGTATACACTTAAAAAAACGCAAAAAAAAAAACAATATAAACGAATCTCGGTAAACAAATTTATTGAGCAAAACCTTTTGTTAAAATTTAATTTATTAAAACGTTTGCTCATAGTATGAGTAGAAATTTGTTTTATTTGTATAAACTGTGGCAAAATGTGCATTCACTTCTATTATTTTTGTATGTTAAAAAGGGAACTAACAATTAATTGAACATAGAAACTAACAAAAATAGTAATACTAAAACTGTAATAAGAATATTTGTATTATTAATTTTTTTTTGTTACAGTTACACAAGGCTTTAGATTTTAAACGAGGAAACTAGATAATATTAGATACTTAACAATTTAATTAATTTTGTATTAGTTTTACAGAGGGGTTTACTAGTTGCACCGGCTAATTGGCCGATTGTAACTGCACCAATTAGTGGAATTAAGTTGGAGACATGAATAGACCAAAAAAGATGCAGGATATCCTGTCCAGACTGATTCAAAGAGGCACGTTTACTGTTAGCATTGCTTACATGTTAAAATATAAAAATGTAAAATTGGTGGTTATTTTAGTTAGATGAAATGAGGAGAATGATCTATATAAAAAGCCATTAAAATAATTGTAATCAGATAATTTGTTCATAAGCATAAATGTAAGAGAGGAAAAGAAAAACATTAAAGATTTTAATTGAAACAAAAAACTAAGCAGAGTCATTTGTAAAGCAAGGAAAGTTAATAAAGATTGAATAAAATTAGTTTTAAAGTTATAAAATGTTATAACCAAAATTGAGATTTTAAAGCTATTCTTGGGCCTAAAAAGACAATATCGTAAAAAGTTAAAAGGTAACTAAACAATGAAAATTAGAAATTGATATAAGTAATGATGCAAAATTAAGCCAAGTTTCATTAAAAAATAATAAATAGTTTATGTGAAATAACATAAATTAATAAAAAACTTTATTAATTAAAATATAGGTAAAGTAAAGTAAAAAACGGGAGAAAATCGATAGATTATACTGATAAATAATAAATGTTGTACTTTCAACAGTTTTTATTTTCTTCACTGTGGGTGTTTTTGTTGATTCACAAAATCTGGTTTTCACACCTACAACAACAAAATAAATCAATATTTCAAATTTGTTCAATATGTAAATATATCTTTTATTCTCATATCTGTATCTGAATATATCTTTTATTCTCCTATTTGTATCTGAATATATCTTTTATTCACCTATCTGTATCTGAATATTTTTTTTATTTTCCTATTTGTATCTGAATATATCTTTTAAATGGGCATAAAATATCTATCTGTTAGTGCATTAACTCAAGTTTGTATGCCCCAGAATACGGAAATGGGATTGTAAAAAACAAACGTAATATACTATACAACGCTATATCATTTACTTTTTTAGCTATCTATTTCTTCAAAATCAAATTAAGAACTAAACTAAAGGTGTTACAATCATAGAGTTTTTACATTTTATGTGAATTTTAGTTTCAGTATTAAAACACATAAAATATATAGAGAGTGTAAACATTGACAATCGTAGAATGCATGTATGTTCGCAACAACAACATACACAAGCATTATAAATTAAAAGATTCAAATTACTACTTTATTGCTGAACTAGGGGAAATTCCTAAATGCTCGCACGCCAACCCCGTTAAAACCTTCTATACACATAATTATGTTATGTTTTCGTCATAGAAAGGTGTAGGTCCAAAAATAACCCCAAAGCTAAGATGGTAAATGATGTTAAATGGTCAAATCAAATTATTTCGTACATTTTATAACAGCAGTTATAAAAAAGGTTAAAATAACAGCAAGGCTCAGGTCTAAACTTTAATAAAAACATAACCTAAAAGTTAGAAGTAGAAATAGTTGTTTCAAAGTGTGAAATCAGGTGTTTATGCAACTATTAGAGCAAGCAGCTGTTTTATCTGTTATTTTATTAAATTGGTTGCTATGGTGATTCATCAGTCTAGGACTAACCTAAGATTTTTTCCTACTAAATTTACAAATATTGAAATAAAGAAATTCTTTCATCAAAATATTTTAATCGGTTCAGTACCTCCTGCATACAACTACAACATTAGTCTTTACATACAAAAAAAAAAAAAAAAAAAAAAAAAACAAACAAACAAAGAAATTTGACCTCTTTATAATATTAGTATAGATAATTATGAAATGATTGAAAAAGTGCTATACATTTTGTATAAGAATTACTTCAACGTCTTTAGCCGTACATTAACTTTTGTGCAACCATACAGGTATCCAAAAACGTAAAGATAGAAATAAGTAAACCGTGAACATTGACAATTTTCAGTACGAGTTTGGATTCATCGATTTCTATTTATTTTTACTGAACCAATTTTGGTATGTAACCAATAAGTTTCTATCTGCTTTTCGTCATTGTTTCAAGTGCTCGTTTTATATTATTTAAACATGAACATTGAAATATTTTGCGGACGTTGTTATTGATGTAATTAAAATAAACAACTGTCATACAGTATTTTTATGGATTTCAGAATGAGTAAATCCTTAAGATTTTAACTCGACTTGTTTAAGGGAATGTATGTTTTATAAATATGACTAACATATTTTGATGAAAAAGAGAGTTTTTAAAGTGATAAACTTCTAAAGATTATCTTATATATTGTTTAACCCTACAAGCGGCAGACAACACTATAATAGTGTCGTCTCAGCTAGCCGAGAAATCACTTTTGTAACGTCTGATTGTATCAAATATTTCACTCATTAAAATTCATCCCATCTAAATAAAACAAAAACTATCAGAAAGTAAATATTTCAAACTTTAATTCTTGTATTTACAAATTTGTTCTAAAACGTATATTTACATGTGTAATCATCGTTATAATATTATGGTTTTGTAAATCAATTGATGCCGCGCAAGAAAGCAATAGGAAATTACACAAATATATCACTTTTCTTATGCTCAATATCGCTCGATAGAAATACGGTGACAATAATATAAAGATACTTTTGGATTCGTCAAGAAATGAATTTCCTAATACTGCCTTACAGACTTCACTCTTATATTTTCGTAAATATAAAGGTTTCTGTAAACCCTTACAATTGGACAGTTTTCCAAAAATATAACAGTACATTCTGGATTCGATAATATATCTCTTACAATTCGATATATTTGTATAGATATGTTTATATCGTTATATCGACTTGTAGAGAAAGTTCAATCTTTCGTTTCGTGTAAATCAAACTACATTTACTGTAACGGTAGTATTCGTACAGTGCTGGGAAATACAGACAAATTTGAAATTAAAAACTCGGCGTTCTCACTCTTTGGAAGCGTCCGTTGTAACTGTCGGTCATGCGGTATCTTGTATAGGATTCATACGAGAATGTTTTTTCTTCAATTGATACAATTTTTTAATTCAAGTTAAATTAAATACTTTTACAAAGTATAGAGATCAATTATGTGATTTATTATCTACACTTTGTTATAATAATATTTCATTTTTGGGCAAAGCATATATAGTAATAAATTACTATTCAAACTAGACCTAAAGTGTTTGTGGTATAAACATAAAAACTGATGTTTTCAAAATAAGAAATATGAAATTGATATATGTTTTTATACAGTTTTGCATATTTTGAAAAAAAAATTACTACTTTTTATGTATTCCTAAAGTTGAACTTTTTCCTTTCGTTACTGAACATTTTTTTCTTGATATAATAACTTAGTAAATTTTACATCAATACATATTTTACTGACATATATACATTCTTTGGACATTTCTCTACAAAAAACCTATGGAGCCTTTTTGGTTTGGTGTATAATTACTATATTTGGCAAATGTGTGAAAAATGTTTGCAAACTCAAAAATATCCATTTTACTTAACACTGCTGCTTCTAGGGTTAAAATAGACCAAACTACAAAATATGAGTAGTTATAAAGCGGTGTTTCTAGTTCAATATATGAGTAGCAAAAAGTGACTGGGTGGTTAAAAACCTTCGCCAACACAGTTACGTGAGTTAGAAAATATTTACAGGAGTTGAAATAAATGCATTTATCGAACTAGCATGACGTAAAGAAGTTAAGCAAACAAACAACTTCTAAATAAATCCACTACTAAATTTTTCGTTCTTTATTTTTGTACATTAATACTTTCAAAAAAATATCATTGTGTAAGATATCACATACAATTAATTACGCCAGTAAATCATAATTTATTTTAATGTATGTCTAAACAGTAACTTGAAATTGTTTGTGCGCTGGTTGCATTTTATCATAAATATATACAGTTTACATAGATAAAGCAAACTCGTTAAATTTAAATGAGGGTTTGATGCATGTTGTAATGAACAGTTAGAAGTGAATTCTGCATTATGTTTTGTTCATACGAATATTACTTACAAAGGATAGTTTTTATTTTATGACGTAAATTAATGTATATCTTTTGTGATAAAAGTATAGCTTTAATCTCTTTGTTTGAAATTTAATAACAATATTGTGTACTAACCGCAATCACAACTAGTGTATAATTTGTAATTTTTAGCGTTTTTGTAACCTTAAGTCATAGTAAATGCAATCACATTTGCAACATTAAAGTGACTAATGCACTAAGTATTGTCTATAAACACAAGATTAATTAATTATTATTAACACGTTAGAGGAACATGATAATTGTACCCAAAAAAAAAAAAAAAAAATTCCAATATTATTGACACAACTGTTAAAATATTACAAATGGGTAAAATATTAGTTCTTCTGAAACTAAATTACTTTATTTCGATTTTATTTTAAATTCGGCCTAGAAAAAATATCGCAGAAGTATGTGTAATATACATTTACGTAAGTAAACAATATACAATTAATAATCAGTTATTAGCCTAAATGTATTTTAAAATGCGTCATATTGAAATCGTATAAGAATGTAAGTAGTTGATACGCTTCTAAAATATAAAAACCTGACAGGAATATGATTTAATCTTCTAAAAATCTTCTATCTTCCTGCGAATACTCCAATTTTTTTCTCGTTTCTGTTAAATATTTTTTTTTAATTATTTTAAGTCGTTTTAAATTAATAAATAATAAAACAATAACTGGATTGACACATTATATAATTTCATATAATTATTTTATATGTGTATATTTTTGTACTGGCAGTAGGTACCCTTTGCATAACCTATACCCTTACTTCGTTACTGTAATGATTTTTGACGTTAATAACCTAAGTTTTTATAAAGGCCAGTCTGAACCATACAATAATCATATTTAATGAATAATAACGTTATGGAATATTAGAATATAATAAGATAGGTTTGAGTAGGTTTTTCATCAGTCAGTTAGTAGGACCTAACCCATTTCTTCCAACACCACTACTGACTTTCTATTAACAATAGTACTGTCAGCCATATCAATTGAGACTTCTCAACATGCTGCAATAGTCAATGAGTAGTCTGTGGCAACTCTACTTTTAAATACACACATTTGCACGATTATCTATTTCAAAATATTCGCAAAAGTGCACGTCGCCGTTTCAAGAGTCTTAGCAACAATATTCATAACACCAAAGCATGTTTCGATTTTGTAGCTGTAGTGTTTTATAAAATAAAGATTTGACACTATATTACTTATGTGCCGTCAAAATGCGGTGCACCATTTGAAAAATCGCAGTATCTGACAAAATATGTGCGTGTTCTTAACACCCCCCCCCCCCCCCAGTCCCTCCCCAAACCCTATACCAGATGTCAGTTGCACAATTTCGTTGTTACAAGTAGTACGCATCCTTGTTTTCTTGAGCTCACGTAGTCAATTTTACGATACATAAATGACAGTGTAACTTTTTAATCCAACAAATCCATAGAGAAAAAAATAATTTTCAATTTTACCAAAAAAAATTAGTACATCTCACGTATTTACCATAAGTAGCCTATGCGTTTAAAAAATATATTAAAATATTTATTAGATTTGAAATTTTTTTTTCTAATGACTTGCTTTTTATTTTTAAATACAAAGTAGTCTGCTTTTTTATTATTTTTTTTTTATTGAATAGTTGGATGTATAACTCTTTTTTAAAAAATATATCCCTAAAATATGTTAGAATACAATTACAATTTAAAGAAATTTATAAAAAAATATTTTAGTACAGTAAAAAAATAAATACTTGTTAATAGTCACATTTACGGTACATAAGTAATCCGTGACAAAATTTGGACATAAGTAATCTAGGGTTAGTTTTGTAGAAAAACTTACAATATTTTCTTGGCATCTATATAATATATAATATTCTATGTATATAATATTCTTTATAAACTGTTTTACATCATGGAATACTTATACAGGGTGAGTTTCTACTGACACCATTAACTTCACCAGTGTGTTCTACTCACTAAATGGAATAAAAAAAATCATATGGACCCATGTCCGATTCTCAACCGTTTGGCTGTAGTCGCGTATTTTGTGTTTTTTTTCAAAATCATGCTATTTTGCCTCACTATTTGTTTGATAAAAATAAAACTTATCAACGTACCGAATTGCGATTAAAACCATTAGAACAAGAATTAAATTTGCTATAAAACCAAGGTTTTTTGTAATGATTTGTCAATAATAATGCCTTTAAAAATTGGAAATAAAATAAGAAGTTGGGTAAGTAAATATTTTAGGTTACAGTTCAAGACCCTTTTTTACTACTTAAATGAAACGTAAGGCAATATCAAATGAAATTAAAAACTTCCTCATTTAATAACCTTTGAAATGATGTACAAATGTTAAGTTTTACGATTAGGTATGACAGTAAAAAGTTTAAGAAACTGGAATAAAACACGTTTTACTGATTTGGTTTTAACAAAGAAATGTACTGAAATGATGTACTTATTTGTTTTACGAAATCAGCTATAACTTGGTATTGGTTGAAATCAGCTGTTATAATGGAATTATAATTTATCACCCAGTCTGAATCAGCTGTTGTTAATACTACATTGTTGTAATAATTAATTGCGTTGCTGAAGTGTGGAGCTGCACCATCTGCTTGGTAGGTGATGCGCATACTCAAAGCCAGTGACAAATCTTCAATAAGCTCTGGGAGTACTTCACTTAGAAATTGAAGGTATTGTACACCATTAAATGATGTAGGTAAGTCAAGATAGGGTCTTATTAGGCGGTCCCCAATAAGCCCGATCCATACGTTTACTTTGAACCTTGTCTGACTGCGTGATTCGCGAGCCATATGTGGATTTTCAACTGCATAATGATGCTCGTTGTGGAAGTTAAAAACTCCATCTCGCGTAAATGAAGATTCATCCGTCCACAAAATTGTCTTAAGAAAGTCGCCACGATCATTATGTCTAATCCAACGGCAAAACTGAAGTCTTTGAGGAGAATCTCTCGGTTCAAGAGTCTGAACGCGGATGAAATGGTACGGATGCAGTACTTCTTTACGAAGTAGTTTTGATACATATGTCTGAGATACCCCCAATTCACTGGTCTAAGTTCTTGTACTTGTCCGCTGATCTTCTTCTATTCGGTCTAGCACAGCTTCTTCTACGGCAACAACTTGCATGAAATTGACAACTAAACTACCATTAGTAGGAAACTTTCCATTTTCACACAAATTCTGATGTGCCTTGGTAAAGGTTCTGACATCAGGAATCCTTCTGTCAGGAAAACGACGATTGTACTCGCGACTTCTTTCAGCCGCATTACTGGAGCAAAAGGCGTACACAAAATGCATATCAGCATATTCCAAATTTGTAAAAGGATCCATATCACAGAATGAATATCTTACAACACAAATGCCTAGTTCAGTTTGACGTGCAAATTAAATGATGGCTCAATTAATTATTAACAACAGCTGATTCAGACTGGGTGATAAATTATAATACCATTATAACAGCTGATTTCAACCAATGACAAGTTACAGCTGATTTTGTAAAACAAATAAGTACATCATTTCAGTACATTTCTTTGTTAAAACCAAATCAGTAAAACGTCTTTTATTCCAGTTTATTAGAGTTTTTACTGCCATACCTAATCGTAAAACTTAACATTTATAGATAATTTTAAAGGCTATTAAATGAGAAAGTTTTTAATTTCATTTGATATTGCCTTACGTTTCATTTAAGTAGTAAAAAAGGGTTTTGAAATGTAACCTAAAATATTTACTTACCCAACTTCTTATTTTAATTCCAATTTTGAAAGGCATTATTGTTGACAAATCATTACAAAAAACCTTGGTTTTATAGCAAATTTAATTCTTGTTCTAACGGTTTTAATTGCAATTCGGTACGTTTATTAATTTTATTTTTATCAAACAAATAGTGAGGCAAAATATTTTGAAAAAACACAAAATACGCGACTACAGCCAAACGGTTGAGAATCGGACATGGGTCCATACGAACTTTTTTATTCCATTTAGTGAGTAGAACACACTGGCGAAGTTAATGGTGTCAGTAGAAACTCACCCTGTATATTACCATTGTATTTGGATAACCTTCATGATCTATGATATTACTAACAAAATGTCGGCTCAAAAAAATGTGTAACATGTCATTTTAGTTATATTTATTGTTATCCACGTGGATTAATACGCCATTATAATTGTGATACTTGATAAAACGACTATGACAGGTAAATAGTATTCTACAAGGACTCCGGTTTTAATTTTAGGTTATCAAAACTCTATAAACTCTTTTTTCCTAAAATGTTATTAAAACCATCCAACAAATATGGCATGTTTGTAGTCTACAATTAAACACAAGCTTCTTTACTTATGGAATTTGAAACGTTATATTCTTTATTATTGTTTATTAGAAATATTTTGTTGAGTCAAACGTGGTATCGAATATATCGTCTACCAACTATATAACTTAAATGTGTTAATTCGCCTTAATAAGTTAATAGAAACAAATAAAAATGGCTTATGATCAAACATAAAATCACAATTCTTTGAATGATAAGAATTCAAATACATAAGGTTGGTTTTTATTACAAGAGCATACAGTTTGCATATACAACCACATACATTATATTTAAATGAGGGTTGGCAACTTGCTTCTGCATTATGCTATTTGCACGACAGTATTACGTGCAAAGAAGAAGTTTACGCTGTGTCGTAAAAGAATACAAGTTCTGATAAAAGTTACGTTTTCACTTTGTATGACAGTTAAAGAAATCATTTGAATTTATGTTACATAATTTACAACTATTGTCCTTTGGCGTTAATAGCGTTACTGGGCGTCATCACCCATTAGTGATATTTTCTAAAGAGTTTCAACAATTAATTTTAATTTAAAACGTTTTAGTAATACACTTGAAGAAAATATAAAGCAGTAACGCGATAATGTTTACTTACATACTATTAAAAAATGTACATACTGCTGTCCTTATTTTTTTCCTAGTAAAATGTTACGCTTTCACTTTGTATGAAAGTTAAGAAATCGTTTGAATTTATGTTATGTAATTTATAACTATTGTCCTTTGACATTAATTTATGATCTTGCATAAAATAATATTGAAAATAAAGGAATTTTATTGTTCAGTTACTAAAGAGTCACTCATTTTCGAGTAATGATCAGTTGAAAAATTGTTTAGTTTTATATATACCGGGTGAGTTTTAAATGTCCACCCCCCCCCCCTATTTTTTTCCGCATTTCTCAAGATATCGTCTCC
Organism: Philaenus spumarius; assembly: GCA_018207615.1. Lineage (NCBI taxonomy): Eukaryota > Metazoa > Arthropoda > Insecta > Hemiptera > Aphrophoridae > Philaenus > Philaenus spumarius. Next base: position 935,512 of record JAGFPH010000069.1, read on the forward strand.
CAACCACCGCCGAACATCATTTATTAGTTTATACTTTCTTTTGATGAGGTTCACATTTTTGGCCGCCATCTTGGATCCGCCATATTGGAATGACTTTTATTTTTTAAATGTAAAGGTAAGGTTATGGCCCATCATTTCAAACTATTTTTTTTCCGTAGAACACGATGCCGCAATCGGTTTTTAATTATGTGCTTTAGTTCTCAAGATATTAACAATTTTGTAAAAATTGAAAATTTTCAAAAATCTCTTGTTTTATTAAATTTAAAAAAAATATCGACCTTAAATCATCAGATATCAGTTTGGTAGTAGTTTTGAAATTTGCAATTTTTTATTGCAAAACCGATTGCGGCATCGTGTTCTACGGAAAAAAATAGTTTGAAATGATTGGTCACAACCTTACCGTTACATTTAAAAAATAAAAGTTAATTCCAATGTGGCGGATCCAAGATGGCGGCCAAAAATGTGAACCTCATCAAAAGAAAGTATAAACTAATCAATGATGTTCGGCGGTGGTTGGAAGTCGATACCTTAAGAAATGCGGAAAAAATTAGGGGGGGGGCATTTAAAACTCACCCTGTATTATATACACACACAATTACAACCAGTCAAGGACTATCAAGCAATATTTTTCTGACATTACAGGCTGTGTGGTAAAAATACGTCCAGTGTCGCACTTCACAATACAATATACACTTTGATCATGTGTAGTTCTTATATAATTTACACTACGTTATTTGGTTTCGCTCTTTTCAACCTCCGCAGTGGTGAGTGATACGTTGCTGAGCAAATGTTCTACCTCGACATTTTGATGGAAATGGAGTCTGCTTGCATGTTTTACAGCAAACCTTTTTTCCTCTTCAGCTACTAATTTTACCTTCAATTCCCCATGGATATCAACTACATTGCGGATATACCATGGTGCTCTAACAATACTGCAAAGCAATTGTGTTTTTTAATTGTGATTTTAAATGTCTGTATTACTCGGATGTTACTTTCTTTCGCGAATCCCCACAATTAAATTGCACATGTCCACATGATTTCTAATACTTGCTTATTCAGCAGCAGTTTGTCATGCACGGACAATTCAGAGATCCTTCCAAGAAGCCAATGTATTTGTCTACATTTTAGTCCACGTTTTTCACGTTTCTTTTTCACATGAGCCTTCCAACGAAGTTTTGCATCCAGGTTCATCCCTAGGTGCTTTGCCTCATTAGCATGTGAAACAATTTGTTGATTAATTATCACTGGTTGATACACGTATTGCTTATTAATAAAGTTGACAACAGTAGACTTTCCCTCATTCAACCACTTGCTATCACTATTCACAGCTGATTGTAATTAAATTTGTCAGTAGCTGTTTATATATCATGTTAAGTAGCAAGTAGAGCAGTGTCGTCAGCGAATGTTGCTGACAAAACCCCATCAATTTTTGGAATATCACTAGTGTTTAGCAATTATGGAATTGGCCCGAGGACGCTACAATGAGGAACTCCAGCAGCAATAACTCTTAATTTATAGTATTCTTCACTATGTTTTCTCTGAAATATCAATCGGATATATAAAATTTTAAAATCTCACTCATTTCTCTCAGTAAATAGCGATCAAGTGTACATTCCAAGCCCTCGTGCCACACTCAATCAATAGCCCCATATAAAAATATAGATTCGCATATATTTTTCTCTTCCAATGATCTCTCTACGACATCAGTTATGCGGTTTACTTTATCTATTAATAGTCGAGTGCCTACCTCTGAAACCGAACTCAAAAGCTGGAACAATCTGTCTAGCTCCAATAATTGGTTTAAGTAAAAATTTTAGTTAAGTTTAAAATAGTTTTTTTCGGATAGAGAGTTAAGTATAAGCGCAAAGTTATAGACTTAAAAATTAATTGAACATAACAAAAGCGTCAGTAGAATGCAATACATTTTGTTTCTTAATTTTAAAGCAAAAGGACGACCAGTAGTGTTTGTTTTATAATGTTATAATATAGCGTAGAATACACATTTTATGATTTGATTACAACATACGTTGTCATATATTATTTTCACACATATAATGTATATAATATAGTTTTTATACATAATGTTATCTTAACAAACTCATTTAAAACTGTACTATATGACTTCATGCAGCCATTAAAGAAAGAACACCTATTTACCTCAGCTTTGTCGCTTTTATGATCTCATTAAGGTACAGAAGTATAAGAAACAACCAGAGTTCTATTACAAGTAGCAAGACTTTGCACACATTTCACGTTTTATTGTTATTTTATGTCACATAAATGTAAAGACAAATTTATACATGCCATTTTATTTTTCTGTTTATCTGCACTGTTTATATTGTCCTTAACGATTTATATTAAAATAGTTTCTGACGTGCATAAGATGGGTTCTTTTTAAAATAGAGGAAATCCATAACGGAGTATAAAACAGTTGCTTTAAGTAAAACTAAGTTAACACGTTATTAGAACTTGATAAGAATACAAACTTCAATATAAAATCATTAGGTACAATTGTTGTACTTGTAATTTTTGGGAAAATGAGAAATCGTTAAGTCCTGAAACACGCAACAAATATTAAATTTAGATGTTTACTATACATAGCCTATATTTAACATACTTATGTTTATATACTTATAATACATGTATTCCATAATAAGACGAAATAACTAGAAAAAATTAATTTTTCTGTAATACAGTTACATTTAAAATTTCTGTTTAGATCATCTTTATATTAGTATAAGTAGTTCTACTACTCACAATCCCATCCACTGCTAGTTAAATAATTTATTTAACGGCATCGAAGGTGATGTAGGTTATGTTCAGTTTAAAATGTATAACCAACATCCCATGTTAGTAGATTTATTAACGTTTCTCCTTTATATTATAGGTCAAAGGAAAATCGAATCAAGATTTAGTTTTGCTATAGCCTAGTTATTATTTCAGTTAATAATATGTATACAGATACATTAAAGATTAATTTGTGTATTGATAAAGTACTAGCACAGGCAACAGGTACTTTTACCTGGGAAAAAATGCGGGAGATATGAAACTTGGTAATACAGTATATTTTGACATCCCAAAAAACATATTAAGTTTGCGACCAATTTGATACCAACTTGATACCACCTATAACAACTTTCCACACCCCACAATAGAGGATTTTAAAAATTTATGTGAAAATTTTAGCAGTACAACACTTGCAGAAAAAAATCTCAATTAATAAGATATAAAAAACATTTTATTTATGTCAGTGCTCCTAGATCTTCAGGTTAATATTATAACAAAACAAAATTCTTAGACTTGATCCAACACAAAAATATTTTATAGTAAATCCATTACATAATTAAAATTTTTTTTAACACATTACTAAACTGAAAAAATATGTTAATTTCAACAAGTATTTCAAATGGTCAGAATAAGGAATAATTATATAGAGATAATAATATGCAAGTAAATGACGTAGAAGAAAGTATAAAGGTTTTATGAAAATAAAAGGCCGAACAAACTTATACAAATCTTCAAATTATTACAAAATCGTGGTTGTATTTTAACTGGCAATGGAATTAAAATAGTCGGATGTTACACAGTGATGTTAGTATTTTTTATATTATTGTTACCTGAACTAATATGAGGTCTATAGAGTTAAAATATACAGAGTGTCTTGTATATTGAATAGGTAACTTGTAACTATAACTCTGACAGCAAACTTTAAATGGGGAACCTTTAATTGTTTTTTTGACAAATTAAAAATATGAAGTTAAAATATTTGTAAATTCCAAAATCACTATCAAATACAGGGTGTTTCAAAAGAAAATCGAAAGTTAAGCTAAATATTGGAAAATGACGGTTATATACATAGTTTACAAATATTTTAACTAGGCCAATATATTTTTTAATTGCTAAAAAAAGATACAAGGAAATGTTTTTTAAGTTTGGGGTTAAATTTATAGTTTTTAAAAGATACCAATGGTGACCCATTTAAAAAGACACACTGTATATAAATATGTTGCTTTTCAATTAAGTTTACATTTTACCTTATTTGCAGCCAACGGATATTTTAGTAAATTATTTGTTTAGTTCTTTGTAATAAAAAGTATAAGTTATATTTTGTAAATAACAAATTGTTTCGTGAGAACATACTTAATGTATATCAATATAAATACAAATGTAAATGTTTGTTTTTAAAAAATCTCAAATCTCCAAAAGTTCTTCATCGAATACTTTACAAAACATTACATTTGAATACATGCAGGTTTTTTATATATATATTTTTTTTAATCAGCAGCATCTATTTATCATAAAAACAACAAAAAGTATACTAAATATTTAACAAAAATGTGAGCGCCACTTGTATTTCTAACTTGTGGGTTAGGTTTTTGTAAAGACCGCCATCTGTTGGACGTAAAAACGACACAAATCATACTAAATATTGTATGGAAAAGGATCCCCATAATAAATAATTAATAAATATGTTTAGTGCTGGTACAGTGTTTGCTCAAGTATTTCAATAACAGCTGATTTAAAAATTTGAAACATTTATTTCTATTTCTTTTAGGTAGAGTTTTGTTTTAGCGTAGACCCGAGCGTCGATGATTCTTTTAACATTTATTATAACTGATGGTATAAAATATACGAAATAATTTGATTTGGACATTTAACATTATTTACTGCCTTAGTTTTGAGATTATTATTAATCCTAACCATTATTGTAAAGGAAATATAACATATATTTATATGTGTATTGAATTGCCAAGGGGGTAGGCGTGCGGAGCACGCAGGGGTCTCCAATAAAATTAAATGCAACATGTATTTTTAAAGCGTAGACATAACATTGTTATTTTACCTTACATAAGGTTTACTATGTGTGTAAAATCTCTTGAATATACCATCATGCTAATGGCACTTTCAACAGTCCTTCATTTTGTACTTTACACTCTCCATTTAACACAACACAAAACATCCATTCATGTGGACGTAAGTAAAGAACATTTAAATGGAATACAAAATGAAACACCCTTATCATAATAAGAAAAGTAATAAAAATGTACTACTTGTCATACAAAATCCTTGTGATAGTAAGAATAAGAGGTTAATTAAATATTGTTTATATATTTGACAATTAACGACAACAAATATGTTTACTTTTAAATAAATTGATTTAAATAACATGTCTAAAAGGTCTCGTATGATTGTACTGTTTTATTTTCACCTATTTATTTTAGTAACATTCAAATTTTTCACATCTTCTCTTAAAAAACAACAACACATTTTTACAAATTAGACATTAGTTTATTTTGAATGAAATACGAAAATACGTCTAGTAAAAAAAATTATGAACATTAATCGTAACAGCTCATAGTTATTTCTGATCAATTTAATCTGGCTTATTAATAAACGTGTCAATAATTGTTTGTAGAAGAGAAATGATTTCATACACTGTTGTCTCTGTGAAGCTACAATGAACTTTAAACCTAAAGACTTGATACGTAAATCATTTCTTTTTTCCTCTCTCCTCTATTTTGAAACAGTATAAATATATAGAGTATAATAATAGACAGGGTCAATTCGATATTTGTTAAAATTGCAATTACTGTCGAACACCAGGATGTTGTTAGGGCTGTTTATAGCGACATTATATGAGTTTAGTAATTATTATGACTTGAACTACTTTCTAACAGGAAAGGATGTTAACAATATCAATAAAATTTTATGTTAGTGTTACATATATACACAGCTTTCATAAAGTCCCTTTAACCCCTCCATTATATTTGTTTCTAAAAATAAGTTAACAAAACTTTGATATATATTTTGTGTTGCAAAACAGGACACATTCTTTTTACATATATTATTTGACTTTCTATGACTTGGAGGGCATAGGGGGGCAAGGGGGGTTAAATATTTAAAACGTAAAGGTAGGTCTTGTAATACACATATGAAAAGCTTATTAAAAGAGAAACACAATGGCGCAAACTAGAGCTTTAAATCTTTCTCCATTATAGTAATGGACAATCAAAGTTCTGGAAAATAACATACAAAATATTTATTATTAATATTAAGAAATTAATATCCTGATTGGAAGTTATGGCAACAATACCATTTTCCAGAACTTTGATTGTGCATTACTTTGAAACGAAGCAAGATACTAAGCTCTAGTTTGCGCTATTCTATTCCTCTTTTAAAAATTGTGAGCTTATTACTGTGTGTTATGAATATTTATCTAAAATTTATACACATGTGTTTTAAAACATAGTTTTGTTAAACTAAAGTTGCAGATCCCCCGCAGTGCAACACAAGTTCTGCACTGTGCGCCACAATGTGTTTACTTTGGTTGGATCGTATTGATAGATCATGCACAAATTGTTCGCCCACTCAAGCAGAAATTGCGCGCAGAAATTTACTAACATTGTTCGCGCACTCTTCTATCCGGTGGATACAACTCCCTGTACGCGCACAGTGCACACACACTCCAGTTTAGATTCTGCTCTCGAATCGAAAACATTGTGTGAGCAGTTTTTGTACATTGTAAATCGTTTTTTTTATTTCTATTTAAGATGTAGTGGACCAACGAAAACATAACCAATTTTATCAATGAAATAGAAATTCGACCTGTAATATAGGATGCCTCTCATGTAGATTACAAGAATCGCAACAAAAAATACGATGCAAATAAAGAATTATGTGAAAGGTTTGACTGCGTTACTGTTTAGCGATGCTGTTTTTGGTCCTATAATATATTCAACAGATGTTGAAAATAATGACAAGAAATACGTGAAAAATGTATAAATCTACTCAGTGGATCAATTTTCAAATCCTCCTTGAAGTTTTCTTGTCGATTCACGTTGTTTTAGGAACGGCCACACCCACACTCTGTTTTGCTCTGCGCTTTTTTGTTAAAGTGGTTAAAATTAGACAAGCAGCTGAAGTAACTAAAACTTCCTCTTCAGTTAACATGTTGATGGTTACTGATTTATGTTAACGAAACCTAAATAGTTCGAAATTTTTGTGCACGCACATTTGTTCGCGAACAGTGCAGAACGTTTCAGAAACGTTTTGCTTTAAGTGGAGACAGTGCGTGTTTGCAACATTGAGAGCACAACGTGCTGGACAAAAATGTTCGCGCACAAACGTGTGCTGCACAGAATTTCGGTTGAACGGCACCTAAATATTTATAGTTAAAGTAACAAATCTATTATCTATTAACTATTATCAAATTTTCAAAATAAATAAGTTTTTATTGTGATGTGTTAGTAAAGTTAAAATAAAATATGACAATACATTTTTTAATTTAAATTTATTAAATTTTACTGATACTAGTTAATAAATTATATATTCCTATTTAAAAAAATTAAACTCCAGTTTTTAAAGATTAATTGGTGGTGGCAAAAAAAGATGTACTAAATTTTAAAATGGTTACTCACGTATGTACTTCAGCTAGTTAGAGTAAACTAAAGACTCTCACTATGCCCTAGTGTAAAGAAAGCAAGCCTACTGCAGTCATTCTGTAATTACATACTTTCAAAGTTCTAACGCCTTTGAAATGAAACTTGCTTTGACATCCGGTTTCTGCAACACTAATCTTTTACTTAATTACGACTTGTTTCGCAAAAGTTTAACATCAGACAATTTAGCACAAGCATTGACTGCAAGACCATACAATTGGATGACTTGTTTACTAAATTTAAAAAATACTGTAATTTACTAATGGTTTACTATTGATTCTTAAAAATACACAGTTAATTTAAATATACATTTTATTATACTCCAGTTGAAACATAACTTTTCATCATTTGATCAACTTCTGGTTTAAACATAATCAAAATTAATTTAAAAAATTAAGAAATAATAAATTAAAAAATAAAGAAGAAATCAAATTAAGAAATAATAAGAAATAATTAATTGGAATTAAAAACAAAACTTAACCAAACATCTAGCCAGTAATAATTATTCATTTTCTATCAACAGCAAACTATAAAAAAAAACTACTTTACAATTCCGATGACTGACAAAGGAATTAGAACAAATATTATTCCTAAAAGCTCAAGAGACCCAACAAGGAAAACATACAACTATTTTTACTCATTGAATATACTTTATTTATTTAAAAACTTCGTTTTGTTATACGAAACATTAAAATTGTTGTAACTGTTAAAATAGTATTTACTACATTGTTGTTAGCTAATCATATTGTATTGTTATACTATACCGGAAAGTTTTGTTATTATTGTTTCGGAAGACAAGTTGGTGAAATAGGTATTTTATTCAATGGCATTATAGGCAAACACAGTTTTGGCTTTAAAACTATAAATAAACACAACAATTGCATACTGTTATTCAATAATATATCGTTTAACACAATTTGGGTGTCATCTCACCATTTGAACGTGCACGTTTCGGATTGACTTACGCATGATTTACCAAATACTACCTCCATATTACGTAAAATTTATTTTGTGTTTTTGTATATATATGTATAATTATTTTTTTTTACTGTTAATAATTATGGGTGAATCCCAAAACTGCGATCGAACGAGATAAGTATATACTTAAAAAGGATTAGTGGAATTAATATACTGATATTGATTTCACTAATGAATTGAAAATAAACGTAGTTCCCATGTCATGTAGTATTTTACACCATGACGAAAAGGTTCTTCTATACTAATATTATAAAGAGGTAAAGTTAGTTTTTTTGTTTGTATGTAGGGGGGGTAATCTCTGGAACTACTGAACCGATTGAAAAAATTGTTTTACTAATAAAAAGCTACCCTATCCTTGAGTAACATTAGCTATAATTAATTTCGATAAAAATCTTTTTGTATTTGAATATTTCTAAATTTAGTAGGAAAAATTCTTAGATTAGGCCTAGCTTGATAAACCAACATGTATTTACATTTATTTCCATAGCAACCAATAAAATTGAATAAAATAGCTATTTGCTCCAATATTTCCATTAACAGCTGATTTCAAACTTTAAAGCAATTATTTTTGTATTTCTAGCTTTTAGGTTAGGGTTTTAAAGTGTAGACCTAACACTTTCTGGTTCTTTTAACCATTATTATAACTGCTGTTACAAAATATATGAAATAATTTGATTTCTATTTAACATTATTTACCTTCTTAGCTTTGTGGTTATTATTAATCCTACATCTTTATTATAAAGAATACATAACATTATAAAAAAAACTATTTATTTATTATTATAATTAGTAATTAGACTTCTTAAATAATAATCAAGTTAAACTAACAAAGTTGAAATTAAATAGATTGCCAGAAAATATAGAAATGTGTTATTTGGTAGTTGCTACCATCATGTAGTAGAAGACGGTATACTTTTTTTTTAAATTACGAAAAAGTTTTTTTTTTGTAATAACAAAAAAAAAACATTTCTTGCAAGTATTAATGTCCTACACTTATCGTTCTAGTTCCAGCCTTTCGTCGGACACTGCATTGTTTACTTCGTTATATTTTGTTATTGTAGATAAAAATAAAATAATAATGTTTAATAAATTTATTTTTTAGTATCTAGGTCTCTAAATTAAAATACAATAGTACAGTACCTTAATATTTTTCCGTCAGTAAATTTGTTTTGCGTATTTATATGACGCGCTATGATCCCAAGGTAATCTCTTCCACCTTTAAGAAAATTAATAGGACAATAGACTTCCGCTCCAATAACAACGTTCAAAAATTACCCCACCCACAAAACGCAAGACCGCTGGATGATCAAACAGGCGTCTACAAAATAACCTGTGACAACTGTGGCAAAATCTACATTGACCAAACAGGAAGAGAATTTAAGGTACGTTTTAAAGAGCACCAAAAAAGACCGTCTCGGGTAACAAATCCAATTACGCGCGACGTTTTATTGATGACCACCACAGTTACACTGACTTTGGCAGAAACTTTAAACCTATAAAGATTTGTAGCAAAGGTAAATTTATGAACGCTGTGGATGAGTTCGAAATTTACAAGGCATTTAAAGTAGAAAACGGCTAACTATTAAATGACCAATTGAATTTCGATTTGAACACTCTATACGACACAGCGATAAGAATCCAGGAAGATGCGTCATCGTTCCGAATGCGCACAGATTACGGACATGCTGACGACATCTGTTGGCTATTAGGTGCACACATATTAACTGTGTTTTTAAATGTGTTTTTGCTTTATGAGTTTTTGTGTTTTATACCTAATGTTTTGACGATCTCAATTCACGAGATATTCTGATAATGGGATAGACGTTACGACACACGTCATATAAATACGCAAAAAGTAATAATGTTTACCTTCGAAAAGACGTTGATAGAAAAATTGATCCTGTAGTAGTACTGTGAAATCAATTAAAATGTACAGTTTTATTAAACGAGCCTCACTCGGTTTACTTAAAACTGAGCTAATTACTCGCATTCCCATGTGTAAAGGATGAAAGCCTATTGTTGCGATTCCTTCTTTAATTGCGTACTCTCAAAGTGATAAAGTCTTTGAAATGAAAATTGCTTTTATATCCGGTAACCGCGTTAGGTCTATTTTACTTTAATTACTTATTTCTTCTGAAACCTAACCATAAGAAGCGTTTAATGTTATAAAATAAGGTCTTTCTGGAGATCTTTTATCGTATATTATGTATCATCATTATTACGATCTATACTACTGACCGTATATCAGTGGAGTACATTTTAATACAAATCTGTGTACACAATTCGAGCCTTGCTTCCATGGTTTCACCTGTTACTGGTTTTACGAGGAACCTTATGACTGAGGCAAATATAAACAAGCGTTTCAAAAATAAAATGTAAAATAAATAATTCTAGTTGCAAAAGAAACTTTGTTTAAATTAGTTTATACAATTGTTACGAACTAGGTAGAAGATTTGCTTAACCAATCCAGGTACATATTAATAAACATTGACCTTGACTGGAGTGGAAGATATTCTTGATAGAATTAAACTTTAACATAGAATCTCACAAAAATAATAATTATTATTACTAACTTAAACGCGTTTCACAGATGTCGCCCTCTTCAGAAAATGTTATTAGTTTTTAATAAATACGGTGCATGCATCACTATTAAGTAGTTATATTTTTATTATTGTAGATCTTGCATCATTGAAGATGACTACAGTGCTCAAGTTTAATTCTATCAAATTCAATTAAACAACTTTTTTTTCTAATTTTCAGAATGGCAATACATCAGATATTATTACAAAAAAATGTATTAACTGATTTTACATAAAATATAAATGACAAGAATTAAAAGCTTATAAATATTTTAATAACTTGAACCAAGATTATAACACACACTACGTAAGATATATAATAATACAAATTCAGGATGTAGCATAAGTAAACAGAAAAACTTCAGGAAATAGTTCTATGGGTCAAAATAAAGAGAAAACTAATATATATATATATATATTTATTTAACGCTTCGTTTTCCAGATATCCGTCATTTTTTATTTTTTACAAAATAATTCATATCTATATAAATGTTTGACTTATCGAGTTCCAACTTGGCATAAAGTGTAACCTAATAATGATGTATTTCAAAATAAATAAGCGATTATATCAAATCATGCGTTTCAAAATGGCGGCTGTTTGAAAATTCCAAAACTAAATTACTCAAAAACCAACCGTAAGTTTTAACAAAAAATGTTAAGACACCTTTCGTGCTGCCCTTTTGATTTCCTATCGGATGGTGTAACTGTAAGAACAATCGGGTGAATTATAATTGTTAAATTATGTATAATAATATCAAATATGTACATGCAATATTGGTGTGTTTACTGTGTTGGTATAGGATGCCGGGTTGCATAAACAAATCATTAGAAATAACTTACCTATAATCCTTCACTAGATTGTTTTGACAGTTACACCATCAAATAGGAAATCAAAAGGGCAACAAAAAAGATATCTTGGCTTTTAAAGGTTTTTGAGTAATTTAGGTTTGACATTTTCAAACAGCCGCCATTTTGAAACGCATGGTTTGATATAATCGCTTATTTTTTTTAAAATACATAATTATTATTAGGTTAAATTGCAAGCCAAGTTTGAATTCAACCAGTCAAACTTTCTCTACATATGAATTTTTTTGTAAAAAAATTGCAGATATTTGAAAAGCAAAGACTTTTTTGGGATACGACATTTCTTGATTTTCTCTTTATTGTAACACATAAAACGATTTACCGAAGTTTGGCTGTTTAAATATGGGACACTCTGTAAATATTTTATGACAGAATCTGTATTATTATCTACAGAATGTTCATACAGTTACTTAAGGGTCTGCTGTAGTGGCGGTCATCTTGGATTTTTATCCCATAAGAGCAATGTTAAATTTCAAACCATTTATTTCGTTTATTTTTTATCATAAAATTTTTTTCAAGGTCTCATTTTAAGCACAGTCACAATACGCATCCGTGTTGCAATTTAGTTGTTTTTAAATGCTTTTGATTTGTTATGTAATTGAAATTTTGTAAGTACAAAGTTTGAATTTATTTCCTAACACAATAAAAAATGTATAATGAAAAATAATTTGAAAGCCGGATCCGAAATTGTATAAAGAATATTCAGTTTTTTTTTCAACACTAAATTACAAAAGATAGACTTATAAAATGGTTTGAAATGAGGCAATGTCAAAGCGTTCAGCTGCAAGAAATTGCACTGTTTAGATAGGGATATAGTGAGAAGCGCTTTCGTTTCCGGTTGCTTTCTCGTTTACTGGAGCAGACCCTTAAACCCCTCATTATTTTTGTTATTGAAAATAAGTTAACACAACCTTTTATATACCTTGTGTTGCATAACAGCAATGAATATTTAAATAAAGCGTTTAGTATTCATTGATAACAGGACAAATATTTTGACATTTCTGACCCTCTATGATTTTAGGGGGCTTATTGGGGCAAGGGGGGTTAAAAATTTCAAATGTAAATGTAGGTCATGTAATACACCATTAAAATCTTATTAAAAGATAAGCCAACTAGACCATAATATCTTGCTTCGTTTCACAGTAATGGGCAATCAAAGTTCTGGAAAATAACATACAACCTACTTATACCTAATATTAACAAACTAATAACCTGCTTTGATGCTATCATAACAATATCTTTATTTTTCCATAACCTACCTTTATATTTGAAATTTGAACCCCTGTACCCCTTCAAGCCCCCCAAAACCAAAAAGGTTCAGATAGGTTGAATCAATTTTCCAGTTATAAACATAATAAAGGGGGGTCGAAGGGATTTTATGAACACTCTGTATATATTATTAATAAGAGTTATAAATTATTTAACGAAGTTTCAATTAGAGTACTCTTTTAGAATATATTTTATAATGCCTACAGTTTGTGAGGAAAAGAGGTTTACTTGATTGTAGCAGAATAATGTTTGTGTTAATAGCAGACATAAAAATATTCAAAACAGATTCAGTTTAAATAGAGAAGTTAAATAAAGAAAACTCTAAGCTTTCAAGAAATACCATGTCTGTGGCGTAACGAATGATTTATGAGAAGCTATTAAGTACATTACTTACACATTCAAAGCTTGCTCTCTGAGTTCCTGACACGTAATCAGGGCCAGAAAGTCTCCAACAAGGTCCATGAATAAATTACATCACATTAACAAGGCTAACTGCAGGTGCTTCGAAGGTTATGTTATAAAATCAATCATGTTTCGACTGACCTAACTCATTATATTTTTTGTGTGCTAAAGTATTTCATAGTTATCTGTTTATGATATTTTAAATAGTAATCGAAATATTACAGAATATATATATTTATATTAAATAAACGGTACGAGAAACTGGCACATACTTTCTCACAAACATATTTAAATTATTAAGCAGATTCACTGTGACTTTATAATTGTAATAAATTAGGAGAGGGGATTCGTAGAAGTAGGAAAGTCACTAATAAATATTATTATTATTAGCTAGAGAGAAAACCATTCGATCAATTTCGAACAAATTTGCACTAAATATGTCAATTAGGGCTGTGTTTTGATTTTTTTTTTTAAACAACCACCTTTCTGGCCAAAAAACCCCCAAAATAAGTCATTATTATTATTATTATTATTAGATAAACGAGAATTTTTAGAAAGATGCGGATGTTTGCATATGGTAGTGTACCTAATGGGCTACAAAAAGCCAAATGTATCAAAATCGTTAGATCCGTTTTTTATAAAAAAATAACAACTGTTCTTTGGGGTTTTTTTGGCCAAAAAAGGTGGTTGTTTTTCAAAAATGTTCAAAACATTTTTCGTGCATCTATGGAGGTATAATTGACATGTTTGCTGCAAATTTGTTCGAAATCGATCAAATAGTTTTCTCTCTAGCTTTTTATACATACAGGCATACAGACATACAAACATACCGACATACAGACAAATACACATAATTTATAGTGGCATTGAATAAACAAAATAAAAAATAAATAATCAACAACAACACACATTATAAGTTATATATTGGTTAAAATATCACAAACACTTTACTTACCGTCTCTTTTAGTAAATAAAATAATTGAAATGATAAAGATTGTTTTGAGTTTTTCATCAGCAAACTAGCCATTTCTGCACTGTTGATTATTTTGTTTTTTTATAGTTAAATATTCCTACACAACTAACTGGTAATTGCCATCTAACCTAACCTAATTTAACTGTGTCTGCATTTAATGAGTTCGGGAGTAACAAGAATACTAGAGAAGGCTAGCATGAGGTGGCGCCTTGAGGTGCGCAGTAGATTAGGGGTTGATTCAAGTGGTGGGGTAGTCAGAAAGGCTCAGTCTGTTTCCGAGCTCTGAACTCAATACTTCGGTCTGGAAGCGAATAAAATATTCCAATAAAAATATTGGCTGTGAGTGGTATCCCTTCCTCTTCAGCAGTCGGCGTCTCCTTTTGCCTAAATTCTTCCCTCCAGCCAACGCATCTGATAGGTCATGCTATATCTGACGACTTATATCTAGTTTGTCGACGTATATCAAGTAGGAGGAAGTGATTGGCAATGTGGATACATAATTGTGCGAAGAACATGCAACTAAAGCTCAGTTGTAATTGAACCACCTAAAACTTTATATAATGTACATGTCCGCAGTAAAAACCACATGCTTAATCTACAATAGGTCTTTAAGACATTTGAATATCAGTTGACTAATGATATTGTTATACGAATAATAGAATGTTAAATTTACTTCCAAAGAATGTTAGTTTAATGCAATGCAATCAAATGTAATAAATAACGGAACCAATCTATTATGTACAGACATGCGGTTATGTAAAACTTTACAATTTAGTACATGTCTGTATTTTAACAAGCTATGCTCTATACAATCGAAAATAAACGGTACCAGGAACTGGCTCATACTTTCTCACAAACATATTTAAATTATTAAACAGATTCACTGTGATTTTATAACTGTATGAGGGGTAGGATAGGTGATATTAAAGTAGGAGATTAACTAATAAATATTATTATTATTATCTAGAGAGAAAACTATTCAATCGATTTCGAACAAATTTGCACCAAACACGACAATTAGGCCTGTATAATAGATGCACGTAAAGATTTTTTTGAACATTTTTGAAAAACTACCCCCTTTATGGCCAAAAACCCCCAAAATCAGTTATTATTATTATTATTATTAGCTAAACGAGAATTTTTTGAAAGATGTTTTTTTTTTCCATATGGTAGGGTACATTAAATGCTACAAATAAGAAAAATGTTATCAACATTGTTAGAGCCGTTTTTTTATAAGAAAATAATAACTGATTTTTTGGGGATTTTTGCCAAAAAGGGGGGTTGTTTTTTCAAAATTGTTCAAACCCGTATTTTGGGCATCTATACAGGCCTACTTGACATGTCTGGTGCAAATTTGTTTGAAATCGATCCAATAGTTTTCGCTCTAGCTTTGTATACATACAGGCAGACATACATACAGACAGACAGACATTTTGTACAAACCACTTTTTTGGACTCAGGAGGCCCCAATACGGATATTTCCACAAAAATCTCAACATCGATTTAATTTTTTCGATCACAATACTTTCTCTATACTATAGTATAGTGAGAAAGTAAAGTTACTTAAATAAATGGAATACTTTTAATATCAATCTTACCTGCATTCATATATTAGACCTCCTATAAATTCAGAGATATGTTGATCAGTGGGAGAAAATTTATTATTTTACTGTCAATGTTAATTATAATTTTTTATTTATGAGCTCTGTGTAGAGATAAAGCATTAAGTTAGCACACTATTACGTAGGTTATTATTTTACAGTTTTATGGATATACGTCAACAAATGAAAATTCATCATTTTCCGATCTTGTGAAATATATAATTACCACTACTAATTGGAAAATAAAATTCAGAACTGCTTACGAACAGGAACTATTTTAAAACCACCTTCCATTTAAGGAAATAATTTTCTCAATACTTAAGAAGATATTGTTTTTAAAGTTATTGTAATAAACTATACAGATGAAATTATATGGTTTATCACTTTTGTGTATGTATAAGAGGCACAAAATCAAAGGGAATCATTTCAAAAATTACATTTTCTTGTTAGAAACAGCAACGTGTATAAAATTAGTAAAACAATTCACTGCCATAGAAAGCCAAGTCCAGTAGTTAAACTGTAAAATCCACCATTAGAGAATATTATTGAGCAGGAGCACTCAAGAGTTCTATAAAAGTTTCACAGCCCTATTGAACCAAGTCCACCTGTGTTTATGATTGTTGAAGTTGTATTGTGTTCAACAAGGGATTTTTACATAATTTATATTAAATATTGCTTTTCAATATTATTAAATATGTCATCAGATGAAGATTATATTCTAGAATCACAATATAATTCTTCTGCTGACGGTATGTATCATTTTTTGTCTAACAAGTTTGATTTACGTTTTGAGATTATCCTTTACAATATTGCTTTTAGGATTAGTTTTGTCTGGTTTATAATAAATTAACAAACTAATTATATAACTAATCCTAACTGTAATGATGCTCAGTTTTATTTTTGGTTTTCGAATAAATTAAATAAAAGAAATAAATTAAAAGTACAGTAAATTGTTAAAATGTTAAATAAATCACCCCAAATTAAGTTACCAAGTATTTATTATTCAAATACTGAACATATTTCAATAGTTTTAATTTAATTTTGTATGATTTATTTAACATTTCAGATGTTTTCAATAAGTGAAACTCAATGTATCACTATTTCATTATTATTATTTCAGTATGTGTGTACTTTTTGATTCAGATCTGGATGGAGATGATACTTCTGGCATTATCAATAATTCTTCATCAAACGTTACAGTAACTGGTTCAAGAGGAAGAAAGAGAAAATGAGAAGAGAGTTCTTGAAAAAAAATTTGTAAAACATTTGAGAATTATTGGTAAGAGTTATAAATCAGCTAATTCCTGTAAGGTTATGCCTGCTAAAGTTTGTAATTTATATTTTTGTTGTACGCGTAAGAAAAGTTGCTCTAAAATATTAAAGATCAAAAATTAAATATATTTCAATCGTTTTTTGAAACTGAGTGACTACTCGAGGCAACATATTTATGTGTGGCTTAGCTATAGACAAAAAACCGGCAAGATCCCGAGTTCAGGTTGTTGAAAGTGGTAGACAAAAGAAAAATTTAACTTATGACTACTCAATAAAATTAAAAGAAGATAACATTACTGTTTGAAAAACGTTTTACTTAGTTGCTTTGCAAATATGTTGGTCCGCCTATACCGAAGCTTAACAAAAGATGAGGTTTCTAATGTGATTGACAGCAGAGGAAGGCATGGACCTCGTAGTAAACTTGGCATTATTAATATAGCAGCTCATATCATATCCTTTCCGATTCACACCAGTCATTACTCAAGGAGAGACAATCCTGGTAGAAAATATCTTCAGCCAGATCTTAGTATACACAAAATGTACATTTTATATCTTGATAAGTGTAAGTTTGAAAACAAAACTCCTGTTAAAAAAAAAATGCATTATAAAATGTTCATACAATATTTAATTTGATGAAAAACCCATTTTTTTAATGAGAAGGATCTGAGTTATTTTAGTTATCTTTATCTACTGGTTCACAAAAAGAATGTCAACATGTTATTTATATATGTAAAAGTTTTAACAAAAATTATGTTGCAAAGTTTGTTATAAAATAGAAAATTGAAAAAAATAGTCAATAGGTTTGCATTAGTAGGTGAAATAAAAAACAAAAATGAATTTATAATTTATAGTCGCTGGGGGAAGTTGAATTCCTATAATTATAACTTCCTATAGTTAGTTATAGTTTGACTATTGCAGCTGGTAATTGAAGATGGTGATTTTGTCGTTAAACCGCGTTAGAGTTAATAAACGAATTAGTTGTGAGATTTTGTATTCAAAGTTTATTCTATCATATTATTATATATCAGTTATTTTGGCATATTTACTAATGTTTTGTTCTCGTGTGATAAGTTGTTTCCACCTTTAAAAGTAGTTTTCTTGGTATCATTTCTTTTAATCCTATCAGACTTTTGTGTAAATCATATTATTATTGTGTTAGCTTGTTTTAATATACGTAATGTATACAGTATTTTTTTAATTAATAAAAAATTGAAACTAAATGAAGTTTTTTTTCTTAGCATATTTAATTGTGTTATGGTTTCATGAAAGTAATATATCTTAAGGATCAAAACTAAATACTTTCAATCTTTGATTAAAATTTTGCTTGTAATTGGCTACTTTAATAATTCAATTACTTTTGGAAAGAAACACTATAAATTGTATACTTCGTTACTCCCTACAAAGACTTAAATAATCTCTAATTACCACAATCTGTTATATCATTTAGTTCAAACATAATTTTTAACAGAATTTACTTACTTTCAGAAGGTTGCGATGTAGTAACGCCAGTAAATACGTTACATTGGTTTATAAAATCATTTAAAGAATTTTCCAGAGTAAATTTATTATTGTCTAAAAATTTTGCAACAAATACTGTTTTAAGTTGTAAAAACTGACAATACAGTAGTATTACTTGCAGTAAAACTATCGATAATATGACTTTTTCTAAACTTATGTCAGAAATAATATAACATTTTAAATGTAGAAAATTCCAAGCATATTTTTCCTGTAGTAATTCAAAACAGTGAACTATTATCTACTATATTAAAAATCGAATCTGATAGACTATTAAAATCTATTTCTTTTGAGGTAATGGTCCAGTCAAATTTTCATATATTTTTGAATTAATTATAGTAGTTCCGATTATTTTATGTGCTGTATTTGGTGGTACACTGTTTAAAAATTGGACGAAAAATTGCACTTGTCCATATTTGTTTTTTTAAATATCTCCTAAAGTATTTTTCCAATAAAGCAATTTACTTTAGCCATTAAAATAAAGTGAATTATCTAAAATGTCAGATCAAAAATAAAATGTATAGTTCAAATACTACCTAATAGAGAGCTTTCGTGTTTTTGCTCTAGAACAAGTAAATAGAACCCCACTCCATAGTTTCGCATAATTTGTTAAAAAGGTAAATAGCTAATCCTTACGACAAAACTGGGTCCATTAGATTATAATAGACTCTAACATACAATGTTGTAAATATTTTTTTATTATTCTAAAATAATAACTGAACATTAAAAAAGCTACGTATATATTTCAAAGCAGAAAGGTTTAAATATATTTAAGTTTGAAGCCTATATCATACATGTTCAGTAATTATGTTAATTGCATATTATAAATAATTATGTTAGTAAATAATTGATTATTAATTTTTAAGCAATTATATATTACACAACTTTCTTGAAAAAAGTGTTTGCTGAACCACATGTTTACAATTGCATAAGTTTTTAAGTTCCCATGCCATGTTCCTCATTGTTCTTCCCATTCCAATTCTTGCAACTCAATGGACTGACACTCCAGTTGTTCAACACCAATGCCATTGGTGCTAGAGTATTAATTTAAAAAATATAAAGAATTTTAAAATAATTTATAGACTTGAACTGTACTTTAATTACTTGTAAATTTCAGTATTTTCCAACTAAATTGAACCTTTCCAAGCACATCCTTAGGATTCACACACAATACAATGGCAGTTTGAACATAGTTTTCAGCTAATTGCACTTACCCAGTTTAAACTACATGTGTGGCACGTAAGTGGTAATAGTAACTGTAGTACTTTACTTTGTACTTGTGAGTTATTTTTACTTCTATAAAAACATGTGACCCATAATTTTAAAGAGCTTGTACATATATAAGAAACTAGCTACCCGATCCGTCATGGCACGGATAGACAAATCAAAGTTAAATGTATATTAACAAACAAAATATATCAATAAATATATTACACTATGTATTTCTTATGGGGATTTTTAGTAACATTGACACCCCCGAACCAACCTAAAATTTCGAATTTTTTAAAAACCTTTCTTACCGAGCACCTAGAGCCCTAGAGGAATCTACCTACCATATATCAGGTATACTATTTTATAAAATGTTTGTTTTGTAATTAGAATGTTGTTGTTTCTGAAGTGGATCTTAAAGGAATGGAGTAGAACATGTAAATACAAGTGTTAGTAAATAAGTTTTTTTTATAAATTTTCGCTCTTGTACAATTCCCTATAATCGACCCGGCCTACAAATTCAAAAATTTTAAAAAATATTTTTAAAACGCCTACAAGACAGTCATAACTTAAAGTAAACTAATTACTCACTTTTCGCTTGTATATAGTATGCAAGCTTATTAAAAGTTCGTCTGCATACTTAAATAAATGCAAGCTTGGAAATTAAACATTCTTTAACAACAGGTTTCCGCTTCTGGTCTCATTTACTTAATTAAGCCTTTTTTCTGTAACCTAATAACGCATCCTGTTGAAAGAAAGAATCTGAGGTGGATTATAACAGGATCAAAGGAACCTTTTTTTACTTTATTTTCTTTTGAATATACGTTTCTCAAGGACCTATCACATTGGGATTTCCGTGAAATACACGGAAAAATATTTTTTGTTTGTAATAATTACACTTTATCAAATGAAAAATTAAGAGAAATAAAGCACACCTAATACTATTTATTAATTCAGCAGAAAAGTACGCTCCTTTCAATTTGTGAAAGTATTCCAACTAAAGCTTTGAAGACCAATAGAGTTATGAACACTCTTACAGTTTATATGAAAAATATATTGGATTAGTTTATGAAAAATATGTCTCAAATTCGGTACTGTATACTACTTTTAAGGCAGCCTACATATTCTATAATTGTTTCCAACATCAATATTAAATCTATTACACGGGCTACAAATTGGTTGTTGGTATTGTAAATTAAGTATAATATGAATATTATTAAGGTAACACTGTACTCTCTATGTTGTGCATGTTAAAATGAATTTTTAGGTACACTTTAAAGAAAAACTATTTATATTACAGCATTAATATTGTGTACCAATGTATTTATGTTTTTCCACCAAGTTAACCTATTTTTAATTTCACAACAATTAAAAAACATATTGTACATTTTTTAATAAAGTATTGATATTTTTTAGAATTTGTTGTAACCATAATTAAATTATAAAAATAGGTTACCATTCTTGAAAATACTGCCAAGTATGACAGAACAAATATTTAGAATTCGAACTTGTGTTTAGGAGAAAAGTGTACCTTAATGTAAATTTCAGCAAAAAACCGTCAGAAACACTTCACTAATAATCCACTGCACCATAATTTTTAGCCTTTTGTTATTCTTTATCTTCCTTCTCCATTTTTAGATTCCTTTTCTCATTTATTTTTGATTTATTAGAAAGTTTACTAGCTTTTCTGGCCTCTAAAATCCTTGTTTTATCAATTTTCTGTAGGCCTACTACTTCAACTAGGCTAGGCATATTGTTTGATAAACTGGTATTTGATATAAAAGTCATGACATTAGAAGTATTATTTGTAGTATTATGTTAGCTTACACTATATAGGTTTCTTATGAAGATATTGTTCTTTGTGTTCGTCATACCGATTATTATTTATTGTAAACTTGTTGAACTTACAGTCTAATTTTTGTTACAGGGCCCTTTACAACCCTGTGACAAGTTGTTAGTGTATAATTAGTGTTTTTATGGTTGTTATTTTATCGTGTATTGTCTGTAGTGTGTGTAAATTAAAAGTTTAATTTTATACCTGTGTGTGATTGTATGAGCATTATATGAATGCTCTACGTTATCCAGGCGATGATAACCACCCAGGTCTTTCGCCTTTAAACCCAAAAAAAAAAAAAAAAAAAAAAAATACAGTCCAATTTTAAACGTCCAACGACGGCCGTTTCGGCAATTCCGATATTCTCAAGTTAAGGACCATTGTCCTTCGTTATTATATAAACAAATAAAAAATAAAAAAAACACATATTACACTTAAATATACTTATACACACGAGTCCACAATTATAAATTACACGCTCGCACATTTTAATGTCCATGTGATTGGTTCACTGTCCACGGCTAGACTGTCGGTGTTACACTTGAGCATCGTTCTTATCTGTATTTGCTTCTGCGATGTCTATTACCAATTCGAACAATGGGTAGGAGTTGAAATTAAGTTTATCTTTAAGTAGCGTTCCTTGCTTTTTTCTTGAAAGCTTTATAGATCTTATACTGCTCCAGAGAACTTATAAGCTTCTCTTTGTTGCACCTATGTAAAATGGTCAAAGATTTTTCAGTTACATAATATTATTTGTTTGATGTTTCCATAATGTGTTCATCTAATTTTGATTCGATTTTCGGGGGTTGTGCTGATTGTGCTGCGAGAGGAAGATGTTCTTTAAACCTCATACATTATTTGGTTGTAAGATAGGAAGGTTCGATTAAAAGTCATCAGATTGATTTCAAAGTCACCTAAAAACATTTTTACTCTATATTTTTTTAAGTTAAATTGGTTTTAGTATACTATTAACTGATAATTCTACCCTTTGAATCTTTAAAATGTTTTTACCAAATAATATTTAATTATTAAGGTAACCTTTTACTAAAGAAAAAAAAAGTATTTTTTTGTTTTTATTTTATATTAGTCCTTCTTTTATTTCTGAATATTTTCGTATATAGTACTTGGAGGTTCGGCTTTGATATATATTATTAAAACAAATATTTTATACAATGCATGCACGAAAGTCTTCTTAGTTTTGAAATATGCCAAGTATATTCTATATACAATCAGTATAAAGTTATTCATTATTCTATAAGTGTTTCTGCGCTGTGAGAGTTGGCTGTGTGTTAAGTACAGCTGTCTGTTTTACTAAAACTTCAGCTGATAATAAAAAATATACAATAAATTGTGTTGAATGTTTGTGGTTATGTTGTGAATTTTTCTTTTTTAGTGAAAATTGTTTAAAATTTTGTAATACATGCCTAGAATTAAAATGTTTTTTATGATTAGCTACTGAGTTTATTGTTTGGCTATTAAAATCAACTTATTACTAAATATAAAATGTCAAGCACATTTTATATAAGAATCGATATTGAATGTGAATGATTATGTTATTAGTTTATAGGTATACCGCATGAGTTTATATCCTATTTCACTTTCACACAGAAATAAAATTTAAGTAATTACAATGAAAAACTGTATTTTTAAATTAAAAATAATAATCAGCTAATAACATAATCAATTCACTCATACATATTCAATTTAATTGATTCAATGTAGTGACTGTTTGGGATGAAAACAAGTTTACTTAATAATATGAGAGATCATTTTATGTTAACATACAATTATTTAAAATGTATTACGTTTAGGGTGGTAAGTTTCAAGAAAACCACGAGCTTTCAAAAAATGTCATGTCTGTGGTGTAACGAATGATTTATGAGAAGCTATTAAGTACTTTACTTACACATTCAAAGCTTGTTCTCTGAGTTCCTGACACGTAATCAGGGCCAGAAAGTCTCCAACAAGGTCCATGAATAAATTACATCACATTAACAAGGCTAACTTCAGGTGGTTCGAAGGTTAAATCTTGTTTAAACTCAATCATGTTTCGACTTACCTTACTCATTATATTTGTTAATTGAAAACCTAAGGACCCCTTGTTTATAAGGCATAATACTATCCACAACTCTGTTCTCTATCAGTAAATATCCGTAATACAATGATATAACTATTCGCAACAAATGGTCAATACTTTTGGAGATCGTTAGAAGTTACTCGTGTTCCATGGGACCGTCAGCTTTACTTCATTGCAATGGATACCTTTCATCCTTTTCAATGTCTCTAGTTCAGTTCAAAATGATTCTCTAGATCTCTAGTTTTAGTTCAAAATGATGATTATGTGATTATTACGTTTGCCTTTCTCTGTATGCATGATCATGACTTCATTATTCGTTCTCCTGATAACAAATTTCTCCTAATAAAGTTTAATAACTTTTATTTTTAACCCGTGAACTTCTTAGTTTAAAGTTTTTGACGCGTTTCGAGAATGTATCTTATCATCAGAAAGTCCCTCTTTACATGGAGGTCGTCAAAACGTTATATACACATACACATAACACACAGCACATTTTAAAAATCACAGTATGTAGATGCGCATCTTACAACGCCCGGGTATATCGACTGGTTGTGCGTTATCAAACAACACAAAACAAAACTATAATACGCCGCTGGCATTTTGAATTGTTATCGCTGCGTCATACAGGGTGTTCGAATCAAAGTTCAGTTGGTTGTTTAATAATCGGTGTTCATTATTTGAGTTTAATATTTTAAAAGCCTTGTAGATTTCAAATTCTTCTACGGCGTTCATAAATTAGCCTTCACTGCAAATCTTAATTGGTTTCAAGTTGCTGCCAAAGTCCATGTATAGAGGGACTTTCTGATGATGAGATATATCCTAGAAACGCGTCAAAACCTTTAAAGAAGTTTAAAACTAAGAGGTACACGGACGGAAAATAAAAGGTATTGTACTTTATTATATATATTAGTGACCTGGATACTGGAAAAATTAAATTTCTCCTCTTTAAGAGTTGGTGCCATTAACACTGTCCTTCAATTTAAAACCCTACAGCTGTGTTCTTGCTAATTTCGGAAGTGCCAAGAAATGTTGGTGCGTGTTGCAAGCATTTTTTTTTAAATTTGCCAAATATAGTAATTAATTATACCCGAATCCGAAAGTGTTTCACACTTTTTTTGTAGAGAAAGGTTTAAAGAATTTATATATGACAGTAAACAATTTATTGAGGTAACAAGTTCAAAGTTATTAGCTCAAGAAACAAAAGTTGTTCAGTAGCAAATGGAAAATAGTTCAACTTTAGGCCTACATAAAAAGTAGTAAAGATTTTATAATTTTTTTTTCAAAATGTACAAAAGTTTTGTAATTTAGTTTTAAATAGATGTGTATAAAAATATTGGTATATAAATTTTTCAAATTTCTTTTTTTGAAAACGCCAGTTTTTATCTTCCTACTAGCTCCTAGGCCTAGTTTGAATAGTAACTTAATAATATAAGCTTTACCCAAAAATGAAATATTTTTTAACAATGTGTAAAGAATAAATAAACTTGAACTGTACAGTATACTTGAAAATGATTATTTTATAAACTTATTTTACATTGTTTTACTTGTTAAACGAAATAAGAATAAACACACATACAAATTCTTACGGATCAAGCCTATACATATCCTGTGTGTCTAGACTATGGGAGCAAAGCATGCCAGAGCCGTTTAAAGCGTGGGACCTACGAGTATTGAAATGCCTGTATTTCCCCTAATTGTACGAATAAAACCGTAACAGTAAATGTGGTACTTTTCACGAAACGAAAGATGTTAGTTTTCTCTTAAAATCTATATAAATATATCTATACAAATATATCGAAATGTAATAGATATACCGATTGCAAAATGCCCAATTGTAAGCGTTTACAGAAAACTATAATTTGGAAACTATAATGACGAATAGTGACTATAGTGACGAATGATTGGAAGGCAGTTTTAGAAATTTAAAATCTTATAGAATCCAGAGGTGTCCTTATATTAGTTTTAAAACTATTCTGTCGAACGATATTGAGCCTTAAAAAAGTAACGTATTTGTGTAATTTCCATGCCCTTTCTCACTCGGCACAATTTATTTAGACAACTAAAATTTTACAACTATGATTACATATGTAAATATAAGTTTTATAATAGTTTGTAAATTCAAAAATTAAAGTGTAGGCCTAAACCATTTCCTTTCCAATGGTTTTCGTTTTATTGCGATAAGATGATTTTTAGTAGGTGACATATTCAATACAAATAGTGTTGTCAATTTGCAGAGTCAAATACTTGTAGGGTTTATCTATTTTGCAGTTATTGTATCTATCTATATTGTAGATAACTGACGAATTTTTCATGACCTCTCAGTGACTGTAGTGTAGCATCCGTTTTACATACAATTGGAAAAAGGTATAGAATCAATTTCTTCGCAAAGTAACATAATCCATTTCCGGTCTCCCAGCTTCACTTCCAATCCCAAATTGTTTCCTTCCTCACATAACGTCTAGACAAAGACATCACCACTCTGTCTCGAACAGAAAGCTAGATAGGTAAACCAAGCATTGCCAGGGCACTGGCTTCTAGTTGACAGTGTCCTTGACAGTTGCCCATATCGACATCACCCTTTGTATCCCTACTATTGTATTACTAAAATTCTTCTCACAGAGTACGCTGAACCTATTGTTCTTCTACTTTTACTGGAAATCACAGTATTTGCTTTAATCATCACATTTTACTTTTTTGGCGTTTGGCATTTCGATATTTACGTTCTGAATAAAAATGTATTCTTATCAAAGAAGATGCCTGATATTTAAAGCTTTGTTCTCTTCTTTTCTCCTACTATCAGGAGCAGTTCTACTCACAAGTAATACCGACTCTGATTTATGTCAGACAACCACTACTCACAAGCCAATCTTGATCTCAAATAAACTGAAGTATTTATAATATAACTTAGTATAATCTAGCCTAAACTAACTTAATCTAAATTATGTTTCGATATTTCCAAGTGATTATATACCATCCCCCCGAGGACTTGATGTTGGCTTATTCGGTAGTGTTGGATCCGCACCCCAACTAAATCACCCAGATTTAATTTGTAATCTGTATCTGCTTGGAACTGGTGCTGGCAAAACCTATCTTTTACTAATATAACACAACAAAATATAATTTAACTGACTTAATCTTACACGATCAACCTAGCACAGTATAACCTAATAAAAGTTAAACTAAAGTATCTCATTAGTCTGAGAGTAACAATAACTATCATGAAGACTAACAATCTAGCGCTACCAAAAGTTTTCGTATTTTCCGAGATACAATTAAGTATCAACTCCTATAAAATCGAGTGTATGTACGTACGTACGTGAGTAACAATGCTATATAACAGCTTATTTTGCTCATCATCTGTAATATTTAACAAAACCTAGCGAATATTATACTTTTGGGTTTTGTTTACAACTTCAATTGATATAAGTCTTGTAAATTTAATTTTCTTAAAGTACGAGTTAAAGTATGAGTGTAGGCTATACTACGTTATAATATTTGTTTGAGATTATAAAATTAACATAAATAAAACCTTTTTTTATATAAGTAAGTTATATTAATTTATACAAGTTTAAAGAAGAGGTGATCGTTCGTTTGTATTCGGAAACATTCGTTCATTTTCGTATAACATATAAATATCCAACATATTATGCCTACATTAATTTCTTCATTATAATATATAATAACTTTTAAATGATTTTATCTAGAAATATGAAGTTAGAAAGCAATAAAAATAATATTTTTATATTTATTTAGATATATTTTAATGAAAATAAATAATTTGTTTTTACAAATATACTACAGTTTTATAATCTTGATAATTGTATACATTTATTAAGTTAAAATTCCCCGCCAGGATAGGTAGGCCTAGTTAAAGTCTGTTTTTAAATGTTTTTTTTTAATTATGCATTTCTGATGCGTAGCCTATCTAATTAATTTGCCAGTGATTTTTCACGGGAACTTACTAGTTATGAAAATATAAGGGCAGCTACTTCAAAAGCACTGGTTTGAGTGCCACTAGTAAATACAGTAACTTTGTGTTTTATTAAAGGTGCATTGCATATTATACCTTTAGACACTTTACTATCAGTAAATTCTTTCTAAACTATAAAATGTCAGATCTATTTGCAATATATGTTGATAAAACAAAGAACTGAAATGTACGGCGGTCTTATAAACAATTGAGTACATATCTACATTTTATAAAGCTGTACCCAATTTACAAAAACAAAACCAAAACACATTTAAAATAATGGGGAATATGTTCAAAGTGGTATTTGCGATCGATCTTGCTTACGTACGCATTGATGAATATTCTGTATACATTCAGAGAAATTTTGATAAATGAGGGGAAATAAATCACTTGACTGTCAATGTTTATTGTTAGTTATGAGCTCTATGAAGCATGAATGCATTGAGTTGGATCTCTATTATATAGGTTATTATGTTACACTTAGCAGTATGTATGCCAATTTATTATATATGGAAATGTATGAACTTTAATCACATCTATCAAAGGTGGTCACCTCCATTAAACGTAAAATAATGCTTTGAAAGTACGACACAAAACAGTTATCAACATTTCCTTTAAATTAAAAAATAATTTTCTATTCGCGTACCGTGACAAAACTTGTAAGTTTACGCGGTATAATTCTCACATTTTTTGATAACTTTTTTATTGGGGTTACTATTCTTTTTTTTTTATTGTAGAAAATCATATATATTCTGTGAGTCTTTAGGTAATTAAATTAAGACATAAAAGAAAAGTTTTACATTATAATATAAAGCTTCAGTATTTTTCTTCAAAAATTTAATTAAAATGTCATATAGCCTGTATAAATAACCCAACACCACGCTTTATTTCATGTAAAAGTGTTTCTTTAAGTAATTTTAACTAACAAAATCTGTTGTATGCTGCAATAAAAGATTATAAGGAATAAACAACATAGGCTATTAATTTTTATATACATATTTGAAGTACTCATTTTTAAAGGATTCTACCTTCCTTTGAATCCTATAAAAAGATGTTTATCATTAATTTATCCTTTCATCGAGTTAATTGTTGGAAAAAAGGCGGCAAGTATATTATAATAAATTAGTAGCAAGAAACATATTGAAATGTGCCTTCCATGTGTGTGATTTGTTGTTTGTACAATGGGAGGAGGTTGAAAGTATACCTACTAAAAAACTACAAATTCTCATTTTTTTGGTAATGTCATCTTCAGTTTTCAGTGCACAGTTTTTATTTTATTGTTTCAAAAATATATGAATTGTTTTGACAAGGATTCAAAGGATCAATTTTCTCTTACAATAATTTTTAGTGTTATTCTAATCTAAAAGCCTAATATAAATATGTTTAGAATTATTTTTTGTTTGGGGATGTTTTGATACAAATATAATTTAAAGTAATAATTATTATATTTTACATAATTAAATTTATTATACAATTACAGTATTATTTTAATGAAAATCCGTACTTAGAAAGAAAAAAATGTTTTTATACATTGGGGAATTTGCAAAGAACGAAACTGCATTTAATTTATGTCTAAATGTCGTGTGACGGTTCATTTTAGAAAATTTTTGTTTAAAAAAATGTTTCAAGACCATCGTAATTTGAAAGTTATTTAAATGGGACATTTTAAACCGTTTGCTGGTTACATGTAAATTTATGTAGCAATTAACCAGAACTATATTTTTTTAACATTTAAATTTGTTAATATGTTTCTTGTTTTTGTTTTTTTTTTTCATTCAATTCATAGTTTTATCTATTATTCAAGCCAACACCAGTGAAATACAAAACAAAGAGAAATACGAACAATTTAGAAACTATATTCTTCTTTGTTTGTTTACATCTCAAGTAGAGTGATAAAAATAAGCAAATTAAAAATAGTCTAGATGTTTCTAAGAGCAGGTGCATTTCTTAAACTATCTTTATGACACCAAGTTTTTTGTTATTATTGTCAGGGCCAACTGCGTCACAAGATGGTATACGACCATTGCTTTTTGAGCTGTTTAAAAATGATGGTGGATTGTCTGTTAACTTCTTGTGCGTATATTATAAATGTAAAATATATTTTTTTTTTGTTTTAATTACATGCAAAGGAAATAAATATGTTAGTTTTATTTTGTACGAAATGTTATTTTATAATAGAATTATTATGTTTCCTATCTTCAATATTTGTATTGTTTAAGTCTTAAAATTTTACCATTTTTGTATAAATAATCACTTTTAGTTAAGTCTTTTTCATTAAGGATGTCCAAAAACATTATATACTGTAAAACATATTTCTACTAGTTAAATTTTATAAATATTGTATAATTTATCCCTTTTATAATATCGTTTTGTCCAAAATATAGTAATGATATGTCATATTTCTAATCGTTAGCAGTTCAAGTTGTTTTAAGGATTTTTCCTACTGATATTCTATTTGTAAGCCTAACAATATTGCACAAATCCTCTCAATGATTTTAAATTTCTTGCATGCGACAATATTTTCCTCATTTTCCGTCTATACCTTTAACGGTATATTTTTAAGCGTAAGCCTTAAACATTGCAGATTTTGAAAAAAACTATTTCAGTAAACAGTTTAATAAATCATCTAAAATTGCGTCATAGTATGATCTGCTCTTTTATAATTCATCATAATAAAAATAAAACTTTCCCTGTTTATATTATATTGAACAACAGTTAAGAACCAGGCGTGCTTTACACGCTAACCGCCTTACTATCTCCACACTCTTATTTTATAACTAGTAGGCCTAAGCTCCCATGAAAAATCACAGGCATGTTCATTAGATTCACATCAGAAATACATAATTTAAAAAAAAAACTATTTAAAAACAACATACTTTATCTAGGGCTACCTAACTATGTCAACGGGGATTTTTAACTTGGTAAATGTGTACAATTATAAGAATTATAAAACTGTAGGTCTATTAGTAAAAATTGTATTATACATTAAAAGAAAGATGCAAATATTATATTTTAATTGCTTTTTATTTCATATGATAGTTGAAATTATTTAGAAGTTATTAATATTATAGTAAAGAAATAAGTAATAATCGAATATGTTTATATGTTATACGAAGATGAACGAATGTTTTCGAAGTTAAAAGAATAGGTATCTCTTCTTTAAATTTATATAAAAAAATATATTAAAGATAAAAGGTTGTATTTATATACAGTTTATAACCTCAAAGCAAATATTATAACATATTATAGCAAACATTAGTACTATTAATCATATGATATTAAAAAAAATCAACTTCACATGAAATTATAATGATTGAAGTTGTAAAAATAACCACATTGTATAATATACCCTGGGTTTGTTTAATAATTACAGATTATGGGGGAAACCAGTTGTTATATTATATGTTAAACAACAACATATAACCCCCCCCCATGTTGTGTTAAAACCCTCTGAGGATGATGACCATGTCATCGAAATGTACATAAGGGTAATATATTAAACATAACTTACAATTTAGTTGTTTAGTTATTGTTTTTGTTCCTTGTTTTGTGGTTCGGGGTTTTATTTAAATCAGTGTGATATTATATGTTACTCACGTACGTACATATAATATAATACATACATATAATACGTACACTCGCTTTTATATGATTTTATTTCGTTTTAATACAGGTTAAGAATAACTATAATATAAGCCAAGATGGTAAATCAAATTAAATGTATAAATACAATTATCCAGAATATGATATAGTAGTAGCTTTGATAATCTTTAAAAAGAACTAGTGTATTTTATGCCACACCTAAACACAAGTCTAACCTTCTATTCCAATTAACAATTTCTTCAAAAAATTTTATTAGCTATAAATAATAAAAATTAAGGCCTTTTAAAAATATACTACAGTATGGTATTAAAATATAAAACTGATTATTGTACCAAAATTGAACATCTTCAATTGCCGGTCAAAACGGATCTTGTTCTATCAACGGAATAATCAACTTAAATGTATCCAGTTTTATCAAACATTATAAAGTGCACAGAACTTGACTACAGCTACACACAAAACATGTGTAGAGTCAGTGCCCTATGATTTCTTCCAATCATAACTTTCCCAATCGATCCGTGCTTTGGAAAGTTTTACAAACTTAATGTCGTTGACTTTGATGTGTTCCCAAAACTTGGAAAAGCCTTCTTAGACCATTTGCATTCATCATCCTCTTGAAGGAATTTTAAATATAGGGAACTTCCTTCAATATATAAATATAGGGATTTTGGTGACTTCATTAATTGTTGGTGATTTATTATCCAGACCAATGATTAACATTAAGAGGTAAACAAGATAAAAGTCAAATTAATTACACAAAAGTAAAACATGAAATTAGTTTGAAGGAAAAAGCTATTTTAAACTTCATTTGGGTGATTGAATTTAATCTGTTTTCTTTTAAACTATTAATTGCTTACTAAATGCAATAGAAAAATAAACTATTGTCATTACAAGCTCGAGTACATTCACCTAATGGACGATGAGTGTAATATTGGATTGTCCCTCGTGGTTTTACAATATCTCTTGTGTCTGCTGTGCAAGGTGACTGGATGTGCTTTTCCGATTCCATTTAACAATTAATTAGTACTACTATCGGGGCAAAACTTCAAAGAAACTGTGAATTTCAGAGTAAGCAGAGCTATGAATTTAACTTGGTTGTTAATTAAATGTATAGATCATCTTTATATAACTTGATATAACCATATTGATATAATTCTAGTTGCCTAGAAGACAAAATCCTAAAATGATTACACAATAAAATAATTATATTATTACCATTTTATTATATATAGAAGGCTCGGCCTCATGCTCGCTTCGCTCGCCTACCCCCGCGGTGACTCGCGTCGAAGCGAATGCAGACAGGTTATTTTATATAAATATGCCCTACTATTAAATTCTAATATGTCTTATTTATTTTAATTAGGATGTAACGTAGTGGTTTCTTTTTTTAAATTCCTTAATTTATTAAGGGTTTATTCTCTAGTTTTAAGGAAAGTATAATAATCAACATTGTTACTACATTTTCACCCCTTAGCAGCAAGCGACAAAATTTCAATCTATAATACGTTTTTATGTTCGTTGAAAGAAGTAAAATAAATGTAAAAAGTTTCAGCTCACTAACTTTAAGGAAAATGTAACAATTATTTTTATTATTTTAGGGGTTGTTATCGCATTTTCAACCCATTAGTAGGATGCGAAAATATGTAAATCTATTTACTTTTTCTATGTATCTTGTGAGACATAAATGTACAAAATTTCAGCTGTCTAGCTTTAAGGAAAGTATATAACAATTAATAATAATTTTTTAGGGGTTGTTATTACATTTTCACCTCTTAGTATCACGCGACCAAATTCAAATCTATTTACTTTTCTATGTACCTTGTAAGACATAAATGTACAAAAAGTCAGCTATCTAGATTTAAGGAAAGTATAACAATTAATATTTATTTTTTTAGGGGTTGTTATCACATTTTCACCCCTTAGTAGCACGCGACAAAATGCAAATCTATTTACTTTTTCTATGTATCTTGTAAGAAATAAATGTAAAAAATTTCAGTCTGTAGCTTTTAAGGAAAGTATACAAATTAATATTTATTGTTTTGTGGGTTGTTTAACAATTAAATCAATATTAATTCTAGGCTATGTTACCCAAGGATAGTATAGCTTTTTATTAGTAAAACTAATCAATCGGTTCAGTAGTTCCAGAAATTACCTCCTACATACAAACAAACAAATTTTACCTCTTTATAATATTAGTATAGATTAATAATAATCCCAAAGCTAAGACGGTAAATAATGTTAACTGTTCAAATCAAATTATTTTGTATATTTTATAACAGCAGTTTTGATAAAGGTTAAAAGTACCAGCAAGGCTCAGGTCCAAACTTTAATAAAAAACCTAACCTAAAAGATACAAATTTAAATAATAATTTCTTAAAAGTTTGAAAATAACTGTTTTATCTGTTATTCTATTCAATTAGTTGCTATGGTAACACATGTAAATACATGTGATGATTCATCAGCTAGGCCTAACCTAAGAATATTTGACAAAACATTTACAAAATTTACAAAAAAATTTAAATAAATAAGCCTTTATGAATAAAACCTACAACTTATGAACACAAAAATACCTTAAGGGAATAATTGTATTTAAATAGCGTATTAAAATAACGATACATACTAAAATTGTGATATCCAGGTTGCAGAATATTAAATAACTAACTAATGCTAATGCTCATGCATAAAATACCATTTTATCCTTTACCTGAAAAGCCACCCTGACAAAATTGTCAGTTAAAAATTCAAATTTTGTAAACCCGAATCCAAATACATCTAGAAGATATCTATCAAAATATAAAATAAAATACTGGTAACTAGAAAATACTGCTTGTTTCGTAAATTAATAAAATTTGATTTATAAATCTAAATTAATGAGACTCAATTAGTCAAATTAGTAGAAAGATGATTTTATTTATTTGAGTGTTATTGAGTATACTTGTATTATTTTACGAGTAATAGTACGGGAGGTAGAGTTGCATTTTTTCGAGGAATTTTATACCGAATAAATTTCATTTCTAGCAGTTGATTAATATTCATTATTCAACAAAATGAGCCTCAGTTGCCGCACCCAAGGTGGAACTCAAAATGACAACATGTGAAAGTAGTCAAAAAAGTTTTTGCTCCGATTGATTTCATACCGAGCTAAAATTTAGGGGATAATTGTTTAGATAATTTCAACCAAAAAATAATAATCAGCTGTATGATGGGGGATTATACGTCAGTCACGTATATGAACATGTCAAAAAATTGTAAATATAAAGTCATTTCATACCGTATGAAATTTATACAGCTAAATTTTGATACATTTTTAATGATAAAGAAAATCGTCAGCTGTCTGGATACCGGGGGAAAGTCCGTCAGTCAACGTCATATACATGGTGGGCGCTCAGTGCATCTCATCGTTGCATAGTCACTTTTACTAATGAACTGACGATCTTTACACCCACAAACATTCAGCTGACGGCGATTTTTAATTTTGTTAATAATAAAATTACCCTATGTTTCAATTTCAATCAGTATTGTAATAATTTAACATAAGTAATGCCACTTTATAAGGTGAGTAAAGAGTTTTCAATATATTTTCATAATTATTAATTTAGTGCCGCTTTTAAATTATATTATTATGTACTGTAAAACTAAACTTCCTTCTCATCTGAGAAAGTTCCACTACTCTGACTTACCCCCCGCCCCTCTAAGATTTTTTTGTAAGGCTCCAGGTAGAATTGACTTTTGTTTGTCTTCTTGCGTATCCGCCTTTCTTAGCTTTGTCTCTCTCTCGCTTGACGCGTTTCGGGTAGACCCCATCTTCAGAAGCTTTGAAAGCAAACAAATCTTGAGTAGCAAACAAAGCTTCTGAAGATGGGGTCTACCCGAAACGCGTCAAGCAAGAGAGAGACAAAGCTAAGAAAGGCGGATACGCAAGAAGACAAATGTTTCAAGCATCTTAGCGGAAATAATAATAACAAATGCAGTGACTTTTGTTTGTTTACTAATGACAGAAACTCAGACAAACAAATGATAAACGCTCTTATCTGATGCATAGATTTCGACTAGTTTATTTAGTTCCTGTTGTGCTGTAGAAATATAAAGTGCCCAAAATGTCTGCGGAAACAAAACAAATTTGTATATTTTGTTTTAAAAGAAATTATAAATGAACCGCTTCAAGCGTTCAACTCAAGTTATCTGGAAAATGTAAACATATTTTACAAATACGACAAAAATATAATTTATCTATGAAAGATGCAAAAATGCCAGTGGAAGTAAATGGTTTTCAAAAATATCATTCAAATTGTTATAGGCAATTTACTGCTTTACCAAAAAAATATCGTTCAAATGTTCGTTTAGAGACATCATCTAACGAATCAAGGTAAGGCCATTCTTTTCTTAATCATAGTTATCTATTACTTACTACATATTATTAATAAATCAATAAAATTAATGTGTGACTAAAGTAAAACTATTTACTGTATTCATTTAATTGCACTGTACTTTAACTGAATTTAACTGAAGTACGTATTCTTTGCACTAATACGTTTTTCGAGTACAGAGAAAACTATAAAATCTGTTTTTATAAGCGTTGAGATGCGGCTTGTAATGAATGTATATTTCACTTGTGCATATTGCTAGTTTGTTTGGAAAAGATCCCTTCATTGAAAGTAAAAATGTGATTGTGCATGTTTAACCATACATTTTTATTAATATAAATAATGTATAATTTGACAATTTAATTGTCGGTATGTTTAGGCTACATTACAAAGTTTTAGTGTGTTTGAGTTCAATGAATTTAAAAAAAGTAATGAATTATAATTATAGAGACCTTTATGGCCCACCTTTCAACCATCATTCATGACGGAAATGTAAACATTGGAGTCGACTCGGCTCAGTCTGAACCTTACTTATCTATGTTTACTAACCTGGGCTTTGTGTATTTAATAAACAAGCCTAATGGAATAACTGTATATTCTGCAACATTGATACAATTTTTGTAGGTTTAAGTTATTTTCGTAAGGTGTTTACTTTAGTTTTTTATTTATTTTATTGTGAATATTAATACTTTTCAAAATTATTTAAGTAATCGTTGTACTTACGATTTTAGCCGTATGCATTTTTTAGACATCACTAACTATTTGGAATTAGTATCGACAATATTTCTTAAAACTGTATACAATTTGGAAAATACAACATTAACATTTGGCGTTTTGGGAATGTCAACTAAATTAAATTGTCCTAATTCTATCTTTACTTGTTAAAAATGGGTTTATATTTTTTCTTTCGTTAGTGCAGAATCAATAAACTTTTCGATAACAGATTCCGTTTGAAATTTGTAACCTTATCGCGCAATAGTCGGTTATATTTACGGAAACACGGCAGACATTAAGGATCCAAACACTTAAGGTAAACACATAATAATATAATTTAAAAGCGGTACTAATTTAATAATTATGAATAATACAAGAGACCTTGTATCACACAATGGGTGTTCTCATTTAAACTATTTGAGTTACAACCCCTTGGCCACCCCCTGAGAAGGGGTTGAAATTCAGTTGTCTGTCAAAAGGTAGAGTATTTGACCACTAACTTATCCTGAAAGTTACAGTATTACATCTATAACAGTTTCCAATTTATTGAGGTGTTCCCATACATATGGACCACCCTGTATATATTTTGTTATGTACAACATCAAGATTCTGAAATAATAAAGTTGCCATTACATTACTAATCCTAATGCAAATTAAGTAATTTTATAATGTTTTACTACTTACTTTAATTATTCAATTATCAATTATAATTCAATTACATCTAACCGTTATTTATAATGGAATTTAGTGAAAATTATATTTTTATTATTTAAAACATTTAAAAATATTGTAACTCTAGGGGAGACGCCTGCGTGCTTTGTGCGCCGACCATCCCCCTCCGTTGGAACCCGTTGTATAACCAGTGTAGTAAAGCTTTACACTTTAATAAAAAACTAACTTAAAAGTTATAAATACTAATAATTGATTTAAAGTTTGAAATAAGCTGTTAATGGAAACATTAAAGCAAACAGTTGATTATTGAATCATCAATATATATCTATATATTTTAAAAAATTCTGCTTTTTATACACTCACTTCCTAAAGTTAATACTTAACCGATTTTGATAATCCCTTTTTTATTTAAAATATAATTTTAAGTTCTAAGTCACTATGAAGCTAAATATTTGATTTACACTTTTATTTTTTACTTTCCGAGTTTTAAAATTGCATCAGTAAGCTACAACTAAATTAATTGAAAATCCATTGGTTCTAAACAGCTGATAACCTAATTGAGTTTAAAATAATAAGTTATTTACTTTACACAACTGTCAACAGATGATTTAGGTTATATTGTTGATGTGTTTTAGGTCTCATTTGTTGCTGTGTATGTTGTTAGTGTGTAATTGAACTAAGAAGTTTTGTTGAGGCTTTTTATTTTTGTCATCCCTGATAATAAATCAAATTAATATTGTTAAGATAAGTGGAGATGGTAATTAAATTAAGAATTTGAATACTTTTAATAAATTAAAAAGGTGGAAAACAAGTTGAATTTTGTTACTTTACATCAAAATTGGTCGAATATTGACCAAACCAAAAACCTAAAAGTTAGAAATATTAATAACTTATTCAAAGTTCGAAATGAGCTGTTAATGGACATATTAAAGCAAACAGCTTATTACTGAAATTTATTTATTACAAGACGTTATAATTATTGAAGTTGTTAACACAATCCTAACATATAATCTTAGATGGATTTTGTTTAAGTGTTACAGATTATGGGTGAAATCAGCTGTTATATTATATGTTACTCACGTTTGTAGGTACGTACAGAAGTACACTCGCTTTTATAGGGGTTGATTGCACTATATTTACACTAGAAAATGTCCTACATTGAGAATGTTTCTGTATTACTTCTTATATTTTAAAGAATAACTTGCTCTGGCCATTAGTGTCATACCGTTTTTGTTCGATATCAACACGCTTCGATGCATTTAACCTAGTTACTGAACTAAAACTAATCCAGTAAATAAGCAATACTGGGATGCAATTTACTATCAAATTGCGTAACATATAAGTTAATCCGTTTTTAAGTTTAAATATCGTGTTTACGATGTTAAAGTTATGAAATTATATCAGAAAATTTCAAACGTTGTTAATCCTTGATCATTACTCGGATGTGCCATACAATAGTTTTTGTCGTTAATGGTGACTTATTTACTACATTTTCCCTTCTTTGTATGCAACTTTTGTACAAAAATATTACTTTTGGAAAATGTATACACTAATTTCATAGGGATCCTCTTATTTCCAAAAGAAATCTCAAATTTCGCCAAACTTGGAAAAGTATGATGGTTTAACGCCAACCCGTATAAAAAAACACAATATGTCTAGTATAATGTATTATAATAATGTGTAAAATAATGAACAATTACTTTTATCATTTCATTTCATATAAAGTTTTAACATAATGGGACCGGATTTAAATAGTTTGTCGCTAGGACATGATGCCATTGAATGAGGGAACAGGCAAGTGTGGTGAACAAAATATTCTTGCGAGTAACTTCGAAAGATAGCGAGTTAAGATAAGGACAAAAATAATTATTGAGTTTTATATAATATGATTCTCTGTATTCCATAAAATTTTATCAATTGTTAAAAATATCGATACATTATCCCTAGACTACGCGTATCTCTATTTGGTTTTACAAACCTGCGGGAAACAAAGTTATATTGGATAAACTGTAAATGCATAGACTAAAACAATATTTTTTTGTCTACAGCAGAATCTCAAACTTAATAAAACTTGTTTTTTTATAGTATTTATATATTATTTCTCAAATGTGTTTTTTTTTTTACTAAGCGATATTTTACTTAATTCTTCATTAAAATTAATTATTTAAGCATCATTTTAAAGCTTATGTTTTAAAAATAGACACACAGCTTAAAATTCATGTATTTTCCCAAAAAAGTGTTAAAAAAACTTTTATATTATACTTTATATGGTTAATCATGAAATTCGCCATCTATGAACAATCTGTTTAACTAACATGACAGCTGTTAGTTACATTTTTTACATTCTATATGCAAGTTACCCTATCTTCCAAAACAATTAAATTAAACCAACGTAAATAAATAAACGTAATTTACATAACTAAATCAATGTATTAAATCAAGTAAGTAGGCCTACACCTAACTTGCGAAATATTAGCAAGGGTCAGCTAATATTATATTATTATCAGTAGGATCTCGTGTAAAATTTTGTTTTAAATAATTGGAAATCAAAATGATATTAAATAAT
The DNA here is from genome assembly GCA_018207615.1 of Philaenus spumarius. Taxonomy (NCBI): domain Eukaryota; kingdom Metazoa; phylum Arthropoda; class Insecta; order Hemiptera; family Aphrophoridae; genus Philaenus; species Philaenus spumarius. The sequence continues at coordinate 975,413 of JAGFPH010000069.1, forward strand.
CCGCAAACGTAAACTGTTGTACGTATATTTTAAATATTAATAATTATTCTACAAGTGCTATAATCCATTTTTACAATTTGGTTAGGTAAATTTAAGAGGCGTCTAAATTACCTTTCTCACAAACCACGGCTTGATCTATCATGTGCATTATTAAATATTAGTAAACATATAGTTCAATACATACATACAAACATTACGTGAATAGCACAAATATTAAAGTCAGTAGTATTTGTTTTATTTATTTGCTTTTGCAGTATCGATAAACAAAAAAAGATGTTGAATTATTGTTAGTTACTTGCCTTTCTATGAAAACAATAAAACTCCAGCTCCTAAGATTTCAGATAATGGACTGATAAATGAATGAGTCTACATTATTATATTTAAGACCATGAGCAATTAATTATATTCATTTTTATTGTTGCCATTAAGTCTACCAAGAAACAATAACGATAACAATAATACTTTATTACACAAAAATAATAAACTGATTTTCATGATTTCCTTATTTAAATTGGGAAAATGAAACCATTTGTTTACCAGAAAGTGTGGTTCAAATTGTTTAGCTTGTTAACATGTTTGTTTTTGGTTGTAAATTTGTTGCGTGTGTAAATTCAACAAGCACTATATCGAAATTTAGCAATATAAGTGCCATTTGTACGCCTTTCACGATTGACTAACCAGCCTTGTTTCATTGAACTTGAATAGGGTAGTGAATAACCTGGAATATAAGCAGTAATAAAGCAATAAAAAGTGTAATTCCTTACGAAAGCCGCGAAGTCTGTATGAAGTTTTATATTGTCTGAAATTTACAAGTCTATTTCCTTCTGTAATGCATATTCAATAACTATAAATATCCATTTTTATCTTAAAAGACATTATAGATGGGGTTTATGATAGTTACAAATTTATAATGGATTTCACCCACCATATAGATTAAAAAGGCGTTCTCCAGGTGCCGTAGTCAAAATTAAAAGCAATATTAGAAATGTATTTCACGTCAAAACAGAAGCACGCAAAACACATACACAAACACGGCACACAGTACTGTAAAAGACGTTTTTAAATTAAACATGACGTTTCGCGAAGAATTTGAACTCTTCGCGTCTTTAGTTGTAAAAAACTAAGTAATACGATCATAGCGGACGCCTCTCAGAGCGCCTAGCACTGGTTAACTGATGAGGGCTCGGTTGAAGATAATTCCGAGGAACAACCCCCACCACGTTTAAGTTATCAATTTCCTTAATAGGCCTGTCAAAAAGTCTATTTACTTCATTGTTGTTTCTTTAAATACCATTTTACTCTTTAAGTAAAATATACCCCTTTTCCCAACAAATAGCATGGTTGTTGGTTATAAAATGTTCAGCAATCTTCGAGTGATTAACATCACCAGCAGAAATGCATTGCTAATGCTCTGAAACCTGTTTTTTTAAAAAGACGAAAATGTTTGACCCACATACGCCACGCCACAGTGGCAAGTAAATTTTAAGCTATATCTTTACTGTAAACATTATTTTTTTATGTCTCACTTTACTCACTCAATTTTATTCTTAATCGTTTTAGAATTATTAAACAATGCCCTAATCGATAATTTCGCATTAATTCGTCTGAACTTTTCCGAAACGCCTTTTATGTATGGAATCTGCACAGTGGCTTTTGGTTTTCCAAAGTCTTTTTAGACCTATTGATGATCACTTTTTATAATAGCTTTCTCAATAATAAAGTTAGGAATCGTTTTTTATTTTTGTTATTTATTTTTAAAAAACATTATCATTTTTACACACCTTATAGGCTAAATAAAGACAAATAAATAAATAATATATCGTATATATTTATATTGTTTTAACCTCAATGGCATAAATCTTTAAATTTAATTTGTTTTACTACTACATTAAGAGAGTAATAATTTGTGAAATAGAATTATTATAAATATTATTTCTGTATTAATGTAAAAGCCTAAATTACATCCTAACTAAAACCAGGTAAGAAAAGACAAAATAGGTAACGTTAAATAAAGTCTAGCTGATTCTTTCCACCTGAGTTTTCTGAAAAGAAATAAACCATAACATTTCTAGACTAATTCAATAAGGCATTATATTTGTTGTATGTATGATTTCAAAATTAAACTTAAAATCCGGTTTGTCTGATACACATCCTTGAGTAAGAAAAGAGAATAATTATATATATCATGAAATTACTTTAAAACTTTATTAAATTAATAAAATAAATCAAAAATAATTAAACTTACTTTAAAACAGGAATTTAATTAAATAAATTCTTTATAACTGTAAATTGGCTCGAAGCCCAATCAGAGAACAATTTATCTTCTAAACTAACCATGTTTAACATGATAAACAAAATCATTTTTAAAAGAATAAAAAATGGTTGACGCAATATTGATAACATTTGTGTACTTTCTATATGCGTTTACCAATCGTAAAACTTTAATAAATAACAAATTGTATACAATTTTTTAAAGTCTGAATAACCTAAAATATTTCTATGTATGCATAAATAATAATGCCTACATGGTATTTTATTTAACAGTTTCAACTGGTTTAAATTATGGTAAATGATTAACTATATTGTATAAGTTATACAACATGGAGACGTTTATTTAAAGCATTTTACATTATTTTATTTTGTGTAGTACATAACTGCTTTCCTAGTTTCATTATTTATAAAAACTATACAATTGTAAATATAATTAAAGTATCACACCCTTTTCAGTTAACCTAAAATAATTTACGATTGTTGAATAATAATATTTATTTATAAAGGCAAACGATAACAAAAATGTAATAACAACTTTTTATATCGTATTTAAAACTCCAATTGTCTATATTAATTCATAACACTAACAAATATGTGTTAAGATTCAAAGAGTTTTGCAATTTTGAAGTAGTTATCTTAATAATTGGAAGATCCTTAACTGAGTAAGTTCTCAATCTTTGTGATCCCTGTCTATTTGAGAAAGCTAAACAAGTTTTGAGAGTACGAAGGAAAAAGTTAAAAATAGCGGGGTTTTAAAACTTTTGAAAGCATGGTTTGATTGGGAAAGTTATGATTAGATAAGGACATAGAGCGGTGGCTCTACTCGCAGATTTTTTGTAGCTTAAGATCAGTTTTATGTATTTTATAGTATTTAACAAATATTATAACATATTAACTATAAGTTGATTATTATCAGGGCCAAGATATATTTTAAACGTCGGCTATTAATTTACTGATATTTAGCTTAGGCCTACTGAAATTTCTGCAAAGAATGGTTGTCGTATCACTGACAGTTTTACATAATCAGAGGCTGAAAATTTCACTACTTTTAACTTATATGTTTTCTTATATACAGGCAAATTTGGCTTGTTTATTTGTTACTATTTAACTCAAAATTGTTTCTAAAATTTTCATAAAACATAAACTAAAGTGTTTTACTTTCATTGTATTTTATTTCAAAAAAGGCAGAACAGTGACTAAATCAAATAAAAATGTTTGACCGTTTTAGCCTAGAAGATAAACCGAAAGTGCAAATTAAATTAATGTAGCTACCATACGTCTTCATGGTTCTATCTGTTATAGTTTTTTTATATTAATCGTTTCTTCTTACCACTAAAATATCGGCATAGACTAAAGCCTCCCATACATGATCCGATTTGTCCTCACACATATCAACCTACACTTCCGACTCCGACAGATCGGATCGTGTGTGGGTTCAACAGACCGGGTCCGCGGACTGTCGGACAAGTCGGTTGTCGGATGAGTTGACCGACACAACCGACAGGTCGGAACGAGATTGGGTTCTTCCGACTGCCGGATTATGTTTGTTTCATTTCAATATTTGTGTGGCCTTTGATGAGTGAACAAGTTGAGTGAAAACAAAACGTTTTGGGGGGATTTATTGAAGTTTATAGGGGTATGTCGTGTTTATGGGATGTACGTTCGAGACAGTATTCAAACAAACACATGAGGCAAGGGTGTTTACCAGTCTTGGTAGAAAAGATGAAGGAAATCGATTCGGATGCTACTATTGGCGTAGTGAAAAAAAGTTTAAATTTTCTATCAAGTTACCGCCGTGAATTGAGGAAAGTTGAGAAATCCAAAAGTAGTGGATGTGGTTCGGAGGATGATTATGAGCCAACACATTGGTACTTCATTTTACTACAGATTTTTTATTTTTTTTAAATATCAGTGTTGCCACCAACCTTTCTTCAGCACTAACAGGATCTGTCATTACTGTTGCTTTTTTCTTAATATTGTCAAAAGACAGCAACAAATCAAATGTATTTTTATCCATCCTTAAATTATTGATAATGTCCTTCGGCTCGTTTCCTTTAAGTTCTTTTAGCAAGGGCATGCGACTGAACCTAGCACGTTCGCACAATCATTGTTTTACCAAACACTACGATGTTTTAGTAGCCTCCTCGAGACAAAAGAAACAACCGAACAGAGCGATATCACAACCGCCGTCGGATACATTGGTCGGGACGTGTATGGTAACCCAGTCATGCCGGACATGTCGGCCGACAAGTCTAATGGTTTATGGGGGGCTAAAGGATGACCTAATATTATACTAATAGTCTCTCATTAAAAAGACTACATTTTCAAGACTTACTGAAGATAGCAGCTAGTCAATGAATACTGCTGTAGTTTGTAATAATTAGCTTTCTACAGAACTGTATTTCTATGAATGCATGTTTGCATTGATTTCAGAGAGAAATGGCTCTACTTTTACATTTGTTGCAGTCTAAACTGTATGTTTTTATTTGCACTTTTGTAAAAACTAATGTTGTGTAACATCGTTTAGGTCAAAAGGTATTTAATGCATCTTAGGTATATTACAGGTGATTATTTTATAATAATCGTAGTAAACTATAATATAAAGTTTAGATATTAAATATAAATTATCTTATTTCAAACAAAATATTATGTTCTGTACCAATTTAAGATACTAAATTATAAAAACTCTTAATTTTCTTTAGTTTGGGTGTTCAATGGTTCTAAAGTTATTTTGTAATTATATAACTTCTACAAACGGCAGACGACACTATAGTGTCGACTCGGCGAGCCAAGACCGCACTTTTGTAACGTCTGATTGTATTGAATATTTCACCCACTAAAATTCATCAAATCGCAATAAAATAAAAACCATTAGAAAGAAACTGATTTAAACTTTAATCCTATATAAAATGTACTACAAGACTACTAACAAAACTAGGCCTAGTTTAAATAGTAATTTAGGAGTATATGCTTTGCCGAAAAATGAAATATTATTATAAAAAAGTGTAGAGAATAAGTCAAACAATTGAACTGTATAATTGTAAATTATTATTTCATAAAAGTATTTGACTTAGCTTTACATGAATCACAAAATGAGATCAAACAATTGAAACCGCTCGCGCACGTAGTCCATACAACATAGTGTGTGACCGACCGTTGTAACTTTTGCTTTCAAAGCGTGAGAACAGAGAGTTTTTAAATCAATAAATGTGGTTTACTTTACACGAAATGAAAGATTTAAGTTTCGTATACAAAACGATATAAGCAGATCTATACAAAAATGTTGAATTGTAAGATATATATCGAATTTAATGTGCTGTTTCATTGGTTGAAAACTGTCCAATTGCAAGGGTTTACAGAAACATTTATATTTTCGAAACTATAAGAGTGACGTCTGATTGGAATGTAGTTTTAGAAAATTAAAATCTAGACGAATCCAAACATATCTATATATTTTCACATTGTCAAAATATTTTTGTCAAAACTGTTAGCAGTCTTGTAGTACATTTTATATAGGATTAAAGTTGAACTTTTTCCTTTCGTTACTAAACAATTTTTGTTTCTTAAGCTAATAACTTTGTAAATTCTACATGAATACATTTTTTACGAGCATATTAATTCTTTGAACCTTTCTCTACAAAAAAAGCTATGGAATACTTTTGGATTTTGATATGGAAAAAATGCTGCAAACGCCAAAAAACCATTTTAATTAAAACTGCCTCTTCTAGGGTTAAAATCAAATTATTGCAGTTTCCAAGCTGACCTTATAAAAATACTCGGTATTTTAAATATTCATATTTCAAGAATTATTGTTTGAATACTATGAATTAACTTTAATGGAAATTACACTGCGTTAGATTTCTTTTCTAGGAAACCTGTGTACACAAGTGTCTGACTGTTTTTGTTCGGTTCCATACAACTCGCCTCCGTGCTTTTAACCTAGTTATTGAACTAACTAGACCACATCTACGTTATCAGCAATACTTTGAAACTATATATTGTTGACTTTTCAGAGACATAAACTTAACCCTACAACCGGCAATGTTAAATAAAATAAATTTTTTGGGGGTTTGCAAGCATTCTTTTAAAAATTTGCCAAATATAGTAATTATACCCAATCCAAAAGTGTTCCATAGCTTTTTTGTATATAAAGGTTCAAAGAAGTCATATATGTCAGTAAAAAATTTATTGATATAAAATTTACAAAGTTATTAGTTCAAGAAACAAAAAAAATTCAGTAACGGAATAAATAAGTTCAACTTTAGGCCTACATAAAAAGTAATACACATTTTTTGTAATGTTTTTTCAAAAGTTTTGTAACTTAGTTCTAAATAGAACTGTTGTTTTCAATTTCAAATTCATATTTTGAAAACATCAGTTTTTATTTTCCTAGTACAAGATTGCTAACACAACTAGGCCTAGTTTGAACAGTAATTTAGGAATATATACTTTGCAAAAAATGAAATATTATTATAACAGAGTATAGAGAATAAATCAAAGAATTGAACTGTACACTTGTAAAGTATTGATTCATAAAAGGATTTGAATTAACTTTACTTGAATCACGCAGTAAGATCAAGTAAATAAAACCCCTCGCGCACGAACCTATACAAGACAAGATACCGTGTGAAAAGCAGTTACAACTGTCCCTTCCAAAGCGTGAGAAAGACGAGTTTATAATTTCCCACTTGTCTGTATTTCCCAGAACTGTACGACGAAAACTGTTAAAGTAAATGTCGTTTTCTTTACATGAATTGGAATATTGAACTTTTCTCTACAAATAGATATAAACATAATTATCTATACAAATATTTCGAAACGTAAAAGATATCTAGAATACAAACTATGCTGTTTTATTGGTTGAAAACTGTCTAGTTACATGGTTTTAAAGAAACCTTTACATTTTCGAAACTATAAGAGTCACTCTGATTGGAAGGAAGTTTTAGAAAGTAAAAGTCTTTCCGAATCCAAATTTATCTTTATATTATTATGAAAATATTTCTGTCGAGTGATACTGAGCTTTGGAGAAGTGACAAAGTTGGGTAATTTTTTATTATTTTTTTTTCACACGCGGCAATAGATTTTTAGAAAACTAAAATTATTTTAAAACGATTATTACACACGTAAGTGTAAGTTTTACAAAACATTTGTAAATACAATAATTAAAGCTTGAACCTTTTCCTTTCTAATGGTGTTTGTTTTATTGAGATTGAATGATTTTTAGTTGGTTAAATATTCGATACAATCAGACGTTACAAAAATGCTGGCTCGGCTCGCTGAGTCGACACTATAGTGTTGTCTGATGTTTGTAAGGTTAATTGTACTAATATTCTTTGTCCAATATATAGATTGAGCACTTTCATACCTTATTTTTACGTTAAAAGAGATTCCATAAATCAAATGTCGGTCACCATAGATCAAATTCCAAATGGCCCATAAATTGGTTTTCGTCGTCGGTGACTTGCATTGGCTACAGTTTCTCGTCATTTAATAAAACTTGATTGGTACTTGAGCTATAAAAAACGTCTTCTATCCGAACTGCATGTCTTATATTTAATCATAAATTTGTTATATTATGATCAGTTTCTCACCATCAGGTCAGTTAATTGTTTATCAAGCAGTCTACCTCTAAAACGAATACGATGCAATTTATTCAGGAAAGAAATTAATGTGCGATGTAAACAGGAATCTTTATGTATACCTGAAATTCCCGCAAAAATATTACAAAAACTAGACTCGTTTCGCTCCATTTAAATGCGCTTGAATTAGATATTTCTGGTTATAATTGAACTACTATACAAATCAAACAAATAAATAGATAAAACAATCGGAAACCCTGGTGGCTAAACTAAGCACATAAACATTTCCTGCCGGGTGAGGAGGAAAAGAAGTTTTTGGTACACAATATTTTTTGTAAAAAGGGGGCATACAATATCTGTATTATATTATTGAAGTGTAAACTTATATAGGCGCAAATAATCTCTGTATATATGTTTGTATAGAAGAGTATATAGATTTCTTGATGCTGGAGGGTGAATCGGATTTTACCGTCACGCGTTTCACCATGCATTTTGTGAAACGCTCCGAATGTGGAACGCTCCTAAAGTGAATTCTCTATTCCCTCTGTTTGAAAAAAGTTTTGGTCTTGCCGAGATTCGAACCAGGAGAATTCATCATCATAGCCTATCGCCTTAGCCGGTTAAGCCACAATCGCATTACTAATTTAGTATACTTGAGTAGGTTATATATGTGTAACAGATTGTTCTACGTCATAGGCTTAATCTGTTAATGTTAATACAATGTATAGTTCTGTTTAATTCTCTGAAATGGACATTGTGCTTCCTCATTTCCAAAGTTGTGTTGACAAATACATATTGGGCTTCCTCATTTCGCAAGTTGTGTTAAAAATTAACATTGTGCTTCCTCATTTCGTAAGTTGTGTTAATTAAAAAGTTAACACACTTAAGCACACAGTTAAAATTTTTTTTAAAGAATTTAATTTGGTAATATCAGGGTGATGTGTATGGGTTTTGAAATATTTCGTACTGCATACTTAAACAATCCTCCTCAATAAACCACACACTTATGCCAATAATAGATTATAACTTCCCAGTATATTTTCACATGTGTATTTATATGATTTTATCTGTCAATATTTGAACGCAACACAATACATGTTAAATATATATACCGTTACCTTAAATTGATTATGTTTATTTTTGCGTTATTTAAATAATGCACATAATCTGTTTATTGTAATCTTTCATCACTCAAAAGGTACGTTAGAACCAGTTTTTTACAAACAAAACGTGTTAATTATTTTAACTTAGTTTATGTAAATTGAAATTGTCAAGTCCATACCACCTGCATTTTAAATGTATGACTATATAACCTCATCTAAATTAATGTGATTTTTAGACAAATACCCTGTTTTCTATAATCTTTTAAAAACAACCTTGTGTATTAAATGTTTTAGACTAATGCTTTGTGCGCCAGCATTCTTTGACAGCCCTTTTGAAATGTTTTGTAAAGGGCTTACCTACAGATTCCTACGTATATTATTTAAAATGTTATTCGAGTTTCCTGTTGAACAAAAGTTTAGCTCTGTAATTATTTCCAGGGTAACTATTTCATTTTCAAAAAGCCTAGTTCTATTTTTATAATGAAAATATATCATTTTTATACTGTCATATAATATCTGCTTTCAAACATCATGGATCATTCACATACATCTTATGCATTAGTTTCTTTCTGGATTCAGTTATTTAAGAGCTGACATTCGTATCTGTACTTATATTACAAAAAGGTAAAATTTTTTTGTTTGTTTGCATGTAGGGCGTAATCTCTGGAACTACTGAACCGATTGAAAAAATAGTTTTACTAATAAAAAGCTCCAATATCTTTGAGTAACATAGGTTATAATTGGACGTAGTTATGCAAAAAGGAACCATGCCACTCTGCCTCTAAACTGAGAAAAATGCCTTCAAAGTTGACAGTTGATTCTAATTCTGTTTGATGTGCTAGAATTGTTTTTTTATTTTTTTTTATTTTAAATTAATGATTTTAGTTGTTATTTTATAAAGTGAAATATATAAACTTTGGCGGAATTTTAAAATAATAAGGAAAATGTGGGTTGGTTCCTTTTGGTATTTTTTCAATATTTACAGCAAATATAGTGACCATGTTACTTGGTTCCTTTTTGCATTATAATGTAAAGGTATTTAAGGTTAGCTAACCCTTTGGCTCCCGACGTCTGATTTGTCGGATGTGCCTTGCTGGTTCATTTAAAATGAATTATAACTGCTGGTATAAAATATAAAAACAGCAGTTACTTAACTTTTGGGGTTATCCTACCACCTTTATTATAAAGAAAACATAGCATGATTATGTGTACAGAAGGTTCCAACAAGGTTGGCGTGCGGAACACGCAGAGGTTTTCTCTAGTTTTGAATAAAGTAAGTAAACCATTTAGGTATCAAATGCAATTTATACTTCAAATAATGTAAGTATCTTTAATATTGATAATTTATTAGTTCAAAGAATAGCATAACTAAAATTTTGTATTATTTAGTTTTTTTATCTTCCTTTGCACTATATATTTAAAATAAAATTTTGTGCAGTAAATTTCATAAAATTATTTTAAAATATGCATTCACGTACACAAAATGCTTATTTTTTAATGTGTACCTATTTGTAACAGGGGAGTTCATATTATTTTTTCATAAAGGGGCTCACATGTCCTCACAAGAAGATATGATTTTTTTTTAAGATCGACACAAATTTGATTTTTATCTCTATTAGATATACTCTAAAACCAATTGCAGAAATTTTAGATAGTAAGGAAATTATTATATGTCTTAAAAAGAATAAATAAACAACAAACAATAAAAAATTTATAATAAAATAATTACAAATTATAAAAAATGAAAAAACAATAATTATTTTAAAACAATTATTGAAATTATTGAAAACAATGATTGTAATTGGAACAGAAACTGTAGTGTAGAATATTTTAATTTTTATAACTAAACATTGTTGAATATCTGATTTAATATACTAACTATTTGCTCAAGTGAAGGTGTTCGTCTTATCTTATGATATGTAAGTCATGTACACAAGGCAAAACCTCGCTCGAAGGTTAATTACAAGTGATACGCGTAAACTATTTACACGTAACTTTTATGTTTTCCTACACAAAATGTAAAAACATAGGCTGGAATCGAGCTCCTCCTTGAACATACTGATAAACTCCCATGATTTGTAGGACCTTCTTAACTCATAAAGTGGTAAAATAGTTAAGAAACTTCTTTAATATCACTTTTATTGTCATTACTTTAACAAAACTCGTAAAAAATCCGTTTTTGTTAATGTACGTTTGTTACGCAATAATTTATGTTTTATTATCATATGAAAAACAAATTCAAATGTTTGTTACATTAAATCAAATTAATAATGACTCACTGTTTTACAAATCCCTTTAAATTCAATAGCTTCTAAAATAAAAAAGTATTATTTCATAGTTTACTTCTTAGTAAAAATAGTGAAATAATTTGACAAGAAGGGAACATGTACAATGTTCTGTTTTCCACCTAGCCGCAGAAGTAATTAAATAATTACAATATTATTAATTAAGTATTGTCTTCTTAGAGAACTGGATAGTTGTATACTTATTATTAAGAAGTATTATATTAATATGTAATAAATACTATGTACAAATGTTAACATCTCTTAATTGCATGGTAAAATTTAGAAGAAGTTTTCTACAGTCAATTTAAAACGGTGATCTGAAATTTGTTTTAAGTTTTAGTACATGATTTTATAATTATGAATTTCTAGTTTTTTTATCTATACTAATATTATAAAGAGGTGACATTTTTTATTTGTATGTAGGGGATAATCTCTGGAACTACTGAAAAAAATTTAACATTTTCTTTTACAAAAAATACACTATACCTGAGTAACTAAACTATAATTAATTTTGATAAAAACATTTGTTTATTTCAATATTAGTAAATTTAGTCGGAAAAAGTTCTTAGGTTAGGCCTAGAATGATGAACCTACACATGTATCTTCATTTATTACCATAGCAACCAATTGAATAAAATAACAGGTAAACAGCTGTTTGCTCTAATATTTCCATTAACAACTGACTTCAAACTTTTAATAAATTATTTGTATTTCTAACTTTTAGGTTAGGTTTTTATTAAAGGGTAGACCTGAGCCTTGCTGGTTCTTTTAACCTTTATTGTAACTGCTGTTGTAAACTATAAGAAATAATAAAATTTGATTAGAGCATTTAACATTATTTACCATCTTAGCTTTGGGGTTATTATTAATCCTACAACTTTATTATAAAGAAAACATAACATGATTTTGTGTTTAGAAGGTTTCAACGAGGTATGCGTGTGGAGCACTAAGCAGTTTCCCCTAGTCTCTAATAACTAGATAAATATAACATTTTATTAGCAAATCTTGATACTTTATTTCTCTAATTCGATGTTTGTAACTAAACTTCAAATTTTTAACGTAATGTGTTTTACTTTTTTTTATTCATATTTAAATATTTTAATCTAATATATGAAACATTTATAGCTAACTTATCTAGCTACCTAAATTAATATTTAAAATTAGGAATAGCATTCAAGCTTCAACAAATATATTTTATATTTTAACCTACCGTATATGTGTGATTGCTTAATTTATGTTAAACATCATGATTAAAGTCTAACAAGTTAAATAATTTAAATTAAATAAAGGCTCAATGTAAAATTTAGTTGGCATATTATGTATAATTTTATACTTTTAAATCTTAGGAACCACAATTTGGTATAGCCCCCTTTTGGCTGGTAGGTGTTCCCTAAGAAATTGCTTAAGAAATTTCTTAATTTTAATAGCGAACAATTTCAAACATTCTTACTTTTAAACCAAAACAACAACACAATGGAAATTGTTTACCTCGTACTTTTAAACATCGGCAGGGTTTAAACTGTAAAAATTTATGTAAATCACATATATTCTTGTATTTAATTGTCAAACTACGACATATTTGCGAGGTATGACTCTCTCATTCTAAAATATCTGGAATTGCAATGTTTTGCTTCAGCACAAACATAGACATAGAAACATAAACATTATTTCTCGTAAACAGAACAACTAACACACTAAGTTTCTTATATATGTGATATGATCCAAAGTAGGTAAGAATTCCGAACAAAATCTAAGTAACTAAGAAAACAAACTTAAGGTTAAACTATTGCAAGGCGTGAATATGCAGCTAAGTAAATTGATCAAAAAAAATAAACAAAGTAGTCGCAAGATTGCCGACAGAAATGAAAATTGTAATGAATATAAATCGTTTATCATATTGGTTTATTCTGAATTTTTATAATTTTAACACTACCAAGTAAACTATTTTCACTTACAAAATGTCGATTTCAAAAGTATTACCAAGTAAACTACTGTATTTTAATACAATTTACGAAATGAGGAATCATAATGTCCATTTCAGAGGTATTACCAAGTGAACTATTATAACACAACTTACGAAATGTGGAAGTACAATGTCCATTTTAGAGGTATTACCAAGTAAACTATATACTCAGCTATGTACACATGTGTACTAAATGTAGTAGAGCGTGACGGAATAAAGCGTGGCGGAAAATTGTTTGACGGTAAATCCGATTCACCGCCTGCAAAATTTGTTGGACGCGGTGCGCCTCTATAAGTTTTCACACTATCTGTATTTATCTGTATTTTGAATACTTACGTGCATTTGGGTGGATAATCTACTAAATTGTGTGGGCCAGCCATTAGCACTAACTTGTATTAACCTTCTAAGATTTTCTTTTTTTAATTCCTAAACTGCAGATATTTCTTACTAACAGGTTGAAACTATATTTGTACTCCACAAGGCTGCGAAATTAATATAAGGCTCAATAAACTACAGTTTATCAATATTTTCAAAAACAGTTTCAACCGATTTGTTCCACTGAAGACTAAAACTTAAGGTTAAAAGTTGCAAATTATTTAACTAATATTAATTTGTAATCGTTTCTTACACATGTTTTCGCTTTAAAACTTGTAAACATTTCAATACTGCTATGAATTTTATTGTACACCTAAAAAGTATTAACAAAACTATAGAAAACTATGTAATGAAGAAAATTTCTAAACATGCATACTTGAGGACTAGGCTACTAAAACGCATTTGCGTCGAATACTTAGATATTTCTAGGTTTATATTTTTACAATCGTTTGTTCGAAAATTTACCATCGTTTTTAGATAAAGAAGATAATGCATAATGTTTCCGGAATATAAATCAACTATCTATAACAAGTGAAAAGCTATAGTTGACTCACATAAATTTAAAACAAAATAATAATAATAATAAACCAATAGAATTAAGCCAATATTTGCTAAAAAATATAAATGTGAATACGAAGGAGAAATCTAAGTAGTATAATACTGAAGCTAAGATGCAAAGAAACTTAATAACTACAGGCAAATTAAAATGTGAGATACCTCGGTTAGCAAGGCTGCCGTAAAAAAGTTTAATATTAATTGGACTGAATTATTAAGAAGTTAAAAACTAAATTAAGTTGTGCTTTCGTCCCCTGGATTGTTCTGGCATGGGCTTTTGTAATAGAGCAAGGTTTATCAAATAAAATGTCAGTCATAATACAAATTTAATTAATCTTCTATTTTGTATTTTTAGTTCATAATTAATTATGGGTACCCTTATCTCTGCACTAGTTTGTCAGCTAATTTTATTAATAAAGATAAATTTAAGTTTTTTCCGATGATTTTTTTAGCATCTTCAAAATTTAACTTATGATAACTGACTAATTATGTACTGTTACTTTTAATTACCTACGTGGTTTACTCGTGCTCTTTTTGTGTTCATTTATTATAATATTTAGTGATATTTTCGTCGCATTTTTATATTACTAATCAATTTATCCTGAGTATTGTTTGGTTTGAACGAGATGTTGCCAAAAAGTTATTGATTACTAAATGACATGATTTTCATGTCTTTTCTCTCCCTCAATCATTTGTTAACCATTTGTTAATATTTGTGTTGTTGTTGGAAATTTTTGCCTAGTTTTCATACTTAATACATTTTTAGTTGTCGTTTTAGTACATAGTATTTTCTGAGTGGGGTGTGTGTTTGGGGGGGGGGGGGGTGAGAGAGAGAGAGAGATGGAGCGTGTGTATCTATATAATTTTGTATCTGTGCAAGGCTTATGATAATTATTTCTTGTTGTTTTTTAATGTTTTGTTAGCTTTATGCACGTAACACATAGAGCTAGAGGTGTTAAACTAAGAAGGTTTAATAGTATTCCAACCGACAGACGGTAAGACAAAAAATTTTATATTAAGCTCGCAAAAAAAAAAAATGTAACCTTCATTATACAACAAAGCTTTATTATTATTACTAAACTACGAACGAAAGTTATACATACACATTATATTATTATGTATGATATATATATATATATATATGTTTGTACATAAATATATATCAGCCATTTATTATTTACACACAAAAAAGTTGGAAAATTGACCAACAAACAATAGAATTTAAAATTTGAACAATGCTACTTTAGAAAATAATTTTAAATACTAGGTTTAGTCTTGTTATTGATATTTGAGTTTCCATAACTTTTGCTGCTTTCGCTGATTTTATTAGTAAAACCTTAACAAAATACAGACTCTAATTTAAACCAAATAATTCAATTATTATAATAACCAATGAAAACGAATACATAATTTGTTTAAACGTTTAAATTGTATTTTTAAATTAATCATAAAATTAGAACATATTGTTTAGTACGTTTCATTTTAGTATTTTAATATTAATATTTAGTTCAACATGTAATTGTTTTTATTCCATGTAATTCAAAATTAAAATCGACCGTTAAATAGTCCTTACTCAAACACAATGTTCAGCAATGTCGTTTTGGTTATATGGTCGATTCGGTTACGTTGCAGATGGATTGGTTGCGTGTGTAGAGCCAGTTAGCACTATCAAAAGCTGTGCAATCTAAAGGCATTTGTACCCTACTCACGATTGACTGACCACCAGTCTTGTTCCACTGAACTCGGCGATGGTAAAGCAGTCAATGACTTGGAACAGAGTCTTATTAATTTAATTATTGAAATCCTCACAAAACGTACAATATCACAAAAAAGTTCTGTTCCTTTCTCACTATACTATAGTATAGAGAAAGTATAATGATCGCAAAAAAATCGATGTTGAGATTTTTGTGGAAATATCCGTTTTGGGACCCCCTGTGTAAAAAAAAGTGGTTTATAGAAAATGTCTGACTGTATGTCTGTATGTATGTCTGCATGTCTGTATATATACAAAGTTAGAGCGAAAACTATTCTATCGATTTCAAACAAACTTGCACCAGACATGTCAAGTAGGCTTGTATAGATACACGAAAAACGGTTTTGAAAATTTTTGAAAAGCAACCCCCTTTTTCGCAAAAAAAAACCCAAAAATCAGTTATTATTTTTTTATAAAAAAACAGCTATAACGATTTTGATAAAATTTGGCTTATTTGTAGCCTTTAATGTACCATACCATATGCAAAAACTGCATCTTTCTAAAAATTCTCGTTTAGCTAATAATAATAATAATAACTGATTTTGGGGGTTATTTGGCCATAAAAGGGGTTGTTTTTGAAAAATGTTTAAAGATTTTTTTCGTGCATCTATACAGGCCTAATTGACGTGTGTGGTGCAAATTTGTTCGAAATCGCTTAAATACTTTTGACTCTAGATAATAATAATAACATTTATTAGTAAATCTTCTACTTTAATGAAAAATCACCTCTCCTAACCCACCCTACAAGTCACAGTGAATCTGTTTAATAATTTAAATGTGAGCAAGTATGTGCCAGTTCCTGGTACCGTTTATGTTTTTATATTTTACTAATACATTAATATGTTTCATAAATTAAACGTAAATGTGTTCAAGATACATTGATAGCTTTCTGACATTGTAGGATAATACAATTTATTTAGGTCAAGTCTGCTAGTCAAGACTCACTGTATCTTACCTAATATAGTTTCTTCTGGTTGCGATGCAATATTACTTCGAGTTACATTAGTATAACACATAAAAACAGCTACTAAGAGAAGTTCAAAACTAATGATAAACTAAACAAGTTAAAGAAAGCAGTCATTAGATTGCCGACAGAAGAGAAAACTGTAATGAATTAAATCGATGGTTCAATTAGTCCATATTGGTCCATATTATAGTTTGATCTGAAATTTGAATATTTTAACACTGCCAAGTAAACCATTTTAACACAACTTACAAAATAAGGAAGCAAAACGTCCATTTCAGAGGTGCGCTTCATGACTAAATTAACCCATACAAAACTTACAAAATTATGAATGGTGAAGTAATTTTTAGAGGTATTATCAAGTAAACTATTTTAACACAATTTATGAAATGAGGAAGCACAATGCCCATTTCACCGTTGCTTGTCGTGACTAAATTAACACATACAGCTATTAACAGAATTAACTCGTACATAATTTGTTTCTTATTTTGTATGTATAATACAGCCTTAAATTACACAAATATAAAATACAATGAGCATGGCACGGTGAGCGAGATTTCATTCGAATGCCCAAGCAAAAAATGCCGAACGGGAAATAAGAAGTTTCCACTTAAAAAATGTGTGAAAAACAAAGTAAAGACGATAAGTTATGTACTCCTTCAAATGAACTAATACATATTTGTAATTTAACATAAGAGTAAGCCATATACTTTTTTAAAATACATGTATATATAGACGGCTGGTTAAACTGTTTAAAAAACGTAAAAGATTTACTATTATCAGTATCGCCTCTTAATAATTATTTAAAAATATTAACATTATATTTTATTTTTGTATTTATATTACAGGATTTTGGTCCTTCTACTTTCTCACTATACTATAGTATAGAGAAAGTGTTGTGATCGCAAACAAAATCGATGTTGGGATTTTGGTGGAAATATCCGTTTTGGAACCCCCTGAGTCCAAAAGAGCAATTTTTACAAAACGTCTGTCTGTATGGCTGTATGTCTGTGTGTATACAAAACTAGAGAGAAAACTATTTGATCGATTTGGAACAAATTTGCACCCAACCTGTCAATTAGGCCTGTATAGATGACCGAAAAAATGTTTAGAAAATTTTTGAAAAACAACTCCCTTTTTGCCAAAAAACTTCAAAAAACCTCCAGTTATTATTTTTTCATAAAAAAACGGCTATAACGATTTTGATAAAATGTGGCTTATTTGTACCCTGCCATATGCATAAAAACGCATCTTTCTCAAAGTTCTCGTTCTCGTTTAGCTAATAATAATAATAACTGATTTTGGGGGTTTTTTGGCCAAAAATGTTTTTTTTTTTAATTTTTCAAAACCCTTTTTCGTGCATCTGTAAAAGCCTAATTGACATGTTTGGTTTAAATTTGTTTGAAATTGATCGAATAGTTTTCTCTCTATCTTTATATACATACAGACAGACATTTTGTAAAAAACACATTTTTTTGACTTCATGGGTCCCAAAACTGATATTTTCACAAAAATCTCAACATCGATTTTTTTGTAGGATCACTATACTTTCTCTATACTATAGTGTAGTGAGAAATTAAAAATACTGAAAATACCATTTCACAAAGGAGAATAAACATTTATATAGCAAAACAATAACAGCATTAGTTGTAGTATATAAATACTAATATGCAATAGAACTAAACTAATTTAAAACGTAATAATAACTTCTCAGATTATAACAATAAACAGTAGTTAGCGTAAACGTACAAAGGTTCATTAAAAGCCTGACCTATTTCACTGATTACAAAACCAGGCCTACCAATTGGACAGAGCTGAAAACCAAAGTTAAGTATGAATCTATACAGACCTTAAACCATTGTTCGTTCTAAACCATACATACCATTCACTGCAGTTTATTTTTGTAAATAGTGCAGGTTTTTAAATTGTGGTTATGTTTAAAACGTTTTAGGTGTTCCTATTACAAAGAGACCCAATCATTAGTTGTACCCAAATGAATAAGTTTGATAGTAAATAAAATATAGAAAGGTTATGAAAGTAAACGACAAAATACATTTTTGTTTAACAAAAGGGGGTGGTGAGTTTCAATAGTAATTTAGTAATTTTGGATGGTTTGAATAATAATAGAGTTAATTGTGTATTTTGTAACGATTGATAAAAAAATGCATTTTTCTGGAAAATATACAGTTATTATTCTATGATATAGATAATAATTTTATATCATAAGAGCATAAGAAGTACAACCCAAACACAATAGTTGATACAATTTAAATTAATTTTTAAATTACCAATTAATACCGTAATTTGTAAAACCATTCTTATAACAACATTTCAGAAATTTATTTAAAATATTGTGGTTGCTTTTGTTAGTGCCACTAAGTCAAATCGGACGATGGTATTGATCGTATATTAGTATAGTAGCAAATTAGATAGATATATAATAATTAATTTATATAATTATTTATGATTATTATTATTATAGTTAACATATAAATAACTATAATATTAATTAATTGCCTTCATTTTCAGCAGAAAAGCAGACATGAAGATAATTGGTGCGATATTAGTTTATTTGAATAATTTTTAAAACGCAGAATTTTTAATATTGAAAAGAATTATACGCTTAGCTCGCTCCTTTTTCAGGGATGCTTAACACTCAAGGCTGCGAACAAACTTGACTGTAATATCCACTGGACCCCGTTCTCTTCTTCCTAAACTATGGCAATTGTCCACCGTCTACCTTTGGTTCAGTCACTGTAAAATCGACCACTTTTACAATTCTAACAAGCGCTAACACATTATCCCATTTTCCTCAAGCACTTTCTATATCTTCAATCAATATATAATATACGAGCGTATTACTCCACATCATCAGAACTTGTCTGAAATTAAGTAATACACGGTACTGATGAGTTGATGATGTTCATCCATTAACTCCTCTATTATCTTTAAAATAATCGTCTAACTTAATTTTCTGTTCTTTGATATTTTGTTTGCTATATTATAACTCATCTGAACAATAATGAAAACAGTGACAATCTATGATTGTATACAAACTCCTGAAGAACAGACCTCTAAGATAGATTCTCCCACCAATCTCACCTCATTCAAAGTCATAGATCTGTGTAAAGAAAGCGGAGTCGTAATTTTATCATTCCCTCCACGTTATTCGCACTGCCTCGCCTTCAGCCTCTGAATTTCACCGTCTTTGGACCCTTTAAGAAATACTGCCAAATTGCCATAGATACTTGGACCACACAAAAAATTTAACCTGCAATAATTTATCACTTGCCTGACATTGTAAAACAACTATTCTCAACGGCTATGACATTACAGAACAGTATATTATGATTTCAGTCTCTGGAATTTACACACTAAATACCCTAATATCTACAGAAGCCGATTAAGCACAATATTATGCCACGGTCAGGCCTCTTCAAGAAGAACGAGAAAATTGTCCTGAGCATGTTGACACTACATTAAAATAACCGAAATCCTTGACAAGAAGTGAATCTACTGTTCATAATACTTCAGGAGGGAAGGAGTACTCCTTCATCAAGTCATGAAACATTATCAGTACTCCTTCCCTCATTTCCACACAATTTAAAATGTTTATATCTTCCTTCTACTACAACATTTTTGCCTCAGGTAGTGATATTATTTCCAAAAGAATCATTGGGTAAAATCCAGGCCTAGGAAGAGAGCAATCCTAACTTCTAACAACTATATTTCTTCTATTTTGTTCTACTTTTCTTTATCAAATTAATGGCTTACATAGTTCCATCACGTTTACTCATGAAATAGAACAGAACAATAGGTTACCGTTTCTTGATTTATTATGTATCAGAAGCGAACAAAATATCGAATTTGATATTTACAGGAAACCCACCAAGAATAACAGGTGTATACTTAGTAATTCATAAAGTAAACCACCTTTTACTTTCCGTCATTGAACCTTTTTTTTAAAACTTACTTAAACTTTTGATGCATTTCGAAATATTTATCTCATCTTCAGAAAATCCGTCTATGCATGGAGGTTGTCAAAATGTGTATTAAATAGACACAAACACAAAACACGCAACATATTTAAAAAAAAACACGGTATGTAGATAAGCACCTACGACTCCCAGATATCGACTGGTTGTGCGTTATCAATCAGTACACAAGAACTGCAATATGCCGCGTGCATTCAGAATTGTTATCGCTGCGTCATATTAATCGCAACTTCAAACTAATTAAAATTTGCATTAAAGGAACATTTATGAACGCCGAAGAAGAATTTGAAATCTACAAGGCTTTTAAAATATTAAATTTAAATAATGAACACCAATTATTAAACGATCCACTGAACTTTAATTCGTACACCCTTAATGACGCAACGATAACATTCACAATGCCCGCGGCATATTGTAGTTCTTGTATTTTGATTGATAACGGACAACCAGTCGAGATCCGGGAGTCATAAGTTGCGCAACTACATACTGTGTTTTTTTTTTAAATATGTGGCGTGTTATGTATTTGTCTCTATGTAATAAACGTTTCGACAACCTCCATACATAGACGGATTTTCTGAAGATGAGATAAATATCTCGAAACGTATCAAAAGCTTTAAACAAGTTTTACAAAAGTGGTTCACTGACGGAAAATAAAAGGTATTTTACTTTATTATATATAATAGTGAAATAGTTTTTAGTGGAAAAATGAATTCATTATAGTTTATATTAATAATATATATGAACGTTTGAGAATAAGGTCGCCGAATTTTTTATGCTTTGCGTATGAAAATTAAATACTTGAGTTTCTTAGAACTTTAACTTTATACAGGCTAAATAGATTCACTGAGCAAGAGTTTATAATTTAGTTTGTTAGATTGATATCGTGTTCAAACAACAAATATTTTAAATGTGATTATAACAGAGATGCGAATCTAAATTTATTTTGCAGTAAAACATTTTATTGTTGATGAATACAAAACGATGCCATCTACTTATAGACTGGGTTCGCTGATCAACGTAATAACAAGACCCGGAATTTCCTCTTTTGGTAATGGTCAGGCTTAGGCGAGGTGGTGGCATGCTATGTAAACATAGATATAACAGACCATAAGCTTGTAGTTTTAGGCTTATCCAGTGGTAATAACATTAACTCTAACAACAGCGAGGAGGGATTCAAATTCACGCTGACTGACTAAGCAAATTCATGTCTATTGTTGCGAAAGTTAACTGGTTGGATGTTTACAGACAGTCCGATGTAAACAAAGCTTTTGATGATTTTATTTCAAAATGTATGTCGTAAAACAATCAGTGCAAAATGTTTCTTTAGCATAAAATTAAAAAAAAAATCAACCCTTTGATATCTAAGTATTTTTATATCTAATAATAACACATAATAAATTGCACAAGAAAACCAAACTTCATCCAAATAATTTAAAATTAATAACATATTATAAATCATATCGAAATAAATTTGAGATAGGAAATAAAAATATGAAACAAAATCATTACGAAGGTTTATTTGATAGTTGTAAGGGAAATTCTAAAACCGAATGGAGGATAATTTATTAAATTTCTGGTTAAAACAACTTTTGAAGGAAGTAGGTTTAAAAGCGAGGATAAAGATATAATCTTTGATTCCTTATAGGTAGCAAATTTGTTCAATGATTATTTTTTTAGTGTAATTAATTATATAAGTAAGTGTATAGTTTATGTACCTTGTATTTCTGAGCAGGATTGTTTGTACACTTTATTTTAAATTTAACTGTCTTTTACAATCTCGAGTTCTATGTTTATTGAGCCAGTTGTCCAACTGAACTTGAACAAATTATTTGTTTCATCCTTGATAAATATTATAGCTCCATGAATAGAAGAAGTTCAAAGACATTAAAAAGTGTTCCAAAAACGTATCTCAAAAGTATTTACATGTATATGCAAACTTAAGATTTCAATCAGGTACCTATCCTATTAGATTAAAAACTGAATATTTTTACCAATTTACAAAAAAAAGTTGTGCAATTATAGACCAATATCCTTAATCTAATCCACAAATAAAATGTTTAAAAACTTAAATTGTTTAAAAAAATTTGGTGAAAATCAGTACGATTTTTTGGTTGGTTGAAGGGTCTTCTTAATTTTATGGGAAGTGTTATGGAGGAAATATATAAAAGGAAATATGCGAGTTGTTTGTTTTTAGAATTAACTAACGCTTTTGACTGGGTGGAACATAGTTTTCTTTTGAAAATATTATTAAATTGAGGAATTAGAGGTGTGGTCTGTAATTAATTGGTCCCTTACAGGCAGGGAACAGTGTGTTTGTATTCAGAATTGTTTAGGAAAAATAAGAAAATAAAAATATGTGGTCACCCAGGTATCAGTGATTGGTCCTATATTGTTTATAATTTATTTTAATAGTTTATGTAAAATAAGGTAGGCTGGAGGGTAGTATTTATACTGCGAATATCAGAAACACATTGCAAATAAGTAGAAACTGATGTGGTGGTTTTATAAACATTGTATGGGTTTAAATACGGATAAAAGGTGTTGTAAGCATTTTAAAAGCCAATATGATATAGCCTATAAATGTTTCTGTAGTCGGAATTCAGAGTGCTGGTTATCTATTGAAATAAAACAAAAGTTTTCATGTTAGTATTTGCGAGTGTTTTTACATTACTGTATTAACGTGGAAAATGTACATTGCTAATTTAAATCCCAAATTAAAAAATGTTTTACGTTTATTTTTTCACTTAAATATTTCTTCCACGGAAGCGTTTTACTGAACATATATTTTCCATGGTCCATAGTAGGTTGGAGTATGGGATCTGTTGTTGAGAAGGAACGTATATTACCAATCTTCGTTGGATTTATAGAAGAGGTTCAAGACTCGTAGTAATTACAACGATTGTGGTGTTATTTTATCTAAAGTTTTGATGCCTTTCTATATTTCCTCTTCTGTATTTCTTTATTTACAAGGTCTTGATATACATACGATACATTACGAGTCAATTTTCTTCAGTTTTTTACAACAAAGTTGATTATTATTTAAGATTCGAAAGCAAATCAAAGGAACCAAAACCAATATTAACAATTTATTGAAATTCCTCCCCTTTAACTGCTCTTAGTATATATTTTGTTTAACTTATACACAACATTTAAGACAAATCATAAATTCAACAAATATTGTATCCTCTTAAAAGACTGGCTATTGAGCAGGTGTGTGGGGGTGTGTGTGTTTGTAAGACAGGAAGTAGTTTTGAGTTTTTGTGTAGAATAGAGTATATATGTGAAATGTACAGTTAAAATTTAGATACATTTAAGTATTGAGTTTTTTTTAATAATATATACAACCTAATTATTAATAAATAAAAATTGAGGTTGACTTGTGAGAAGATATACTTGATTGAAAGTTAAAAGTTTTGTTTTAAAAAATAGCTTATAGAGAACAGCGATCATACATTAAATTCTGTGTCACCTTCTGAGACTCTTGGGTTGTTAATTCAAGCTACGGAGACGAGGCGATGAAGAAGAGTCAAGTTTACGAATGGCACAAACGTTTTCGTGAAGGTAGCGTAAGCATTGAAGATGACCCTCGTAGTGGACGACCTACAACCTCAACCACTGATGAAAACATTAAGCGAGTTCGGCAACTTGTACGTGCAAACAGAAGACTAACGATCGAAGATATCGCTTTGAGTTAAATTTACCACCCGGTAGTTTCCACAGTACTTTTTTTTATCTTTTGAAAATGCATTGATTTTGTTTGCGAATGGTTCCAAAAATGCTGACTGCGGAACATAAAAACATTGGATACTAATAGCTGGTTAGTTATTAGATCCGGATTTGTTTTAAACAAATTGTAACTGGTGATGAAACATGGTGTTTTATTTACGACCCTCAAACAAAAGGTTAGTCCTCTGAATGGAAAACGAAAACATCTCCAAGGAAGGAAACATTTCGCTTGGACAAAAGCAAGGGAAAAGCGATGTTGGAGGTGTTTTTTGGTTACAAAGGCATAATTCACTAAGGGTTCATTCCACAGGTACAAACAGTGAACAAAGCACTTTAAGTGGAAATTCTTAGGCGCTTAAGAGACGCCATCAGGAGGAAACGCCCTGAAAAATTGTCGGGAAACAATTGGATTTTGCTTCACGACAACGCCCCTGCACATCAGTCCCTTTTAGTACGTAATTATCTAGCCAAGGACAGTGTTACCACGCTAGTACATCTAGCCTACTTGCCAGACCTCGCGTCAGCCAATTTCTTCCTTTTCACGCGATTGAAAACATCGTTGAAGGGAGAACGATATGCAGATGCTGAGGCTGTCGAGCAAAATACTACGAAAGCCATGAAAGAACTTTCACAAAATGAGTTCCAAAAGTGTTTGGAAGACCTGCATAAACGTTGGGGCGAGTGTGTGGTTGCAAAAGGAGAGCATTTTTAGGGAAAACACATTTGTAAGTTTTTAACTTTATTCAATAAATAAATTAAAACAATTCCGGGAACCTTTTGACTCTAGTAGAACTAAAAATAATTTTTCTTAGAAATTGGAATGTAAAAATGTATATAACATTATTTCAATTGTAAATAATCAATCTCATAATTTCAAATGTCTTGTTCGTATTTTTTATACAGATCTATTTTAAGTAATATAAATGTTCAGAGGAGTCTACTTGTTAAGATATATTAGTAGTATATAAATTTACAAATTCGTACAAAGATTTATGTTTTTCAAATGAACGCAATAAAAATACGTTCGCCAAAACATAACATCCAAAGAGGTGTAGAAATGAAATATTATAGCAAAAACAGGGCTGTACTTACTTAGCCTGGACAGTTTGAATGCATCAGCTGTGTTGATGACGTCCACGTATGCTTGCAGTTCAAAACGTCGAGCACTGACGTTCTGATTGTGCGTGAGCATAGCAAACTTAAAGGCCGACTGCACTTCATCAGTCCCTTGTTCGAATATTGCCCCTGAACAAATAATACAAGTTAATAAAAGTCAAATATAAATAAAGATTGTTAAAACCAAACTATATCAAAATTATAGACTTGCAATAAATACGTGATTATAGATGGTCACGTAACCAAAGATAGTTAAGTTGTCACATAGGAAATCACATAAAATATAGTACTAGATGGCTCCCCCCTCTGCTCGTTTCTCTCGTCAACCCCGCCGTCAAACAAACACATTACCACTTATGAAACAAAGGTGTTAATCATGGGAAGTTTAACAATTTATTTGTGTTGTGAAGAGACTGTTACCCCACTAGTTCAAACATTAGACGTAACTATTTAAATTGCGTTTGTTAGTATTTATTTTCTTTCCTATAAACCACATAAAATTAAGGGGCTCCGGAGCAACTAAAATTGATTTTATTTTTTTTTTATTGCTCATTATTGCCCTTTTTTAGATTTAAAACAAGCATAAATTTATTATTATATCTCAACTCAAAGTCGTTAAAAATACGTTTTAGGTTCGTTTGTCACATGAGAATAAGACAATTTTTTTTTATCATATTTTTAATAATTTGATACGATTTATCCAATTTGAAAATAATTTAAATTTCGCCTATGGTGGGAATTTTAATTTTGGTAGGGATATTTAGCTTTTTATGTAGTGCCTAACCTGATTATACAGTCTTTGATAATATTTAGCGGATGACAACCCTGCATATGGGGCTGGTATGTATTAAATATGTAAGTATAACTTTAAACATGTTTTCCGGAAATCATATATTTTATTCACAAAAGGAACGTTTTATCAAAATCTATCTAACATAATGACCTGAAATTTTTAGGGGTTGTTTAAAAGAGTATGCTACAGGGTTTTAAGACAGCATTTTGAATATAAGTGATCGTTTCTAAGTTATGACTGAGAAATATGGCAAAAACTGGTCAAAATTCTATTATTTTATAAAAATAATGACAAAATGTATTCAAATGCTTGTATTGCAAAATCATCATGTTACATTTTGTATTTAAGTAGTACTAACACACTGATAAAATTTTACTAATAATTTTGATCCAGTAGTTTCTGAGAAAATTTTCCTTAAATATTGTATTTTTAACATTGCCGAGATAGGGCGCTCCGGAGCCCCTTAATAAGTGCCAAACTTTCAGTTCTCTAGCTTTAAGGAAAGTAAAACAATCAACATTTTTGTATAGGGGTTGTTAGTACATTTTCACAACTTTGCAACACGTGACAAAATGTAAATCTATGATAGTTTTTCTATGTATCTTGTAAGAAATAAATTTAAAACTTTTCAGCTCAATAACTTTAAGGAAAATATAACACTAAATATTTATTGTGTTAGATGTTGTTTCATCCCTTAAAGCTAAATTAATTCTAGCATATGCTACTCAGGGATAGTGTAGCTTTTTATTAGTCAAACTATTTTTTCAATCGGTTCAGCAGTTCCAGAGATTACCCCCTACATACAAACAAACAAATTTTATAACATTTGTATAGATTACCATATTTGAAAATACAAGTGAATTTGTATTAATACATAAGAACGTTTCGAATTCTACAATAATAGCAGGCTTCGAAAAAGTTATGATTCATATCATTCTTCATGACTTTTCATAGCAGTTTAATTAATTCAATAGTAGCTGTGAAAATACCATTAGGATATTAATAACCAAAAAAAAAAAAAAAAAAAACGAGAAGATATACAAATAAATTATTGTTTTATTTATTATATAATAATTGTACTAATTGCATTATTTATAATTTACCAATTAGATAACATTTGCTTAGATAATCTATTCCTCGATATGTTCATATTGAGCTTTCTATATTTTGAACTTGGAAATATCAAAATGTACATCATTCAATGCTTCTTATATTTTGTTAGTAGGAATATTATGAGGTATTGTGCAAAATTGTTTCCTTAATAATCAAATCTTTGAGTGAAGGTACTTAAAATAGCTTTTACTAAGACTTACACTATTTCCTAGGCGTTATAGGCCTACTATTACGTATTTTATAGTATTACTATCTTTTTGAAAATACCAAACGAAGTTCTGACATTTGCAATAATTCCAAGTTAAAGGTACATTTTTTTTCAAATGTGATTGCTAAAACTTCAATGGTCTTTTAACTAAAATACAGTGTCGATATGTTTATATATTGAAGAAATTAATTCGGGAAATGCAATCTTTTTAGGTTGGAAATGTGTTTGTTATTTAAATATTATGTATAGGCGTATCTATTACATTATAGTGAACATCACAATCTTAAAACATTAATATTGCCATCAAAATAATATCATATTATACATAATAATAATTGTAAATATATGTTTGGTCGTTTGTAAATTATTACGTATAGACACAGAAATAAAAAACAAATTTTAATGACAACGCCAACTTTACAGTGGTGTTTAGCAAACGTGCATTGAATGAGTTACATGCACAACATCGGTTAACCTAAATACTGCTTCTCACTATTTCTGTATGATAGCTTGCGTTACAGGAAACCAATTTATGATGTCATAAATATTCTTCACAACTTCTCTTCGTTTTGCATTTATAGTTCCTTAACATAGAGGCAAACGAGGTCAAAAGAAAAATCCTTAAAATGAACACAACTATAACAATATAACATCAGTCAATATATACACGATTTCGTCGTAGTAGGGTAAATTCTTTTGAAGACAATTTGAACTGTGAACTAAATAAAGTACAAAATCATTTTATATGCAGATGTAGGAGTAATTTATCGTTCTATTTATGAATGTTTAGAATAAAGAGAGAAATTTAGTGTGGCGATATTATATGAAAATAATTTTGATTCTGACATATTTCTTAATTGGAAACATATATACACAGTGGGTGAAAAGTCTGAGAACGGCTTAATATTTCGTTTGTAAAGAAAATTTTAAGATAGATGTGATTGAGGAACCTACTCTATGTAAAAATACTATTTCATTAAAATGTCAAAAATTTGGTCCGCTTTCTTGGATCCGCCATTTGAATGTAAGGTTTTTTAAATAGGAAAGTGGTCATGTGATACAACATGTCAATTCAGAATTTCAAGACAAAATCAATAGTGAAAACAATACTTGCATATTTCAAACCATTCTGCAGATATATGCATTTATTTACATTGAATCATATCATTTAATGTAAAAATGATATATTATATTAATTGAAATAAAGTACATTGCACTTCTGACCTATCAAATTTTAATGTTGAATAAATATAAACATTATTCAACAATCAAATCATAAGTTATTAATTTAATGTACATCAATTTAAAAAATAATAATGATATGATTATTAAGTTATTCATATTTAAATGATAAATAAATGCAAATATCTTTACAACGGTTAGAGATTAAGGATGTGCAGTTTTCACCATTTATTTTGTCTTAAAATTTCGCACTGAATAATGTTTGACCACTTTTTTATTTAAAAAAGTTACATTTAAAATGGTGGACCAGCTTTTTGACATTTTAATAAAATATTATTTTTACACATAGTAGGTTCCTCAATCACATCCACCACCAAATTGCCCTTACATACGAAATATTAAGCCATTCTCAGACTTTTCACCCACCCTGCATATAGGTTTAAAACAAAAACTAAATAAGAGAGCAATGTACAAAATAGTAAAAAATACATTTTAAAAACTATATAGTGATAAAATTTTAATAAATAGATTAATTAAAGTAATACTGTTAGAAGATCATAATTCCAAGATTTTTATTATTAGAAGGTTACATCTCACACTGTACCCTGTACACGTCAGTTCTTTAGAAACACACAATTTAGACACAAACTTGATGACGTGTCCAATTTGCCCTCCCCCCTCAAATTTGGATACGGTTTTCACACCCCTCTTATTCGGCCCCAAGGGGGTCACATTTTTAACCCTTTCCAGCCCAGTGAGTATTTTAGTAATTATGGTCTTCTTTTAGAAATATTTTCACACTACTACTTCCCAAAGATTATTTTAATACTCAAAGTTTATACAATATATTTACCTTATATTTATAAACTGAAAGTATCAAAATAATCATTGGGAAGTAGTAGTATCAAAATATTTCTAAAAGAAAACCGTGATTACTAAAATACTCACTGGGCTGGAAAGGGAATGTTTCGTAGACCCATTGTCGAGGAGATCCTGGGAACGTGTACGAAATTTTAGCACTTAGGATTATCAGGTGCCGGAATTATGGAAGTTTAAAAATCCAAATTTTTGTAAATTTGACAAAGTCTTGTACTTTGACAGAGTTACAACGTCACAGACATAACGAATCGAGTTTAGATTTTGCACACACATTAGTTATGCTCCAACGAAGTGTATTTTGTGCACTTTGTCGCCTCCACCTAAACAATGGGGGTTACATTTTAGATATAGGTTAAAGAGCGGCGACCTTCATTAGTGAAATCTCTGAAGCCAAGTAAGTAGTATTGTGTCCTCGCCCCCTACTTCCCGTTAATATCACTCCGCCGAACAGCTTTGAAATAAATTAACTATTTTACACATGCTTCTATATGTATATTCAAGCATCGAGCATGTATATGTATGTAGTCGCTAAGCATCGAGCATGATTCTTTGGCATACATACCAATATTTTTTCGGCTCATAAAACTATTGAAAATGATTACAACTGGGTTGTTTTGGGGTCATTTATTGTAACTGTGAAGGTCATCAGCTGATATTGGTTACGCCTGAACATTTTACATTGAAAGGCTTCCCGAGCTTGTATCTTTACACATATATATCTTTTTTTATGTTACCAACACTTTCTAAAACAACGTTGCAATATAGTAACAGATTTAGATTTCACTAATTAAGATACAAAAAGGTGTTTTCGTCACTAGAAGTAACAATTTTCTTAAAACAAACAACACCCAGTGACAGATAATAACAGTGCTGACAAAAATCTGGTGCTGCATTAAAAACAAATAATTTTTGTATATGAAAGCACACCTTATTAGCTTCTAGCTGTTTAGAATAATAACAATATAAAATACATAGTTTAGGTTTATTCATTTGTAAAAAAGGAATTTATATATTGTACTAAATTTAATCGTTGTAATATTATATAAATAAATTACTCAAACTATTTAATATGGAGTTTGAAACGATTAATCGCGCAGCAATCAGATACTTAACCTCAACTCTAACTAATAAGATCTTATTTTCAACAGCCGATTGTGATAGCTTTATTGGAGAAACCACAAGTGTCCCTGTCAATCGCGGCTTCCCCAACTAACCAACACTTTTATTTCCTCTACAGTGTATGTTTAGTTACAGAAATGTTATTCATGGAATTGGGGAAAACATGATAAAAATTTATACGTGTTCCTAAACTTAATGTAGCTCTATAATGTCATGGAGACGACTTTAGCTTTTTATACTTTCTGTGAATGGCTACTAGCCAACTTTATGAAAAAATTAAAACTCACAAAATGTGAATTTCTTATTTTTTAATAAAAATTTAAGTTCAAAACATAATATTATATATGTATCTGAAGATAATCTTGGGTAAGTTTTTATTAAATTTAATAAATGTTTTATAAAGTAGATCTTTTAAAACATATATACACAAATGATTTTCCGTTTGTTAATTTATTACGTGTTTGGAATGACACCATATACAACTAAATAATAATTTGTACATTGCTGGTCGTTTTCAGGCAGTTACGTCATTGCTGGAGGTCATTGTAATTGGCTGTTAGAGGCAGCTTAACACAGTACTTGTTATATATGCATACAGGCATAAGTTAAAACTATTGTATATTTCTATGTTTTACAGAAATACAAACGAAAATAATAATTTGAAGATATGTTTAATGTCAACTATCTTAGATTAAACTAAATGTATAATTAAATATCGGTCCCCTTGCTATTCCAACTGACCTGAGAGTTTGTTTTTACTCAGGATATAATAAATTTGTGAGTAGGCTTATAAATGTAAAGCAAATAAACTGAAACCTAAAATTTGGATAAATGTCCCAAGATATTATTCCAACTACAGTATTACTGAAATTTAAATATTAAAAATTATTTCTGATAAAATACGAATTTATATTAAGGGGTGAAATTAAAGCAAACAAAGTTTTTTTAAATTTACACCGAAAATTAAACTCCCACTGCATGTTTATTTAATATGAACTGTATTACTAAATAGGTTGGGTAATAAAATTCAAAGAAAACCGATATTTAAAGAGGCTTTCCTAAAACTGCTTAATATATCCACGTGTATAAATTGACTTGCAAAATAAAATTCCATTCAAAGTTTGCACCTGATGCCATAGACAGCTTCAAAATAGCTTAAATTTTATCAATTAATAATTCTCAAAATATTTACTCTAATCAGCTGTTCAAAACTGGGAAGTAATTCAGTTATCAGTAAGATTTACATTTTACAGCATATTTCCGTCTTTAGTAACGTGTATATCTAATCTTTGGGTTAAGCTTTTTTAATCCTATACCTTTATTAAAAAGAAATTCCATAATAGATATGAGACGGGATACTCAAGAGCCTTACATTAATTAGACATTTTAACTCGATAATGCAATTAATAAACAATGTGTTCACTTAATATTTAATATAGGCCTACATTACTGGAATTCAAATAAAAGATATTATTACATTTAAAATGATGGCGTATCGATACAAAAAGGGACATTTGATTAGGAGCAGATTTTCATGAATATACCTTTTAATGGATATTTTTGGAACGAAATTTATTTACATGGCTTGCGTAGGAGTTGACCAATAAAAACTGTAATGCGTAACGAAAAACCGTTATCAAATTGGTTGCTATGGTAATTAATGAAAATACGTTCAAGAAACATGTGTTTTCGTTCATTAATAATTTAAGTTAGGAGGCGTTCGGTTCTGTCCGTCATAGTTCGGATATTATCGTCAAGCGCTGGTGTTAACAATTAATTAAAAGAGATTTAAATTATCTGACTATTGCAATTTTGTAATATAGATTCCAGAAATATAAACTATGTGTGTAACATGTAATACAAACTTAGAAAAGTAAGTTAATATAATTTTATATTTTGAAACAAATATTACTGTTTCGAAACGTTTACTGTTATTATAATAAAGATGTAGAATTCATTATGACCTCACAGCTAAGATGGTAAACGCAGTAATGTCTATCCATTGTAAATAAATTCAATAAAAAAAAAATGATAGTTCATCAGTGTAGGCCTAACTACAGTTAGCCTATGTGTGTTGTTTATGTTGAAGTTAAAACCCTAGCGACCCTAGCCGTGTTTGACTGCTCAACTGAGCAGTCAAAACGCTTGGCCTAGGTCTCACACTACTCAATTAATTGCCAACTCTACTTTGTATTGAATATTTTACGCACTAAAAATCATCAAATCGTAATAAAACAAAACACGTTGGAAAGGAAATATTTTAAACTTTAATTTCTGTACTTACAAATTTGTTCTAAAACGATAAGTAATCATCGTTTTAAAATTGTAGTTTTCTAAAAACCTTATGTCGCTCGAATAAAATACAAAGAAATTACTCAACTTTGGCACTTCTATAAAGCTCAATACAGATGGACAGAAATATTTTGACAATAATATAAAGATACCATTGGATTCGTCAAGATTTGAACTTTCTAAAACTGCCTTCTAATCAGACGTCACTCTTATAGTTTTGAAAATATAAAGATTTTTGTAAAACCTTTTAATTGGACAGTTTTAACCAATGTAACAGCAAATATTTCTTTCGAGATATCAGTTACAATTGGTTGTATTTCTATTTAGATAGTTATATCTTTTTGTAGAGAAAACTTTCATCTTTTGTTAGGTGTAAAGTAAACTAGATTTTACTGGTTAGTTGTTATTCATACAGCAGTGGGAAGTACAGACTTTCGTTGAACTCAAATCTTCGCTTGAGATCGCAACGCAAGTCTGATTCCCACGCTAATCTAATGGTCATTTTGGATGAACTTTATCTGCGCGAACGTTTGACAGTTTTTCTACTATTTTTTATGTAGGCCTAAATTTGAATTTTTTCCTTTCGTTACTGAACATTTTCTGTTTTTGTTTTAATATTTTTTTGTAAATTTTTATTAATTATTTTGTTACTGGCATATATAAATTCGTTGACCATTTCTCTACAAAAAAGCTACGGAACACTTTTGGATTGGTTTATAATTACTATATTTGGTGCAGGGGCGTCATTTGGGGGGGGCAGGGGGGGCGTAGCCCCCAAGATTTGAAAAGTATTAAAATTACAATTTGAAAGTTTAAAATAATAGGCGTGTAATGATGATGCCCAACAACAGAAAAGACCAACCTTTAGAGTTGCAATATTTTCGAACATATCATTAATTTAAATTATTTTAAACAATAAGGGGTTCAACTATAAGTATCTATACAGCTTTAATATTAAGACTGTATGATTCAGTTCACTGAAAGGTGACTGTGTTGTTATTTAACTGCAATCATTTCAAGATAAAGTTTGCCCCTAAAGGATGTCTCAATATAGCGTGAAATAGCTTAAAATGACAAGTTTTATATTGTGAACGTTTTTATTTTTTGGGGGGAAACAACGGACTCTCCCCCGTACCGGGGTCGGGGGGGGGGGGGGGGCGTCGCCCCCCTTCCCCAACGTTTTGGTGAAATGACGCCACTGATTTGGAGAAGTGTTGAACACATGATTTCACAAGCACCGAAATGGCTTGGCGTAGCAAAAAAAATGCATGAACCGTTTAAGGGTTTTAAGACAGGTAAAATAAATTAAACATACACACAATCATTTTATTTAAAAATATATAATTGATATCACCCACCTTATATTTTAAAATTCGTTGTCCAAGTGCCGTAGTCCAAATTTAAAAACAATATTTGGAATGTATTCCTCGTCAAAACATTAACACGCACGACACGTACACAAAAACACACACATTACTATGCACGATAATTTAAAATTAATTACACACATCGTTTCACGAAGATTGTAAACACTTCGCACCTTCAGTTGTTAACAAAAATAATTCATACGCCTAAGTCCAGAGCGCCTAACACTGGTTAACTGAGGGCTCAATTGATGGTCATTGCGAGGAACAACCCCCACCACGTTTACGTTATCAATTTCCTTAATAGGCATGTCAAAAATTCAATTTAATTCATTTCGAATACACTGCTCTAATGGTTGAACTAGGCTGTAAAATACAGTTTCTTCTATACAGACTGTTTCTTTAAATACCCTTTTTCTGCAATACAATTATTCTCTTTAAGTAAAATAGACCCCTTGTCCCAACAAATAGCATGGTTGTTATCTATAACATGTTCATCAATCTTCGAGCGATTAACATCACCAGCAGAAATGTAAAATTACCCGTTTTTTAAAGCACGAGATGTTTGTCCCACATACTACACGCCACACTGGCACGGTAAATTATAAACAATATCCTTACTGTCCACGTTATTATGTTTTTTCTCACTTTATTCACACAATTCTTAATCTATAATTGTTAAACTCTGTGCTATCCAGGTTTCGTATTAATTCGTCTGGTCTTTTCCGAAACGCCTTTTATGTATGAAATCCTAACAGTGGCTTTTGGTTTGTCCGTAGTTTTTTTACGCCTATTGTTGTTATCTTTTGTTAATAGATTTTTCAATAATAAAGTTAGGAAAGGAGTTATTTAATAAATCATTTTTTATTTTTGTTATTTCTTTTTCAAAACATTCTAATTTTTACACACACTATATGCTCTCTTAAACAAACCACAAGCCAGGACATGTGGCTCCAAAACTTTTAAATTTGGATTATGGCACTTGTCAACGTATTTTAATCTATAAGATGGGTGAAATCCATTATATATTTTTAAAATATCATATACTTCACCTATGTCTTTCAAGATATACAAATAATTATAGGTTAAGCCTATACTGATAAACCAACATATTATGTTGATTGAATGTATTTACAATGAACGGACGTTTAACTGTGTTTATCATTTATTTTAGCTTTGATGTCATAATTCACATTAGCTGGTAGGCGATATATTACCATTCAGTAATTTTTCTTTGTTTGAGATAGGGTATTTATCTTAATACAGTTGGGAGCATTTGTTTTGAGTTTGTTTAGACATTGATCTTTAGTTTGATTATATAGGTTTAGTTTTAGTATGTAAGCAAATATTGTAAATAAGAATTGTGTATTAGACTAGGAGATAAGGTAATCGCTACTCTGGCGGACGACTATAAAGGTCATGCCATAAATTGCAAAGTTTCAATTATCTATTTTTAATACTAGTAACTTTCGTATGGTTAAGGTTTTTATTTTTTATTGTTATAGAAGGATTGAATTTTTGGTTTTATTTTATGTTAATATTAATAAATGAAATAATAATAATTATTATTATTCACATTATGATTTGAAGAAAAGGCGTGATGAACTTTGTTTCTGACCGAGGTCCCCGAGGTTCCCACGACCACACACATTTTTTAATTTGCTGAAGAAAACACTTTAATTAGTTTTGACAAACCGTAAGTATAAAGAAACTTTTAAAGGTTATATCAATCATTACAATGTATGACACAGGTTATGTCAGCTAAGGTTGTTTTCTGAGCCCAAAAGTAGCATATATTAGTTTAAAGTAAATAAAGGCACCAACAAGTATTTTATTAAAGTTATTGGAGCTTAGTGTATTGGAGTTCTAAACCAGTTTTACTAATAATTAAAAAAATAGTTTATTTAACTCTTGTAAATAATAAATGCACTAAACGAGAAAAACATGAGGTGTATAAATAGAATATTCCAACGGTGTATGATGATTGTATTCCACTGTAACCACTATTTATATTTATGCAAAACATAGCAAACCGAGATGGCATTGTTTGCATTGACTTTACCTTGAAACGAATAAGAAAAGAGCCTTTACCCTACTTACCAGTGCTATATCGATCTCCAATAAAATTTAACTTGGCACACTTTATGCAATACACGTGATAGTACACCGGAAACCCCAGAAAGAAGGAAACGGTATAATAAACTTTAATGCAAATGTTATTGGAAAGTTCCAAGAAGTTCGTTGCAATTTGTAGAGTCTTTATCATGTATAAATACACTTCTTTGAACTTCACTACTGTAAATCATCAAATATACATTCTAAAACTCTGTAATTCTATGCTTAAATTACAAAACATTCATAATGTTGAATGAAATTAATATTATAATTTCAATGTGTCTATAAATCATGACTACCAAATCATAATTATCTCAAAGTGTTGATTATATGTAATAATTTATTGATTCATATTCAAAAAATCATGATGCATTAACCAAATTTGTAAAGGCAAAAATATGTTTAGCCGTTTTGAAAGATTTGGACTACAATTTGTATATTAATAAATTTAATGACTGAAGCAGCAGTCGTGTTCCTGCCGTTGCCATGACGTTTGCCATGACGCCTTACATTTTTTGTCACTCAAACTGTTTTCTCCATGGTATATCTAATCTGCTCTCAACAAATGTGACGAGAGTCTGTCCTTTCGCCGAGTGTTTTTCAACAGTAATTCCTCCCACAGTTCTCGACCAGCGGGATAACCTTTGAGATCCTTCGTCGTGTAATGAGTAGCAGTTCTGTCTTTTGAGTTGTTAGGCAAAGTCCATGTTTCTCCATCCATGCTGAAACTCGTCTCATGGCTTGATTAAGCTTACGTCGTATGCCCTGAGTGTCCCGCGCAATAATAACAGCTGCACTGTCATCTGCAATAGTACACAAGATTCCATCGTTCCACAAACAGATCCCTGAGCGGCTCCTGCAGATAATCTTCCCCAATGGTATCGTAGACTAATTCTCTTCCAGTTAACTGTTGACTGCGGTTCTTTTCCAATTCTGCAAGCATATCGATCAATCTGACAAAATTTTCACATTTTTAGAATCCAAAGTGTCCGAAAGCATTATCCTAATAGAGGAAGGTTTTCTTCTGCACTCAGAACCAACTGCTTGCAACTACTTCCTGTATCGCTACGTAGTGAATCTCCTTTTCGAACCCCTTGTCCTTTGTTTCTCTGAAAAGCATTCCTTATAGATTCCTGTATTCTAGGTTTGAGCCGTCTCTCAATTAGGTTCCCCACTGTGTTGTCAAGCATGCACAAAGGTCTACTACCTGAGTAAGATTCCAAATCTCCTTTACTCTTACTTATTAACATCTAACAAAGCAGCTTTTCATTTTTCTTATGAAATATCCCATCTTAAAGACAACGGTTGAACATATTTGGCAGCCAAAAATTAGGAAATACTTTCAAAGCCTCTGCCGGAATTAAATATGGTCCAGGTACCTTTCCACTTCGAATGGTTTTCACAGTTTCGAATATCACTTTTTCCCCAAATAACTGTTCCTAATTTACAACAACAAAACTGCACTTATATGCTGATCTCTTGCAGTGTGAGACAGGAACAAATATTACAATTGAGTCAATCTTATCAGCACTATACATTATGATGATGTAAATACATCTGTCTCTTGTTTCGCATTTTTACTTGGACTTATTGACAATGTTTCTTCAACGGCCAAACTCTATCCTTCATAAAGTTTGTATGTAATTTAAAGAATATCACATCTGCACAAATTATTTATCAAATGTTTTAAATTGTTTAATCTATATTTATTACATTTAATAAGTTCAAAATAAATAGGTTTATTTAAAAATTGGTTTGCTTGTGCTGTTGATCGAGGAGACCTCAGAGTTAACAAAACTTATTCAACAAAACACTTATTACTGGTGGATTATAAACTTTCATAATAAAGGATGGTTATATTTTTTATGTTTTAATTATTGTAATAATACAACTAAAAAAAATCTCTTACTGGAAGTTAGTTTAAGTTGCTATGTCAAGGAATAAATATTATATTCACAGCTGATTGGGTCCATCAGTTTTTAACTAATTAATATTATTTCTACAGACGTATAAAAAATGTCTGCATTTATAACTCCAGCTGTTAGTTTTATATAAGGCTATACGATGGTTAAGTTATCTCAGACTAAAATACTTACAATATTTGTAATATTTCAAATAAAAATTTCAAAATTATCAACCTTAACCATTTGCATTTTTATATTATTAGAGTACCAGTAAACAATTACAGTACGCAACAACATACAATTTTAACAAGAATAGTGTATTTACAAGATTGTTAATATTTTAATTAGTATTTGTTATGACATTTTTGCGTTTGTACAAATAGTTAATAATGATAGTAGTTATAACATGCGTTTCGTGTGCACGATTTATTCACATTAGTTTGAATATTGGCTTAGGTATTCATAAAAGTAAAATATTATTCAAAATAAGTATTGCTTAAATGTATCTTCACTACGTTTAACGATATTTGGTAGAATATATCGAAAGCAATAAGTAATTGGAAACGGCTTAGAACGGTTTAAATATTGCACTCAAATCCTAAAGTTAAAGTCCAATTACGGGCTCTCACGTTCACCCAGGACATAAAGACGAACCGGCTTTCTCGGGTGATTGGTTCAATCTAATAAAGTAGTCCTTTGTAACCGGACTTAGAAGCCTTTTTAAGTGATTGACTTGATTCGGTGTTAGTTGACATTTCTTAACGATGTTCCCACTCAGTGTAAAACAATGTTAAGTGGAATTTTACCAACGTTCCGGCTTTTACCAACAAAACATGCAACGATTAAATGAGCTTTCTTATTAAGTGATTGACTTGATTCGGTGTTAGTTGACATTTATTAACGATGTCCCCACTCAGTGTAAAACAATGTTTAGTGGAATTTTAGCAACGTTCCGGCTTTTACCAACAAAATATGGAACGATTAAATTAGCTTTCTTATTAAGTGATTGACTTGATTCGGTGTTAGTTTGACATTTCTTAAAGATGTACCCACTCAGTGTAAGACAATGTTTAGTAGAATTTTAGCAACGTTCCGGCTTTTACCAACAAAATATGCAACGATTATATGAGCTTACTTTTTAAGGTTGGACATTTAGAATAAAATTTGCACATTTTTATTGTAATTTGTGATTTAATGTTAACATATTGAAACCCAAGATTTGTATTAATAAATTTGTTTATTTATAAAAATTCATTGAAACTAGTATTATTCAAGAATAAAAATAATAAAATAGAAAATTTTAAAAATAATTTTTTCTATATTAAAAAATTGTATTATAATTATTTTTAATACAACAATTTTAAAACTATGACTATTGTTTAGTAAATTAGGTTCTTTACCAAAATTCGTTAGATTTATCATTTTAATACAAAATGTATATCATAACTTACATACAACTTGACTTACTTACAAATTAATAAATATCAAATAATAACGCATTATACAACACTCCATAGGTGTATTGTTATAATTATAGCTTATTTTTTAAGTATTGTAATAATCCAGTGGACTTTGGTAAACAAAAATACCATTATATTTAAAAAGTTAAAAGCATTTACGTCCTTAAAATACTCAGTATTGTATATGTTATTATTTACTGTTTAGACTCCCCGAATCTTATAAATGAGCAATCGAATGATATTCTCACCTAAAGCAGTGCCTAAAATCGCAAGCTCCAAATTTTCTAGCATTCTAAATTACATTTGAAATGCATTCTATCTACCGGTACACATTATATTCACTGCCTATCTTTGAAATCAAATACCTTACCTTCAAAATATTACAATAGTTATTTCTGATACGTCTACATAATTAGGTTACGTAACATTTTTAATTAATTATAGCGTTTTCTTAATACTTATATTCTTTGACGCATTTAAGAGATATCCTTCTTCTAGAACTACCGCAGACTAAATTAGATCAATTATAAAATAATGAGTCGTTAGAATTTGCAGAAAACTTTAAGTACCAACAGTAAAAACATTAAATTTAGTGTGTACTTAAATTGTCATTAGTACGAAACTATTTTTGTTGTTGTTACATAATTATTAGTTGTACTACAAAACTTGTTTACTTATTTTAATTGCGTATAAATTGTTCTTTAAATAATATGTATTGTTTAAACAATATTGATTTAGATTTTAATCAGTTTTGTTTTCTTTTGAAGTTATAACATTACGCTATAGCCAGATGATCCTCCTATAAGATGTCCACTGTTGGCATTTATGATAAATGAGGACAAGTTTATTCTAATTTCCTCATACCGTCCGTTCCCTTATCATCACTCCCAGTGTCATAGTGATGGATGACATTTCCGGCGACATCTTTGACTTTTTAGTTGTCATTTCTGTTTCACTAGGGATTAAATTATTTTCTTCTCAAAGATTCATCACAATCCCAACACTTAGTAGCATAATTCATTTGGGTAGGTAAATAAATATTAAAATTGTACAAAATAAAAATATCAATTATAGTACAAATTTTTCATTTAAAGACAGTAAATATTTGATGGTATTTATCATTACGGAAATATTACAAATTTGCCTTTCTTGCTGAAATAATTATTAAATAGAATTAATTGTAGCTTTTGGATTACTTTATTACCTTTTATGTTTTAGCAATCGATGTTTTTAATGGACATGTTTCACTGACAATGGGTATCACTAAGGCTGACAATTTAGCAACTTATGAATAACAAATAAATATTACTTATACATTATAGAGATAGATATTTTAATAGGCTGCCAGAAACTAATAGTATATTTGTTGCTGAATTTTTGCAGCAATTCCACTAAAAATGTTTATGTTCTTCAGAATTGTACTGTAAGGTTTTCCATAGAAAAATATTGATTCGATCTACTGGACTAAATGTAGTAAAGTAGTTTTATTGAGATTTCAATGAGGAAATATTAGAAAATTACTCCTTTGTAATCTGTATTGGAATGAAGAAATCTTCAAAGACACTAAAGGTATTTAAATCGGTCCAGTAGAGCTCTAACAGTAGGCATTACAGCAATTTATTTTTACCCTTTTAAAGAGCACGTTAGTTTATTGTAATAGGCTTACACGAACCCATTCCCCTGTTTCTACTTCTTTGATAGCCTTGTTCTTATTTGTTATAATGGTTTGAACACGATTGAGAGTAAACATATCATGCGAAATTAATAGTTTGATTGATTTGCTAATATGTCGTTACAAAGATAAATGGGTTAAAAAGTTACTCACCCACACATTCAACAATATTATTAGTCTTCCTGTTGAAGTCTTGAAATTTGGAATTGTGATAAAAATAAAATAAAAAATTGAAAATTTTTTATTAAAAATGCTTGTACACTTTAAAAGCTTTCTTTGTAAGAATTATAATTTGTTCATCATTCACGTTAATTTGTTTCTTCCCATGTCTTATAATATTATTTAAATTCAATAATTTGTATAAATAAAAAAGGAACTTAATCCTAACTATCTTAGTTCATATATCAGTGAAACAAAAAATATAAATGTAAAGATTCAAACTAAGTTACTATTCTAAAAGTATAGGACAGTAAAATTATTCAAATTGATAAAGTGACCAAGAAAAGCATGTCTGGTTTTCAATTTTGCAATTTGTTTGATCTACTTTATATCAACATGCCCAACTATTGATCAGGGTTTTGTATCCGTATCCAATTTTACATCATGCAACAGGTTTTTTCTTATGAATCTCTTTAAGAAAAAAATTGCCAAGTTGAAAACCAGAAAATATTTGCGACATTGTATATAACGATTATAATTTATTATTGTTATTGCTACTATATTCATCTATTCTGCTTGTCAAAGGACTTTGCCATGTTATCGATCTTACATTTTTCTGGGTCCGTACTTTTTGAATAGGGCCTTCAGTGTATTTTTCAAAGTTTTCCTGGATAAAAATATAAACTCTATAAAAGCGAGTATACGTCCTTACGTACGTACGTGAGTAACATATATAATATAACAGCTGATTTAACGTACCATCTGTAATACTTAAGCAAAACCCAGCGTAAATTATACTTTATGGATATGTTTACAAATTCTACAGTATCATTATAACTTCTTTTGATGATTTTTTTTTTTTAATATGAGTTATAGAACTAATGTATGCTATAATATATATAAAATTAGCTTTGAGGTTATAAACGGAATATAAAAACAACCTTTTATCACCAATATTTTCGTTTATACAAATTTAAAGAAGGAATACATATTCGTTTAACTTCGGAAACATTCGTACATTTTCGTAAAACATATAAACATATTCGATTATTCATTTATTCACTGTAATATTAATAACTTCTAAATCATTTTGATCCATCAATATAAAATAAAAAGCCGTTTATTAAAAGATACTTTTTTATCTTCCTTTAGATATATAATAATGTATATAAATAAATAAAAAATGTTAACAAATATTCGTACAGTTTTATAATGCTTTTTAATTGTACACATTTACCGAGTTAAAAATCCCCGTCAGCATAGTTAAGTAGGCCTAGAAAGTCAGTTGTTTTTAAATAGTATTTTTTAATTAATGTATTTATTTTCTTATGTGTATCTAATTAATCTGCTGGGATTTTTCATGGAGGCTTACTGGTTTTGTAATGACTACACGTAAGTAATCACAAGGCATCGTTTTATATCTTTTAAAGTATTTTGTTTATAATAATATGTAATATAAAATGTAAATAGAGTCAAGTATAACAAGGAAAGTTAGTTTGAATGTTAAGGTCAACGAGAGAAATCTGAAGAGCGAATTGAGTTCAATAATTTAAAGTTTTAAATGACTTCAACAGATTAAATTAAACAAAAAATCAAACTATAATCATTTTAAATTTCAATTTAAAAAAGTATTCCGTAAAAATTGAATTATAAAACGTACATATAAGAGGGCTTTGTGTTAACCACGCCATTAAAGTAATGTATGATTAGATCGGACTTAAGAGGGGTTCGCCATGGAGACGAATCAATACATGGCCTCACAGCTTCTACCGGGCTGAAACATCAAGCGTTACCGCTAAAGAATTTAAAACAATCACGATTTATCATTTAAGTTTTACTGTGTGTGAGTTATTGTATTCCTTCATACTTTAATACTGTTTGTAATTTGGTTTTATATTTGTTTATATTTTATTCATAGCTTATGTAGATTATTTTTTTGAATGGATTTAGTCATTACTATTCAAACTAAAGTTACAACTGCATTAAATAATGATGTTTAAGTAAGTTTACTGTAAAATAACAAAACTACCGGTATTATTAAATTGAGAAATACTAAACAAAATACAAATTATACAAAATGTGTTAAACATTGGTTGAAAATGTTGTAAATGAGATCATTATAAACAAAAAAACTAAACTAACTTTTTATTTGCATCGTTTCCACTTAACAGACTCAATAATAAAAGGTAAAACACAAAACAATAAACTCTGGTACAAATACTGATGTAGTAGAACCACGTTAGAGTTCCGCAAAAGTGAAGCTGTTAGACCACAATACTAAGGCTTTAAACACAGACAGTATGATTAATGAAATTATAAAAAAAAAAAAAATACATTTAATACTGGCTGACTATGTGTTTGTGGACCATCGTGCTTTCTATGTGAAATTATAATGTTAATTAACATCGGATTAAGTAATAAGTCAGGAAAATATATAAAAACAAAACAATTGCAACTTAATGTAAACAAAAACAATAAATGTTACGCAGTATACAGAGTGATTCAAAACTATACGGCAATCTTTCGGTTGCTAATTCTA
This sequence comes from Philaenus spumarius, assembly GCA_018207615.1. Lineage (NCBI taxonomy): Eukaryota > Metazoa > Arthropoda > Insecta > Hemiptera > Aphrophoridae > Philaenus > Philaenus spumarius. The sequence goes on from JAGFPH010000069.1 coordinate 1,019,897, forward strand.
AAGCTAAAAATAAGAAAAAGAAGTTCATATAAACATAGGCAGGAAAACGCTTCGTTTTCTGGCATAAAGTAAACTACCACTGATCTATCTCAAGAAAAATAATCGAATCTATCCAATCATGCGTTTCAAAATGCCCGGGTGTTTGAAAATTTCAAACCTAAATTACTCAAAAACCAAACAGTTTAACAAAAACATGTCGATACCATTTTTGTAGCCCTTTTCTTTCCAAATCGGATGGTGTAACTGTAAAAAAAATCGGATGAAGGATAATAGTTAAGTGTCATAATTTTTTGTTCAACCCGGCATCTGTACCAACACAGAAAACACACCAATAATTTATGTACATATGCTATTATTATCTTTAATTTAGCTATTATTTTTTGTCCGATTATTTTGACAGTAACACCATCTATTAGGGAATCAAAAGTGCTAGAAAAAAGTGTCATGAATTTTTTGGTTTAAATTGTACCGTTTTTTAGTAATTTAGGTTTAAAATTTTCAAACAGCCGCCATTTAGATAAGCACGATTAGATAAAATAAATTTTGTTTTAGATATATTATTGTTAATTCAAACTTCATACCAAGTTTGAACTCAATCAGTCAAATATTTCTCTATATATTAAAAAAAAAATGTCTGATATCTGTAGAGCAAAGCGTTTTCTGTCCTATGTTTATATGACATTTTTCCTTATTTTTTAGCTATAAATGATCTACCGATACATTTCCGCATAGTTCTGAATCACCCTGTTTATAACATACAATTCATAAAAATAATAATTCTAATAATGATTCAAAAACGAGATATGCATTAAACTACTTTGTCTTGCATTTCTAGATACAATAAGTCAGATTTCTCAGAATGTATGTTGAATATTTATGCTTGCTCATTGAAAATATTTTCCCAGTATATTAAATACACTTTTTTTTAGTGTGTAGCTAGTTCGATTGTTTAACATTAGGTAGTAAGATTAAATCAATAATTTAATATTGATTAATAAATCTTTCTGTTTTTTACCAAGCCGGTAATTTATTTAGATACATAACAAACACTAAGAATGCGTTTCTTAAATTCTTAAGATAAGAACATGTGATTTTCCAAACGTAATAACAACACGTTTTCGTTTATAGATATTTAGTTTGGTTTGGTACAGTGATTATTTGAGATGTAATTTCCAACTGGTTGGAAATATAAAAATACATACTGCACGTCAAACAAACATTAATACTCATATTTTATATTATGCCAGGAATTATTCAACTTTGCTGTGTATTAATTTGAAGTAACTATGTTTTCACGTACTTAACTTCAGCTTGTAGTTTAACTTAACTGTCATTTTGTTTGTACTTTGTGAAGAAGAACAAATTAGCATTACAGTGTGTAATGTTAGAATGATAATATTTTATTTGTTCGGACTTAGTAATGGAAGATTTTAATTTTCATCTATTTATAACGTAAAATAGTTAGTTCAAATTATTGAACTGATAAATGCTATTTATTTAAAATAATGTACTGTGCTGTTCATTATGTATAATTAAAAAATTAAATGTAGGTCTGTTTGTCCAATCTTATTTAAAATAAACTACCATAAAGAAAAACCGTTTAAAAACAAAAACTATAATATACGATAAAATAAACTAAGTAATTATATTATCTTGTGAACTATTTAATTATAGAGTAAAAGCTATTACCTATTTATTATAAGCTCATTTAAGCCTTCGTGATTTCTATACAACTCTAGCAAATATCAAGTAAACTATTGAATTGAGTAAAAATGTATAACAATTGCTAGATGCAGTTGCATTCAAATCTTGAGCTAATACGGCTTCTAGTTCTATTTATTTCAGTTAGCACAATGTTACTCTACAATTTGCAGAAATATATTAAATGCACGCTGTAAGTAGTTCTCTTGGAATTTGCTAAGACCTCTTCAGAGCAAGTCACTGTATAATTTGTACTATGTACTATTCTAAAAATATATAATAACATTATAAATGTGTTTTTAAATTAAAATGTGCAGGATTTATATAATAAGATACATGTTCTGAGGAAAATCATTATTGCTTCGTTATATATCAGTATAGAATTTAAAGTAAAACATTCTAGTATCATTTGTGCTAATATGATATGTATTTTCATACAACTTAAATGTTCTTTAATTTCATCATTGTTTAATATATTATTTTCTAAACAAATTTATTTAAACAAAATAACACTATGTTAGAAGTTGGTTGCACTAGTAACATTTAAAAGTTATGTTTGAACTCTGTGTATATGTATTTGTGTAGACATCTAGTAATTAAGCAATACGTATTGTATAGTATATCAGTTATTGAACAAATTAAAAACATTAACATAGGAACTGAGAAAAATGTTGGATATAAGACGATAAAACGGTAGAAAATGTGTTTCATATGCCTACACTATACACAAAGTATAATTTTTATCAACTCCTATAAAAGCTATTGTTCGAGCGTACGTACGTACATGAGTAACATATAATATAACAGCTGATTTCACCCATCATCTGTAAACACAGTGTAGATTAAAGTTTGGGTTTATGTTCACAGCTTCAATCGTTATATATTCTTGTGAAGTAGATTTTTTTTTTAAATATGAGTTATAAAACTAATGAATACTATAATATACGTTATAATATTTGCTTTGATGGTATAATAAACTATATATAAATACAACCTTTTATCATAAATATATTTGTTTATACAACTTTAAAGAAGAAATAGGCCTACCTATTCGTTTAACAGCAGATTTCACCCATCATCTGTAATACTTAAACAAACCCAGTGTAGATTATAGTTTAAAGTTATGTTTAGGTAGGCCTAGATAAGTAGGCCTTAATGTTTTTTGTAAATAGTTTGTTTTTTAAATTGTGTATTTCTAATGTGTATCTAGTTAATCAGCATGTGATTTTTCACAGGGGTTTACTAGTTAAACATATAACGCAACCAAGTAATACTATACAATTTTATCAAATTCGTTAATGTAGTAATTCAAAAAGGAATGCTGAAATATTTAACCTTATATTTTTACATTTAATCGTAATATCAAAATTACAAAAAAATAATTGCTAATAATGTTTAACGCGTTTATGGCGGGTTTTATTTATTTATTTTATGTTAGAATGTTAAAAAAACATAATTTCTAAAATAAATCCAGTTTTTTGGTGTTTAGAAAAACTATTAATCTAGAGAATGAAAACTTCTCTAGATGTCTAAAAGCGTACAGTACTTAAGACCAACTGAGTCATAGACTAAAGGGATTTGCCACAAGTCTTTAGTTTCGATTTTCTTTTCAGATTAGATACAATTAATTGGCGTTGTTTAAAACTAGCTGAATGGAGTTGGTTCCGGACCTTTTGATGTGCAGACAGATAAGAATGATCCAAACTCTTTAATTCTCTGATGAACTCAAGTTACTGATATAAACGTAATCTTTACTGGACAAGCGGAAACAAGTCTTAGGAACAAAACTTTTCTAAAACGTGATCAAAGGCCTACTTTTAAAGCTCACATGAAATTATACCAACAATATTTTTAAATAAGAAATAAAAATATGATTAAAAATATCTATGAATGTGTCACTTAGTAATTGTCTATAATGTTTTTTTTTTTTTTTATTATGAAACAAATATAAATTAATTATGCATACAAGAGGATCTTTTCTGTACAAATTATGTGCCCTTAATATTAACCAGTATCTGAAAAATGTAAATGACTAAGTTAAATGCTGCTAAACCGTAAAAAAATAATTTTAAACTGATTTATAGTAAACATATTGTAATTTCTGGATTTAAATACTAAATTGGAAAAAAAAAATTATATATTAGTAAACAGTAAAGATAGAGGCAATTTATATACAACTGTAAAAGATTCTTGCACATTCAGTTTGTTAATATTTTTTTAATGTTTCACACTAGCCACAAAACGCCCGACAATCGCCAAACACGAATTCTGGCTATTGTAGCGCACTTGTGGCGGAATAAACTCAGTCTGTGGTAGGATCGTTACGATCCACTGAAATAACATGAGATCGCTGTGGAAATTTCACACAAAGTGGCACCTTTTCGCGTTTGACGCCAAAACGCAGCAAAATCGCATGTAGTGTCTCTGCCCTCGGCGTTTTGAGTGTGTGTGGCAGGTCATAGTCACCGAGACACTTGTAGCAGGCTGTCGTCTTATTTGTTAGTGTTTCTCAATAAGTTCTAAAAGTTGATTTACCAGTTAAAATTGCAAATGACACAGACCGTTTTATCATAAGTATAGTGTAGGCCTGCGTTGTGGGATCAAGAAAGGATAGAATACTCCCACAAAAATGTAAAATTAAAGGCATGGGAAGACGTGGCCTCCGCTATGTACGCTGATTATGATTTAAACGAAATTAAATAAAAAACAGATATATGATAGTAAAATAATTATAATATAGGCCTCGATTTTTAAGGGGGGGGGGATAATGGAATCGCTGGGTAAAGCAATCAATCGGTAGTTGTAGCGCAATCAAGCTACTGCCGTCTGAAAGGTCACCTGCAATTCAGAGGCGCTGGTAGTGCGTATCCGCAGGCGATTGTGGCACGTCTGTGGCTCGTGTGAAACCGGCCTTAGTCGTAGAAAGAAAGAGGGAAGGGAATAACACAAAGTTGATAAAAATGCAAATTGTATATTAAAATCAAAAATAAGAGACATTTTATAAAAACTTTACAAAGTTGTTTCAACTTTTAGTTTTCTCCAAAGTTATTTCTTACCCATATTACCAAGAAGAGCGATGGACGAAGTATCACATAATCAAATCTGTATTAGCTCGGCCCGAAGTGCATTGAAAAACATACACTAGTTAAAGCATTAATAAGTGATTTATGCTACTACAATTTAGTTTATAAGATAGTTGAAATAAATAATTATCCCAGCTTATTTATATTACAATGCAATTGTAATGTAGGCCTGTATACAGTTATAATACAAGTATCCTCCAATATGTTAACATCTAAGAAAAAATATATATTACTAGGGGAGACCCCTGCGTGCTCCGCATGCCTACCATCAATCGAACCTTTTAAAAACATATCTTATGTTTTGTCTATATATATAAAAGCCAAAACCCACTGACTCACTGACTCACTCATCACGATTTCTCAAAAACTACCAAACGGATTGGAATGAAATTTGGTATGTAGCTTCCTCTAGGGCCAAAGGTGCTCACTAAGAAAGGGTTTGAAAAGATTCGAAATTTTAGGGGCGTTTGGAGGGGGATCAAAGTTATTAACAAATGACTTCTTCAAAACTACAGAATGGATTTGAATGAAATTTGGTATGTAGCTTCCGCTAGGGCCATAGGTGCTCACTAAGAAAGGGTTGGAAAAAATTCGAAATTTTAGGGGGG
>JAGFPH010000069.1:1025688-1047760 GCA_018207615.1 Philaenus spumarius
AAGCCAAATACCACTAACTGACTGAACACTTAAAAAGAATACAATTACGTTAAAAAGACTGAAAATACCAACCACCACGGGCAACGCCGTACGGGTCAGCTAGTTTATAATAAAGGTGTAGGATTAATAATAACTTCAAAACTAAGATGGTAAATAACGATAAATGTTCAAATCAAATTATTTCTTATATTTGATAACAGCAGTTATAATAATGGTTAAAAGAATCAGTGAGGCTCAGGTCTACACTTTAAAACCCTAACCTAAAAGATAGAAATAAAAAAGTAATTGCTTCAAATTTTGAAATTAGCTGTTAATGGAAATATTGGAGCAAACAGCTATATTATCTGTTATTTTATTCAATTGGTTGCTATGGTAATAAATGTAAATACATGTGTTGGTTTATCATTCTAGGCCGAACCTAAGATTTCTTCCGACTAAATTTACAAATATTGAAATAAAAAAGGTTTTTATCGACATGAATTAAAGCCTATGTTACCCAGGGATAGTGTAGTTTTTTGTAAGTAAAACTATTTTCTCAATCGGTTCAGTAGTGCCAGAGATTACCCCCTACATACAAACAAACAAACTTTACCTGTTTACAATATTAAGTATACATAAGAGGTCGAAGCACGAATTGTATAAAATGTGTTTTCTAATACATAAAAGCAAAATTTAAATAACAGAATTACAAATGCGTAGCTTAAATGAAACACACAAATATAAAATCATGCTATAGTTAAATTATTAGGTACTTACGTATTATACGGAGGCCACTATTTTTAGACGTTTTTTATTACTTTCAATTTAGACGTTTTGATATATATATAAAAAAAAATATATATATAAGTTAGTAACATCTATTACGTAAGCTGTTTTGTGTTGCAACAAAAATGCAAGCATTAAAAAAAATTGCCTGAAAGGTACTAACCTATAGTCTTCAGTCATAGCACTCATCAGTAGTTGGTGTGCTACAAGCCATTGCCGACAACTCACTAACGAAAAGCCAAACGGCCCGAATACTGATAAGTGCTGTGACTAAAGACTATAGGTCAGTACCTTTCAGGTAACTCTAATTTTTTTTTTAATGCGCGCATTTTTGTTGCAATAAACTAGCAACGTATATAATTAGTGGCCTATGTATAATAAGTAAGTACAAACTATTTATAACATTATTTTTAAAATGTTTAAGCATTATCATTTTATTAAAATCTAGGTTAACTTAGATGTTTACCGCGGTATACATTTCTGAACAGATTTCAATTTACTAATTGATCACAATGCAATCCCTTTACGGGCAATAAATGTTGAACGAGAAGATTGAAGAAGGTCTTTAAACGTCTAGTGCCATTTAAGTGGTGATCACAAACGTGGAAGTAAAAGGGGTTTCCGTGACTCACCTACACAGGTTTAGTATGGGATGTACATCCATTAGCCAAAAGAAAATTTATTGCATCGTTTCGGAATTGATTTTTAGATAAATGGAGAGCTTTGTTTCACGAAACATTGCTTTCTGGAAGAAGAATGCAAGGAGCACAATTTATAAAACTCATCTATTGAATTTACAGATCGGCCTGGGATAATAAATAATGGACTGGAAGGAAGGAAGATACTAAACTTTTAATCTGAAACGATAAACATTAATTCAGTGTGATTGAATTTAGGTTTGTTTTTGTTTCGCGATTTTATTTATTTTTATGAAAACATCTAGGTATTTGTATGCTTTACCTTTTGATAGTTTAACTCTAATAAAACTCGTATGAATATAATCGAAATAAATTAAAATTAATTATTGGAAGGAAGTACCTACACGCGGCTTGCGGTAGCAATTGACCAATAAAAATTTTACGCTTAACGAAAACCCGTCATAAAATTGGTTGCTATGGTAATAAATGTAAATACATTCAAGAAACATGTGTTGTAGATTCAAGAAATAGAAAGTATGTGTAATACAAACTTAAAAACGGTAATTTAATATAATTTTATATTTTGATACAGGCATTACTGTGTCCATACGTTTAAGGTTATTACAATTAAGGGGTGTATAATTTAGTCCTAATCTAAATTAACTGTGTATGTTTAACTTATTTTATCGGCAAAATACACACATAATATGTGTTTTGAGCACATTTATGGCACAGTACGTTTCGAATGAAATAATTTGAATCTTTCAAATGTTGTTTATTAGTTTGTTTTTTATACAAACTACTGTTTAAATGCATTTAATGTTACTATAATAAATTTGTAGAATTAATTATAACAACAAAGCTAAGATGGTAAACACAGTTAAATGCCCATTCATTGTAAATATATTCAATAAACATAAAACGTTGGTTCATCAGTCTAGGTCTAATTATTTGTGTATGTTGCCATTAAGGCAGGTAAAATAAATTAAACATACACACAATAATTTTAGGTTAGGTCTTGACTGATGAACTAACAATGTATGTTTATGTTTATTAAATGTACTTTCAATGAATATACATTTAACTGTGGTTACCATCTTAGTTTTGATGTTATAATCCACATTAGGATTTGAAGAAAGGGCGTGATGAACTTCCTTCCCAAGAGCCCACACAATAAAAAAAAAAATTATTAAAAAAATTTACACAATAATCGAGACATTGTTTGAAAGAATTATAACGTTTGTTTTATTTCATTGCTCTAAATTGATAGTTAAAAACTTTGAAAATAAAATTGTTGTAAATCATGTGATACACGTTTAGTGATTACGTGTTTTTATTTGTCGTACCTATTATAAAGCAAATTCTTTATTTTTTACAATTCATTAATAATAATATTTCAACTATATTAATCAGTTGACATGTTGACCACACAAAGAGATAACATTAACCATTTGGTACACTATAATTGTTCCCAAATTTAGTCGCAAAATTAATACAAAACCCGTGTCATATTTATAGGACGACATCATTTGGAGCTTTATTCGGCCAAACTGTGCAATTTTAAAATTGCAATTTGCAATTTAAAAAACATTATTTCATGGAAAAATTTCATAACATCGAACTGTCTCTAATTTAATGATTAATTGATTTTTGGATTGCATCTTATTTAAATCATAAGCTTTTCTAAATTCGGGCTCTCTCATCATAAGGTTATGTTACCGTAAACATGTACGTTTTTTACGATAGTAAGTCTATTGTAACTCCAACATTTTAGTAAAAACATTCCAATTTAATTTGTGATAGTATTGAATATTAAAGGGGGAATTATTGAACATTTATTACTATTAAAACTATATTTTATGCTATTTGGTATCTTAGACTATTATATTTTTTGTGTATGCATCTATTAATTCACATAGTTTTTTTACTTAATCCTTTAGAGTTACGTATTCCCAAGATAAGGAATCGTATTAGTAAAATATAAAATGTATATACTATTTAATAAACATAGTTTATTCAAAACTTAGTTGATTTAACACTTTACCAACCCACAAGAGGAAATGTGAAATTGAAATAAAGCGTTATTGCGTAGGAAACTTAATGAGAGTGTCCTGGGAAATTAAGGAGAGTTTGGGTTGTTTATAATTCCTTTGCGTCCTGCAAATGACGAGTCACGAAATTTTCACTATTTGTGTTGCAATCTGTTATATTTAAAAAAAAGAATTATCCACTAACCCAAAGGGACCAGACCATAGTAAAGGATTATATGTCATAGTAATAAACATTATTCTAATATCGTATTTTTATTTTTGGTTTTTTCGTCTTAACGTCATTACTTTTTGTCAGCTAGACTATACTCCCCTGATTTACTGTATTATAATACGGGGCGTTGACTAGAAGAATAGGGTACAATTATAATAATAGAGGAGAAATAGTTTTTTGTTTTAAAAAATAAATGTAAAAAGTACTCAAAATTGCAAAGAAATTAAATCTAACAGATAAGAGAACAAAATAAGTCCACACCCAGAATTAATACATTTTACAGTCTTGAAAGTTTTTGTAAAGGACTATTAAAATGACTAAAAAAAGTAACAAATACACAATAGAGGATTATTTAGATAATTCTAAAATAACTATATTATAATATAAACCCTTAAGTTTGTTTTAAGCTTAAATTATTATTTACTAGCTGGCCCAACCCGGCTACACACGGAGCGACAAATCATAGTTAAATATGGGGATTTTTAGATCTTTGACACCCCTAACCCCAACCCCCCTAAAATTTCGAATTTTTTTAAAACCTTTCTTAGCGAGCACCTTTGGCCCTAGATTAAGCTACATACCAAATTTCATTCCTATCCGTTCTGTACTTTTTGAAAAATCGTGATTTTGTAACTTTGACCCTCCAAAGCCCCTAAAATTTCGAATTTTTTAAAAAAAATTCTTAGCGAGCAACTGCGGCCCTAGAGGAAGCTACATACAAAATGTCATTCCTATCCGTTCTGTAGTTTTTGGGAAATCGTGATTTAGTAATTTTGACCCCCCCAAACCCTAATAAAAATTCGAATTTTTTAAAACCATTTCTTATTGAGCACGTATGGTCCTAGAGGAAGCTACATACTAAATTTAATTCCAATCCGTTCGGTAGTTTTTGAGAAATCGTGATTTAGTAAATTTGACCCGCCAAAACCCCTCCTAAAATTTCGAATTTTTGAAAACCTTTCTTAGTGAGCATCTATGGCCCTAGAGGAAGCTACATACCAAATATCTTTCCAATCCGTTCGGTAGTTTTGGAGAAATTGTGATTTAGTAACTTTGAACCCCCCCAAACCCCCTTTAAAATTTCGAATTTTTTTAAACTCTTTCTTAGGGAGCATCTATGGCCCTAGAGGAAGCTACATACCAAATTTCATTCCAATCCTTTTGGTAGGTTTTGAGAAATCGTGATTTAGTAGCTTTGACCCCCCAAAACCCACCCTAAAATTTCGAATTTTCGGAAACCCTTTCTTAGTGCGCGTCTAGAATCTATAAAGAGTATTAGTGCCAAATTTCATGTTTGTAGGCCTCGTCGTTTTGGAGAAACTGTGATGAGTCAATGAGTCAATGGTATTTGGCTTTTATAAGTATAGATAAAGTTCAGCTTATCACTGTCGTAGATCAACACCTAAAACAAATACAGCCTCCAGAATGCCATACGATAGAACATACAAGACGAAGGGTTGAGTAGCATTTATAAGATTAAACCAAATCTTATATATGAAGTTCAAATGAGGTTTAGAAACTCTAAACTTAAAAATCTATTCACATAGCAGCACGTATTTTTAACTATTCGTAAAAATTATGTTTATTCGTAAAAAAACATAAAATATTTTTCAATTTACAACAATTTACTCCAGCTGGAAAATTGTATTGATAACTCTTTGAATTTACTGTACATGATCGTTTGTCTACTGATGAACACTTTCTAAATTAAATAGTGTTTTCCAATAACGTCAAGTTTCCTTTTTTCACAGAAAAATTACTAAACAGAACGTGCGAACCTGACGTTCAAAAAGAAACTGTGTCTGGAAATTTGTGTCTCATGGCTGATTTATTTTAAGGTTTTCCTTTCTTGAAAGTTTAATATTTTTCCATACCTAAATTCAGAAGCCCTTCAGACTGGTGTGATTTTACAACAAGATCAACTCCCTGGAGATTTTGTAAGGGAGTCACTTACCCTTTTCAGGGGATGGGCGTGGCTGCCCCATGAGTAGCCTCCTCGGCATCGGCACATTATAGGATACCTTATGTTTTTTTTCGTCAACGGCTTTTCAATCCCCAAGTTTACAAGTCTAAAGTCTCTAAAGTTCAAGAACTAATATTAAGAATAAAAACTGCTTCACAAACATAAGTGATACAATGATTGAAAAGGTGTTCACTGACTTGACTACTGTACCTTTTTGATTAACAACGAGAGCTACTTAAATATAATTGAAGTAATTTTCTTTATGTGTCTTATTAAAATATGTTTCCTCCTTAAAACGTTGTCCAACTTATTTTGGAACAAGCTGTATTTATTTACATTATGTATATATGCATACATATCAAATTAAAACCAAAAGTTATATATATACACTTTTGATTTCAATTTGATTTTGGGATCATTAATAGAGTATCTGACTCAGAATCCTAAAGTCCTCTCCGAATGAGTTGTGATATTTCGTTAGTAGGATATTAAGGTTCCAGGTGATGAAAGCATCGTATTAAATCCTCATCAAACCAAAAGTTTTTCTAAAAATGTACCTTCCATTTTTTTTTATAGACGAAGGAATGGTGCGGGTTATTAAAAGTAATATTGTATATCTATAAAACTACATCAAACAAAATTTCAATAGTTTGTTATTCTCTAATAAAGTATTTTAAAGCGATATTACACATTATTTAAGTTTACCACTCAAAACTTTAAATCCCATATCTTAGCCAATTTATTAAATACATTTCTTATTTTTTAAGGGTTTTATACTATTTTCAGTTGAAGTTATACTAATTTACCTTCTTAAATTTCGAATAGTGGTTGTATTTACGGTAAAAAGTTGTTATTATTTTAAAGTACCTTTTATTTCTTCAGTTTTTAATTTAAATACTTTTTGGTTTCTATCGCTGTTATAATAGGTAGGAATTTATTTGACATATCTAAGTGTTTTTTTTTATTACTTAAAATAATGCATGTTTATGATGTACACTAACATTGATAATTCTTCATAATTATAACAAGTAACAATTGCCTGCCATACACATATTTAATTACAATTTACTCTTCGTAAACATATTTTGCACGTTCAGGACTTTCAGTTAAGGTACATTTTCCACTGTTTACTTTGTACTAATTAAGCACTTTTTGTGGCTAATTGCGTCTGCTGTCATCCATCACTAAACAATGGCTGCTAAGCACTTGTACCAAAGGATAATAGATCTTGTCGGCAGACATACGACCTTAAGGTGATGCTATTGTGTTCTAACCAAAGCTCTATTTTCACTCAATATTCCATTGTTGTCCGAAGCGTGGATAAGAATAATATTTGTAGGATATTGACAGCGTTGTGAACATTCATGCGTCTTAAGACACATCTTTGCTTGCGAAAAACAACTAAGAATGTTCAATTTAAGTTTCAAATTAGTAGAAGTAATATTGCTTAACAATTTTATGTTGTCTTTTACTTTTGAAACATCACATACAACATTTCTAAAACCTAGTCCCACTAATAAATCTCTAAACATAATTAAAGTATGTTTTAATTTCTCTGGTAGGAACCGTCTTTCTCATTTACCGCTATTAAATATGCAAGTACCAATTTATTTTAAATAATGTGTTTTGTGTCATAACTGGTAAATTTAATTATGTTCTACTTTAAACTACAGTTTTAACTGTCTAATGATTTTACAAATCAAACATGTTATTGATTGTTATAATTTTGTATAAATAATGTATATTTTTATTGTAATTAATAAATTGCTACGTTACAAAATTACAGGTTTTCATTCAGTTTTGTGTGTGTGATTGTAGTGATTGAATATTGAAAGTAGTAAAAAATTAAATTCTCATAACGTCACTATCCGCATAATGAAAAGAAATGTTTATCTTACAAGTCTTTGCACATCACAGTTTTCTTATATAGTTTACAACTATAAGTAAAAGAAAACAAATACAAAAAGTTGTAGTTAAAACTCAGCAGTGGTAAATTGTAAAGCTAATATAAATTTTATATGAGAGTATATTACTTTAATAATTTGAGAAGTGTGTTTCTGACTTTATAATTAGCACATGTAATTACCCTTTTTAAAAAAAAATATTAGCTTTTTTTAAATTACAAGTGTTGTATTAAGAATTGGTAAAATAATTGAGAAGTACTGGTTTGTGGTATTTTTTTAAAAGTGTAGTAAAATATGTAATAATAATTTATTGGCCTAATCTGATCCGGATTAAAGAAATTATAGTTCAAAATTTAAGTTATAACTGTAAGAACCATAATCCATTTGTTTGAAAAATTTACAAAAATAAAGCTAGAATTATTTACATTTTTATTTAAAATTTAATGTTACCATAATAACTTTCTATGGCTTACATTTGTAATTCATATTTTGTTTAATCTGAAGTTCCGCTGAAATTTCCACTGTTGCCGAGTTGTCTGTTGAATCCCAATTTTCGGGGTTTCCTTTATACACATTTATCTTAAATTTACTCAACAGGAAAATGTAATTAATTTGTATACCCATAATGTCAATCCAAACTAAGGGTTTAAATAGGCTATTAACAATGTATACTCTTTGATTAATCCTATCTTAAATAATACAATTAAGTTTAAGCAAATAAAATATGATAAAATAATTCGACCACGCAGCTGAACCCATGACGTGATTTGAGCGAATTTCCAACATTAAATTTATATATGTGTTTGGGTTTCAAACAACTATTTGGGAAATTGATCTACTCACGAAGGTGCTGCCAGCATATTGCCATCGGTCTCCACGGTAAAAGCCGTGAATTTAATTCTGGTAATTTTACGGTATTTTACGTTTTGATTGTTTTTAAGGGAACCAGATGGGCTATAAGGTCGCGTAAAAAAACTAAATATGCAGAATTATTTCGTATGCATATTTTGTTAAAGAAAACTTCAAAACAATTTAATTCTAGTAAGAAAAATCTAAAAAAAATTTTACTTCCGGTCAAAAAATTGGTCTACTTCTGGTAAATTTTTTTGGCTAACGAACTCGTCCAAGCGACTTAATAAACCAACCTGTTTACTACCAAATTTGGTCCAAAGAGGACGTAAAATGCGTCCATTAGAGTGCGCACACATACATACATAAATATATACATATGATTTTGAATGACACCCTAAAACGTGTTCTGGGGCCCATGATCGGTGTTCATTTGCTACTCTCGACCTTGGGTCTTACCATAAGGGCCACTGCAATAGTTCATTTTTCTTATAGAAATTTGCTAATAAAACCCCATCTGCTCCAGTATTTATAAACTTTAATGTAAAACAATATTACCTGGGCAAAATATATTACCAATACACTTGTATAAGTATTTGTGTTAGCATACTAAAATCATTATTATTTTATGCTGTTTAAGATAACGAAAGTTTGTTAAAATTGTATGTGCGTTCGTACCATTAAACATTATTTTCATTTCTTATTAGTGAAATACTTACTACTCATATTTAGGTAAATTCATTCATAGATTCCAATAAAACAAAATGTCAACGATAATTTCAAATAATAGGATAATAGGGTATGTTTTTACAAAGTTAGGCCTAATTGTACTGTATTTATCAGTTTCAATTGTGTTTTTATGTATACCCTGAATAAATACATAGGAAGCCGTAACTAAATAAATTTAAATTTCTAAAAGTATATATCTCATAAAAATATGAGTAAATTAACGATCGGCTTAATTTCAGCGATGGGTATGCCTGCATAAAAGGAACATAAATATAATAAATTGCGAATTTATAACCAAATATTTTATTTTAATTCTTAAAAAATGAATGTGGCATAAAGTATTCTGCCACAGTTTAACAACAACAAAACTTCATACTAGAGTTTTTGCTATTTACTGCGAGCTTTCAAATCATTCATGTTGCTTCTATGATAACCACTATTCTATGATAACCTACCGCGTATTGTGCAGTTCTATAGACATATACAGACAAGGATTTAGTAGTTTAATGGAGTTAAATTAATTATAAACTATGTAAAATAATTAAAATATAATACATATTTTTAAATTAAATTAATTTAAAATATTAGTTTATTTTTTTACTGATGGATGTGTGTTATAGTTGTTGCAATATATAGCTCAAGACTGTATAGGCTGGGATAGCGATAATGATTAATAGCATTAAACAAATCGCTCTTAAACTATAGATGTAAAACGGGAAACTAGCTTTACCATAGACAATGCAAACGACATTATTATAACAATTATCAGTTAAAATTATTTAAATGTCGTATATATAAAAAAACAAAACATCGTTAACTTTTAGTTTCTAAGCTTTGTTTTAATGAATATTAATTAAATTCAGTTATTCCGCAGACTTTTAACTTCTTACTATACATAATGATCTTACTGCTTCATCTATTTAAAACAGTTTGGAATGATATTCAGCCCTTGAGCCGTATGCAAATGACTAGAACAAGGCTGAAGAACAATTTTATATTAAATCTAATGAGTTATTAATATGTATTAAAGCCCTTAAGCTTAATCGGCTTAGCTTCTAAAGTTTTACTAAACTTTTAATCAGCTAATGTCAGTGTTTATTAATAGTGTAGGTTACATAAGCAGGCACAACTTTTATTTAAATAAAGGGATACAGTGTACATCGCATTTAAAAATAGTTAAAAGACTAGAGACTAAAGCTATCATAGGATGAGTTGATTGTATAGAAGTAATAATTTATAATTATTTTATATTTCATTATATTTTAGTAATTTAAAAAATTATGTTGTAGCACTGCTACACATATCTATTGACTTATTAACATTTTTATTTTTAGAGTAAATAAATCACAGAAATATATTATACTAGGGGAACCCCCTGCGTGCTTCGCACGCCAACCCCGTTGGAACCTTCTATACACATAATCATGTTATGATTTTTTTATAATGAAGGTGTAGGATTAATAATAGCCCCAAAGATAATACGGAAAATAATTTTAAATGTTCAAATCACATTATGTCGTATGTTTTATAACATTAGTTATAATAATGGTTAAAAAACCAGCAAGGCTCAGGTCTACACTTTAAACCCCTAACCTAAAAGCTAGAAATACAAAAATAATTGATTCAAAGTTTCAAATCAGCTGTTAATTTAAATATTGGAGCAAATAGCTATTTTATTCAATTGGTTGCTATGGTAATAATTGTAAATACATGTGTTTCTTTTATCAGTCCAGGCATAACCTTTGAATTTCTTCCGACTAAATTTACAAATATTAAAATAAAAAAAGGTTTTTATCGAAATGAGTTACAGCCTAAGTTACTCAGGGATTGTATAGCTTTTTATTAGTAAAACTATTTTTTTCAATCGTTTCAGTATTACCAGAGATTACCCTCTACATACAAACAAACAAACAAACAAACTTTACCTCTTTATAATATTAGTATAAAAGAAATTTAATATTTAAAAAAACAACCTACAATGATTTTTTAAGTAGTTAAAAATTAAACACACTTTGTTAAACATGACACTAAAGTGCATAAATTATACAATCCCAATTTTAAAAGTAACGTAACAATGTTTGTATTTATATTAATTCAAAGGTTAAATATACATGTTGATAGCTGTTTATATTACATTTGTTGTTGTTGTAATACCGATTATAAGGATTTTTTAAATTGTACTTTCTCCAAAACGAAGTAGTTTTGTGTTACCGAAACATGTTGAAGTGACTACTTGTAAATATATTTGAATAGGTGTATCTATTAAAATGATCAGATATATTAAAATATCGTGTTATGATGATTTTTGCCATTGAACAAACAAAAGTAATTATCCATACTGGACAAATTATTAGACTTAAAAAAATATAAAATATAATTTTGACAAGCTACAAAACTTAACAGTAAAACATTTTTTTAATTATGTGGGCAAGCCTACATTAAAATAAATATAAATTACTTTTGTGTGTGTAAAGTTTTTATATTTCAGGAATCATGTTTAAGTTTTAGAAAATGTGTATTAACAAACCTTAGCTCCGTCTAGTTTCGCGTCTAAACTCTACTGTTTTACCTCGGATTTATACAGTATTCTAATAAATGGATTTATAACTCGCACTCAATTCGGTGGGTACCTGTTAAATTCTAGGAAACAATGTTTCTCGAAACAAAGCTCTCCTTTTACCTAAAAATATATTCTGAAACAATGAAATACATTTCTTTCAGGTAATAGATTAATGTCTCATTCTATACGTATATGGGTGTCACGGAATTCATATTCATGTTATTCAAGTTTATAGCACTAGATAATTAAACACCACAGGTAATCTCCACGTACAACACCTATATAAACTGAATTGTAATAAAGTAGTAAATTTTATTTGTTCAACTCTTTTAACATTTAAATGTTTAGTAAATGTATCACACAAAATACGATTTTAATACAATAAAAAACTAAATAAGTTTAAATTGTTTACTTGCAGACAATAAGTAGAAAACAAAATATAATGAACCAAATTAAATGTTCCAATAAATCAACAATAAAAGGATTATAAATGAAACAAATACAAAAAAAATACTAATTCATCTAATTTAGTCCCCGAACTGAACTATGTAATTTAAGGTGAATCATAGTCCAGTCCTCAGAGAAAAAACAAGTCCTTGAGGAGGAAAGTTTTATAGAAGTTTTTTCTCACTTGATTCTTAAGTTTTCGATGGTGTTGAACACGAATATGATGTTTGCCACCAAAATTTCCTTGATGTTATCTAAGAAAATAACGAAAAACCACGAAATTATCACACTTTTTTCCGTTTTCCAGTTATAACTCAAAAACTACGCATCATATTGAAAACACTCATATCATCGGAAAAACTAATCTTATTAAAAATAGTCAAAAATGAAAGTTGTAGAAAATTTAATTCAAAATTCATAAAGCACCATAAATTATGTATTCTCGTCATTTCCAAGGGTGATACGCTCAACAAACCAATAATAGTGATAATCGTAGCTGTATTTGCTACAGTCTTGCCATACAGGAAATGTATGGACAATGCCATTGAGATTTTTGTTTGTTTGATCTCATTTAGTAAAACAAGTATACAAAGTGAAACAAGTTTTTATATAATAAGAATTTTTAGTATACGGTACAGTTCTATGGTTTATTCTCTACGATTTGTTATAATAATATTACATTTTTTTGTTAAAGTATATATTCCTAAATTACTGAATTATTAGGAAAAAGTGCGATAATTTATTGGTTTTTCGTAATTTTCTCAGAGAACTTCCATTAAATTTTGGTGGCAAACATCAGATTAGTGTTCAGCACCATTGAAAACGTAACAATCAAGTAAAAAAAAATCTTCTATAAAACTGTCCACCTCAAAACCCCTGGGGACTGGGCTATTACACTATATCTTAAATGTGATACACAATTTAAATAATACAGAAATCTTTACTTGCCAAGCAACTAACTTTAAAAATATATAACACTTTACTGTTTATGAAAGTTCAAAAAGAGTAAAATAAATATTAAAGGCTCATGTTACCTTAGTAAATCAATTTTTTTAATGTAAGTTTTATGACTGAAGTAACAAATTTTGCGGTTTGAAAATTATTATTACTAACAGTTAATTTATATAGGTTCCAGTAAGTTAGGTAAAACAATTTCCTTAAAACTTTCTCGTTTCTTAAAATTAATTCTGACCCATGTTTTTGCTTTATAGATGGGTTATCCTAAAAAGTGATTTGAAAGTACACACTAAACAATTATAAAAGAATGAATTACAAGATAAAGCGATAGAAAACCACATATCTTACACATAGAAATATCAATGCCTACGAAACAGAGATTATAATATATTTATAATTATTAGATTTAATAAGATAGTTAAATAAACAGAATATATATATTGAATTCGTAAGAAAAAATTGGAATTTGTATTAGAAGATCGAGTAACCAAAGAAGGTAAAATATAACAATAATTTATAAATAAAAAAATTCTGTAAAAATTTAGAAAAGCAGTTACCAAAAATGTATACTTAAATAACTTCGATAAAAGTATAGAAATAATTTGAATTGAATTCTTTGAATTAAACTAAAAATCAACTAAAATTCAATTACATAATATTTCTATTATAATAAACTAATAAAATATATAAAAAAATATTATTATTTTATGAGTTATATAATATTAATTTGTTACTATAAAATAATAAAACTCTAGAGGAAAATATTTACAAAAATAAATCCTATGAAATAATATAGTATTAGCACAGTGAACAGAGAGAACTTATTTTAAATTTAATAAATTCTAGTTAGAAAAGAAAGAATTGTTTGGTTTTATTTGTTGTGTTTTAAGAATTAGTATAAACGAATTGACTAGACGATCAATCATAACGTCACTAAGACACACCTGATGTTACTGTACATTAACTTGTTGTTTGGGTTGTGCCAGACTATTTCATGATACTATTTAAACTATTCCTATTAGTTTTGTATCATTGTAATTATCTTTTCTTAACAGGTTTGTATACATTGTATACTACATTATTTTCACTTCAAGCATATAAATTATGTTGACTTATTATGTTCATGTTGTAAAGTTTGAAATAAATTACGAAATTAATGCATATACATTATTAAATCTAAAATTGTTCATTTAAATTCGTATTAATCTTTTATATACAAAAATGTGTAGAAAATTTGCAAAAATTACACTTTCTAAAAAATACGATAGACAAATATAATTCTATGGTAAAAAAGCTCTATATAATAGATGAAAATTATTTACTTTATTTATTTATAATCAAATGTCATTTGTAAGAATCATTACAAATTAAATATATTATTTGTTTCTTTCATGTTCTATTAGTAATAATTGTTAAACGGATTAAAATCTAAAAACAATTAGATGAAACTGAACTAATAAGATAAGACCAAATCAGTTAGCCAAAACAATTAGCAGGTTTATTGGTAATTATTTCTTCTGATTTTTGCATTCATATAAGGGTTGTAATTTCAATCCGTTTTCATTAGTTGCAATATACATTTAATATGTATTTCCTATGAATTGATAATAAGTGTATTAAGTTCATGTTTAGATTTGCACTGGACAACCGAAATGAATTCTTCATATGTATTGATTATTTGTTATTTATTTGCTTTTATATTATTTATGAAGTTCTAATTTTACAGATACTCAAACATAAATTAGCTGTGAATTTAGCATGTTAATTTAAAGAATATATAAATTATTTAAACTTTTGAGAAAGCAAAACAATTAGATAAAAACGCTTTTATTGCTGTAAATTTGCCATTTAAATGTAAGCATAAAATGTATTATGCATAAAAATGTATTATGTATGTGAGCATAAAAATAGTATATTTTCTGTATATACTAACGCGTTTAAAATAGCATTTCAATGCCAGACAGAAAAAAGTTAAGTGGTACAATTAGGGACAGGAAAATATTTGTAAAAAGAGATATGTAATTTATTTGTATAATTCCAAACCTACTATACCTATGCCGAATTGCGTTCATTTGTTGCTGCTAAAATATACTAACAAATTCTAGAAATTCTGTATTTTCGGACGCAAATTGTTTATGAAAGGTATAAGTTAAATTTTAAACCGTGTAATATACACTGATTTAAATAAAAACCCGAACCACAAAACAAGGAGCAAAAAACTATTACTAAACAACTAAATTGTAAGTTAAGTTTAATACCTTACAATTATGTACATTTCGATGACATGGTCATCATCCATAGAGGGATTTAACACTACTGCCGTGTAATAAACATACTTTTGTAATGTGAAGATTTTAATGTTTTAAGAAACATGTTTGGATATGTTACCAGTAGTTCATATAAACATTGTAATTAACAAATATAATAATTTATATATTATATACTAGAGAAACATAGTAACAAGTTTCAATTTGCTTTTAAATACATTATAAACTAATTATTGAATATTTTGAATTTTAAGAATAAGCCCAAATAAAAGTACAAGTGATAGTAGTAGTGCCAGCAGGTGCCGTCACCATTAAATGCGAAAGGTAACTAGTGTAAACCCATTAGTGTTATGTATTGAACCAATTAAATTTTCCATACAATACTTTTTCCTCTTTTCGTAAGGGATTCAAACTCAAATACTCTATACAACAGTATGGATTTAAATAATACATTTTATTTTTGTCTAAAATAACAATTGTACTTAATAAACAAGATTTTAATATTTCAAAATATTAGGTAATATTTGTTATACAACTGTTTAGTAAGTCAGAGTTAGATATAACTGTTTTAACAAAAAATACTGTCTTAAAATAATTATCTATTTGAATTGGTTATATTTTGTACAATGTTAAAAGCAATGTCATTAAAAATTTACGGTTAGGTTTCCATACATAAATAGAACTACATGTTAAGTAACTTTAATTTTCTAGTAACTGTTGTTTTTATTTCCTACTTTAGTATCTTCGGATTACCGAACGTTGCGTATATTAAAGCATGACAGTTCCTGTCATAAATTAACAAAGTTGTGATAATCATGAAGTGTCATTTTGTTTTAAGGTCGCAGAGGAATTCAAAACAACACATTCCAACAGCAGATTCTCCTTAATTTCCCTTGACACTTCCATTACCGTCACAATGCAGCAATATTTTAATATTGTATCGCCTCTTGTGGATTTATTTAGTTGTTAAATGGCGCATATGGTACATATGCAAAGTTGCTTTGCTATTAACAAACAGAACTTTTCACAAATAACAAAGATGCATTTAAGAAAGTATGGTGTAAACTAGGCTATGTTTGATAAAAAACAATTATTGGTAAAATAAAAGTAAAACCTAATTAATGCCTAAATGAATTTCTCCTACCTGCAAGAAAGGAAAGACAGAATCGATGGTAGTGGTCAACAAAAGGGTTTCGGCGAAAACTGGATATTCTATATAAGTAAAACAAATTCCAAGTAACTACAACGTTTTGAGAAAGATGAAATGCATTACATTATGTTTGGAATGATTGCATCAAGTACAGAAATAGTTACAATCTAAAATGTATGTTAACGAAAAATCTTTTTATTTGTATTGAACAGAGCGAACAACTAGGCTAATACATATACTAAAAGAAAAATAAGAAAAGTTTTCGTGTACATTAACTGAGATTTAATTTTGCAGTTTTGTAATTTCCTTATTAAAACAACCATCTTAATATATTTTACAAAACCTCCTGACTGATTTTTAAATGACTACAAAGAAGGACGTGTTAAAATTACAACGAACTGCCTCGGGGCTGTAAAATATTAAAATGTTAATTTTATTACCAACTTTAATCGCTAAAAGTATGCTTCTTAACTTTAATACTTTTTGTTCAGTAGATAATACAATTTAAAATTTTCGAAAAGGAGGTAGAAAATGTGCTTTGTAATGGTTTAATTGAATTTCAAGTTATTAATAACAAGGGGGTACCTCTGCGTGCTCCGCACGCTAGCCCCGTTGGGACTTTCTGTACACATTATCCAGTTTTCTTTATAATAAAAGTGTAGGATTAATAATAACCCCAAAGATAAGATGGTAAATAATGTTAAATGTTCAAATCAAATTATTTCTTATATTTTATAACAGCAGGTATAATAAAGGTAAAAAGAACCAGCAAGGCTCTGGTCTACACTTTAATAAAAACCTAAACTAAAAGTTAGAAATACAAATAGTTGCTTCAAAGTTTGAAATCGGATTTTAAGGGAAATCAGCTGTTGTATCTGTTATTGTATTTAATTGTACCCCCTACATACAAACAAAAAAACACAAATATTAAATCTTTATAATATTGGTATAAACTAGGAGATAATGACTTTTTAGTTTAAGTTAAGAAAAAAAAGGTGAGAAATCAATATAAATGTGTATGCTTCTAACATTAATATAAATTCGGACATCAATAATAACATGTAATTGACTTTTAGCATCCTTAATACAATTGTTAATAGTAAAAACCAGTTTAACAAAATGTAAGATTAATGTAAAGTCCGTGGTACCATCTGTGAAATTGTTTGAAAAATAAAGAGTCCTAGTAGATCATGATAGATAAAAGAACCTCTAGAAAAAAGGCACTAAAAAAAAATATTTGTTTTTCGTTATATGGAAAATATCAATATTGTTTATTTACAGTAGAATGAAAAAAAAAATAGTTTAATTTATTATGGGCCTAGAATTTAACAACTAAATTTAGTGGACAAAAATTGTAAAAAGGAATATTAATAGCAGTCTGTTTTACTAATTTGTATATAAACTTTATTGACATAACAACTTTAAAAATAAAATAATAATAAATAGAATGTTATAATCAATAATCAATCAATGTTATTATAGCAAAATCAATAATAGAATGTTAGTTTTACTGTTTGATATTTTTAATTGTTTCTAGTTTCTAGACCCTTGGTCTTGCCTCTAATATTTCCGCCAATATTTTTCGTGAAAGAATGGTATACCAATGAATACAGAACTTATAAGAAGCGCAAATCTTATGAAGAGTAGTCATCCCGGTTGGTTGCCGTCAAACCGAGCTTAGCGCTTCGATCCTTAGACAGAACTGGCTGAAAATTCCCACTCGTCTGTGGCTCATCAATCCTCCGCGCCAGGTGAGTGAGACAGAGAATGGCTATATCATTCGCTGTCTCACTCATATACTTACCTTACCTAAAACAGCATCGCTCTCGCTACCTAGCGGCTACCGCACTTTATTTAATCTTGCTAGATTCAAGTAAAACTAAGTTGAATCTTTAACATGGGCGCTACGCTTCTTATAAGTTCTGTCTGTATTCATTTGTAATACTTGAGTGTCATAACTAATTTTAAATACATTTTGGTTCGAGGTTACCCTGCGCTAACACCGCTAAATATTTGGGTACGACCCTGGATGTAAAGCTCAAGTGGAAAGAGCATGTGAAAAAGAAAAATGTTGAGTTGAACATCAAGTATCGAAACCTTTACTGGCTGCTCGGAAGTAACTCCGGACTGTCGATTGAAAATAAAACCTTGCTTTATAAGTAAATATTGAAGCCAGTGTGGACGTATGGCATACAGTTATGGGGCATTACAAAAAACACAAATACTCAGATGATCCATCAATTCCAGAACAAAGTACTGCGAGGAGTAGTCGACGCTCCATCGTACGTACGGAATAAAGATCTGCATCGGAATCTGGGAATTGGCCTGGTAACGAAGGAGATAAAGAGGTATGCATCTGGACATGACATGCGATTCCGGAAGCATGTAAATCCTGAAATGTTAAATGTACTGGATGTAGGCGGTGTCATCCGTCACTTTAGCAGAAAGAAGCCTTATGATCTGATAGGTTTTTTAATTCTCTCATACACAGCGAACTATTAGTAAGAAAAGAAAATCGTTTGTCGGTCTGGTGGACTGGTTATGATAACCGGAGGTGTTTTTAGTGGATAAAAATCCCACACTACCCATTGGGTGCAATTGTGAATTTTTGAAGATTTTCACTCCGAGGGGGAGGGAGGAATTGGTTTTAGAGTTCCAGAGAGAAGGACTATTATGTCCAACACATTTCAGACTTATGTTTCTGGACAGAAGTATAGAAGAAAACTAATAATAGATTGGGTATTCACTTAATGAAGTAGGCAAAATTAGTAAAACAGAGACTTTTTCATGGCATTCTAATTTGTTTCAAGTTCCTTTTAGGTTTACTACAATCTCCAAACCCAATTTTTGGTGAATTGAAGATGTTACACAAGAATAATAAAACAAATGGATTTCGATTTTACTGTATCTAACTATTAAGTTCAAATCATTTGTTTTATATTCACATTAAGTTGTATTAAAATTAGTTTATTTTTATACTGTACTATCAAAGTAATCAGAAAATTCAATTCCTTTTAAATTAAACAACAATACATATTTTTTACCGAAATGGTAAACATTGTTAAGACTTTTAATAACTAATAGTTTTCCCAACAAGCAAAATCAACTTTAATGTTCTCGTTTTCTACTTAAGTGAAGAAAATAATTATCATAACATATAACCAAAACCACAATTTTTACATTAATTGGTTTGAAAAAGCAACAATAAGGTCTAACTGTAATATATGTAAATGGGAAGACAGTTATTGGCTGAGAATGAAAAACAAGACCAGAACGCAGTGATATATTATATCTTCCAAATATATAAATACATAGCAAATAAACTGAAATTTACTGAAATTTAAATTGAATATCACTTTGATAACTTTAAAGAAAAGAACATTTTAAACTGTTCACCTTACATTTTCGTACAACAACATTTTAACAGTTTCCTTTAATTAAATTATTCTAAACCGTTCCTTAGCAAGCATCTGGGATCTTACAGGAAGTTGTGAACCTTTTCTTTGTAATTCCTTATGTGGATTTGGATTTTATAACTATGTATTTTAACTTATTCGTTTCTCTACATGTTAGCAATATTTGCATTAGAATCCAATTAAATTAAAAGAATATAAACATAAATCCTTCATATAGATCCTTGCATGCTGACTATCCCGTGCTCACTCAACATTAAAAAAAAATTTACCTATAGGCCTAATCAAAAACATTTTAAATTAAGATCTAGTGTGTTATTTGATATAGCTAATAAAACAATTCAAGATATTGAATTTTCTGATAATCTTAAGATTAGTGATACTCATAAAAATTAAAATTAAAATGTAGGCCACCCAAAAAAATATTTATCATAAACCTAAGTCAATTACCGGCTGATAAGGAGCTTAAAAGAACGAAATAAAACATTTCCCCTCATAATTCAACAGTAATAAAATGCTCCAAGTGATAGGCCTACAGCACAGCCACAGTTAGATATCTGCATTGACTACCTTTTGATCAACAATGAGAAAACATCTTAACGATAATTAAACGTTATGTGTTTTATTAAAAAAATTCACCTTCGTTAAAAGTTGTACAACGTATTTTGGATCATGCTGAATTTTTATAAAATATAAACTCTGGATTTTAATTAATTGATATCGTATCTGACTCGAAATTTCAAATTCCTCTCCGAATCCGTATGAATATTTGATTAGAGTGACACTTAGGTTCCTGGTGATGAAACATAATCTTAAGATCTCAAAAAACAAAAACAAATTTCTAAACATTTAACTTGATTTTTTTCCTACGTAGAAGGAAGAGTGCGGAGTTTTAAAAGTTGTATGGGATATCTCAAAAACTGCATAAACAACAATTACAATAGTTTGTTTTCTCAAATAAAGTATTTTTAAGAGAGGCTTTATACCATAACTAGCTGAATACCCGTGTTTCGCTACAGGGAATTTGTTTGTTGCATCACCATGATTCATAATTAATTGTCACATTTTTCTCTCTTTTTCTTTCATCTATTATTTCACCAAAGTGAATTATTAAATGTATATTCAATTAGTTTGTTATTTATTGTTCATTGGCTGCCCGTCAATCGCCTTCGTCGCGGATTTGTGATAAATAAATTCAATCAATAAAAATATTAAAACTTCTGGGTGAAGAGCGTCTTTTTTTTCAACCGCTAATCTACAGACTGGTAAATCACAATCTTAGCTGGATGTTTGCAGATCACCCAGATACGTCTTTAATATGCGAATGCATAAATCGAGATAGTTTTGATCAGCTTGCATCTAAAATATTTTCTTAAAATTAGTACCTAAGTACCAAATTTCAGCTCTCTAGCTTGTAACGTCCCAAAATTAGAAGGGGAAAATTTGTCGATGTTTTAAATTTGTAATAAGAAGCAGGCATCTTATCGCACGCCTGGGTTAGTCTTGCGTTGTTCCTCGATAGGGAGGGGGCAACGCGGAGAGAGGCAATGCGTAGAGGGGACAATGTAGGCCGTCCCGCCGAGATTGGGAGCGGACCGCTATATAAGACGGAGCTCTAAGGCAGAGAAGACAGTTGCTTGCTTGGTGAAAACCAGCTAGTACCTCTGGTCTAGTAAGAATTGGCTCGCTAGGTGGAAATCAGCAGCTTTAAATAACGGTAGATGCTCGCCTGGTGAAAACTGGCTCATCATAGTAAGCAGAGGTAAGTGTAAAACCCGGATTCAAGCACAGGCTTGGGTAGTAACCGGCAGGGTTATCATTATAAGGTTGATTTAACTACGCTAAACGCTTTTTGCAATAGATTAGTAAAGCTTATAGTTAAGGCATTTTCAGCGGTGGTGAATAGCATCCGGGGTTTACTTATCGGAATATTTATAGAAGCGTTGCATATATTAGGCCTACTAGATTTGAATAACCAGTACGAATAAAAGCGTCGCCTGGTTAGTAATATTTAAAGTTATTTCATTAACAGAATAGAGATATATGTTGATAGGTTAGGTTGCGTATATTAGGCCTACATTAGGCCTAAGTAGTTTACGGATTCATTGCCTAAATGATTGAAGGGTTTAATAGTTGCATTTCAGTTGAGTTTGTGGGCAGGCGAGGGC
>JAGFPH010000069.1:1048330-1112547 GCA_018207615.1 Philaenus spumarius
AAATTCACGACAAAATGTAAAACTTGTATATCTATCGTGTAAGAAATAAATGGACAAAATTTTAGTTTTCTAGCTTTAAGGAAATTAACAAACAATACTTATTGTTTTTGGGGTTCTTTCAACCATTAAAGGTCAAATATTTTAAAATTATTGATTGCGCATCTAGTGCTTATGAGCAATATCTGTACCTAATGTCACGTTCCCAGGAGGTAGGGCTTTTGAGATATACAACAACAAAATTTATTGTTTTTGGGGTTGTGTCACCCCCTTACATGTCAAGTATATTAAAATCCTTTCTTAATACGCTTCTAGTGGCTATGAGCAATATGTGTACCAAATTTCAAGTTCCTAGGTTGTATGGTTTTTGAGAAAATGTGATCAGTCAATCAATCAATGAGTGGTATGTGGCTTTGATAAGTATAGATATAATAATATTACATTATTTATTTTTAGTGATATAAATTTGGAATCCCCTAAGTCAGCCAATTTATGTGATAAAATTTATGTTTTTTTATTGTTTTCTACTATTTGCAGTAGAAGTTGTAATAATAACTAATTCTTAAATTGCAATAGCTGTTGTTTTTAAAGTACAGTAGGTTAATTTGAAATTAATTAAACAATTTCTAATATAAATACTTTCTACTTTCTAACTTGCTTAATTGGTAGTAATTTATTATAACATATCTAAGTTTTGTTTATTACTAAAATAATGCACGTTTATGATGTACAAGAACATTGATAATCCTTCATAATTATAACAAGTAACAATTACCAGCCACACACCTATTTAATAACAATTTACTCTTCGTAAACATATTTTGCACGTTCAGGACTTTCAGTTAAGGTACAATTTCCACTGTTTACTTTGTACTAATTAAGCACTTTTTGTGGCTAATTGCGTCTGCTGTCATCCATCACTAAACAATGGTTGCTAAGCACTTGTACCAAAGGATAATAGATCTTGTTGGCAGACATACGACCTTAAGGTGATGCTATTGTGTTCTAACCAAAGTTCTATTTTCACTCAATATTCCATTGTTGTCCTAAGCGGAGATAAGAATAATATTTGTTGTATATTTACAGCCCTGTCAACACTCGTTCACTTAAAATACATCGTTGCTTGCACAAATCAACTTATTCAGAATGTTTAATTTTATTTTTGAATTAGTAGAAGTAGTATTGCGTAATAAGTTTATGTTGTTTTGTTTTATACTTATATGACACTTAAACAATATTGGTACATTATTCTTAAACCTAGTCCTGCTAACAAATTATTAACTGGAAAGTAATTATAGTTTAATTTCTTTACAAAGAACGCAATTCTCATTAATACCGCTTTTAAATATGCAGGTTAGAATGTATTCCTAATAATGTCTTTTGAGCCATAAATACTAAATTTAATTATTCTCTACTTTTAACTGCATTTTAAACTTCTGTGTAATGATTTTACAAATCAAAAGAAATGAAAAGCTTGCTGATTGTTATCATTATGAATAATAATTGATATTTCATTGTAATACATTACTTGCTACAAATTCACATTGCTGGTTTTTAAAGGTGAATGTACCCAAAAATAAAATACTCATAACAATGAAAAGTTATATTTGAATACCTGTATTTACAAGTCTTTGAATTATACATATTTGCACTTTACTTTGTTTTTCTTGTGTATTTTACAAATATAAAATCAAAGATTATATACAAAATTTTATGGTCAAAATTCTGGATTTAAGTTATAAATGTATTATAAATTTGTTTAAATTAATGTAGCAACAATTGTTAACATTTTTATTTTAACATTTAATTTTAATTGTAAAACATGTGCAAAAGGAAAATGTTACCATCAAAATTTCTATGGCTTATATTTGTATTTCATATGTTGTTTAATCTGCCCTTTATTTAAGTTCCACTGAGATAGACACTGGTGAGTTTTGTGAGGAATCCCGTGTAAATATTTATTCTATACACAACCCAAGAGGAAAATGTAATTAATTTGTATAATTTGTAATTTCAATAAATAACCTTGGGCTATTAAACGCGTTTAGTAATGTATAAACTTTAATGAATGACATCTGAAATAATACTACTAACTTTTAACAAATACATGTTTTGGATAAATAAACCTCATTTTTTTAAGCAGATATAAACTTCAATTAAATTTGTATATTCCCTAGATCAATATATTGCCAATATTCTTCTTCAATGTAATGGGGTTAGCACATTGAAATCATTATTATTATTTTATGCTGGATTTCATATAAGGATTTTTAGTTAAAGTTGTACGTATTTTTATAAACTTAATAATTTGATTTGATTTGGTATTTGGAAAATACTTAGGCCAACTATTAAAGTTTAAGTAAAATCGTTTATAGATTTGGATTAAATACAATTAAAAATGATAATTGCAAACAAAGATGTGCACTTGTGGGACTAATTACGTTTTTAAAAAGTAATTTGCATTTATAACTTTTAATTTTGTCTTATGTATACACTGGCTAAATATATGGAAAGCAGTAATAATATACATACAATTTCTAAAAGTACACATTAAAAAAAATATGAGTAAACATTTTAATGATCGGCTTAATTTGATCGATGTCTATGCCTGCATGAGTGGAAAATAAAAATAGTAAATTGTGCTCTTATAGCCAAATAGTTTATTTGAACTATTTAAAATAAATAAATAAGTATTTTGCCATAGTTTAACAACAACATACTAGAGTTTTTTTGCAGTTGTTAACAGTGAAATTTCAAATCACTTATGTTGCTTCTATGATAGTGGATTTCTGTAGACATTTACAGGCAAGGATTTACAAGTTTAATGAGGTTAAATAAATTGTAATATAGGTAAAATAAGTAAAATATAATACATATTTTAAACTAAATTTATTTCAAACAGGTGTTTGTATTCATACTGGTTTCTGATTATATTCATTCGTAGATCCACTTTGTATCTTTTAATGTATATTTCTTATGTGCTATTCATTTTTAAATCTAATTAATGCAGTGAATATTTGGTTGATAACAATCCTGATATCGATTAATACAAAGCAATTGTGTTTAAGGTAATTATTTACCGTTGATTTTACAAGAGTAAATCTTAGTTTTAGCATGTATGTTCAGATAAGAAGAAAGATAATTTTAAGTGTAGTAATTGTAAAAAATGTTTATGTTTTTACTCATGTATGAGTGTTATAGTTGTTGCAATTAATAGCTCAAGGTTGTTTAGGACGGGACAGTAATAGTGTTTAATAAAACATTTTTTTAAGTGTTTTAACTATAGATGTAAAAGGGGAAACTAACTTTACCATAGACAATGTAAACGACTGTATTATAACAATTTTTAATTGCAATTATTTAAATGTTGTATCTATAAAAAACAAAATATCGTTAACTTTTAGTTTATAGCTTTGTTTTATTAAATTATAATTAAATTCAGTTATTCCACAGACTTTTAACTTCTTACTATACATAATGATCTTACTGCTTTATCTATTTAAAACAGTTTGGAATGATATTCAGCCCTTGAGCAGTATGCAAATTACCAGAACAAGGCTAAAGAACAATTTTATATTAAATCTAACGAGTTATTAATATGTATTAAAGCAATTAAGCTTAATCGGCTTAGCTTCTTATGTTTCGCCAAACATTTAATCAGTTAATGTCAGTCTTTATTAATTGTATAGATTACATAAGCATCCACAACTTGTATTTTATTAAAGTGATAACATGTACTTAACATTTTAAAATAGTTCAAAACTCTAAAATATCATTGCATGTGTTGATTGTGTACAAGTAATTTCAAATTGTTAAATTAGTTTTCTTTGTATTAAACCTACGAAAATTATTTTGTAGCTCTGCTTACACATCAATAGATATAAATTTATATTTTTAGATTATGGAATATTGTATAAGAAAGACAATATTTAAAAACAACCCACAAATATTTTTGAAATAATTAAAAAAGTTAAAAACACATTTTGTTAAACATGACACTAAAATGTATAAATTACACAATCCCTAATGTAAAATTAACATTAGGAATATTTTGTTTATGTAACTGGAAAGGTTAAATATAAATGTTGATGATTGTATAAATTATTTCAGGTTTTTATTATAATGCAGGTTGT
This sequence comes from Philaenus spumarius, assembly GCA_018207615.1. Classification (NCBI taxonomy): domain Eukaryota; kingdom Metazoa; phylum Arthropoda; class Insecta; order Hemiptera; family Aphrophoridae; genus Philaenus; species Philaenus spumarius. The sequence goes on from JAGFPH010000069.1 coordinate 1,052,461, forward strand.
AATGCGTTTTTACTTTAACTATTTACAAAAGCACTGCATTTCGTTTTAGTAAACATGATTAAGTGACGATATTTATTAAACAAATAAAAAATCACTGGGACGACAAAATCACACTGATTTGAATAAAAACCCCGAACCACAAAACAAGGAACAAAAAATAACTAAACAACTAAATTGTAAGTTATGTTTAATAATCTTCCCTTAAGTTCATTTCGATGCATGGTCATCATCCTCAGAGGGTTTTTAACACTGCTAAAAGTGTATCATGATCGGTTCTCATTTACTACTCCCGCACCTTAGGTATTACCATAAGGGTCACTTGCAATAGCTCATATTTCCTACGGAAATTCGCTAATAATGAAGTACCCCATACAAAGATAGGTAACCATATTATCATTAAAAAAAATAGCTATGAGTCCTACAGAACAGCGATTGTATATGTTTAATTTACAACGGACGTTTAGCTTGTTTAGTTACAAATAACCTTAATTTATAGTATAAAAGATAAAATTTATGCTGGCTATAAGAGTAAAAAAACTATACAAATAAATAATAAAAGTTAAAATGTTAATCATTATTGTTTTATTAATAAATTAGTTAGCTAAAAATGTATTGATATGACACTAAAATGACAATTATTTATATGTTTAAAAATTTGCATTCTCTTTTTTAATTCCACATTAAATTATGAGGTTTGATTTAAAATAAAATTGTACTTCTAAATTAGTTTTCTTATGCTGTAAGAGTGATGCTATATTCCATCTTTAAATCTAGTAGTTCACTGAATTTCTTTACCAGATTTAATGTTAATTGAAACAAAAGTAACCTAATACCTCTTAACAAACGTACGTGTGTATTATATATTAAGTTATATTTTCTTCAAGAAAGTAATTATATCATTTAATACACAACTTAAAATTAAAGCGATAATTTAAAAAATAACCATTATAATCGGTCAGAAAACCAAACTACAGTAGTTGCCTACATAAATAACAATAAATGATATTTATATAAATTAGTGAGATTAGTCAAAAACTTCAACATTTATTATACTTCTAGAATTCCATAATTTCGTTTTACATCAATTGTTTTCTATCTCTTATAAAGCAAGTGATTTTATTTATATAAAAAGTAATCATGAATTTCAATTGATTCTACTACATTTTATCTTCACAATTTTGTTTAAATACGATGTAATCTATTTAACCCTAGGACTGGCATGGTTAAAGCTAAAATTGAAAAGACCGTTTATAGCGTTTTGCAACCATATTTTAAAAAATTCGCCAAAAATAGTAAATGAACCCCAATCCAAAAGTGTTCCATAGCTTTTTTGTAGAAGAAACTTCAAAGAATTCAAATATGCCACTAAAAATTAGTTCCTTTTGAAATTGTAAAAGTTGTTAGCTTAGAAAGCGAAAAATGTTCAGAAACGGAAGGAAATAAAACAACTTTATGCCTACATAAAAAAAGTAAAACATTTTTGTAATTTTTTTCAAAATACACAAAAGTTTTATAATTTAGTTCTAAATAGAAATATGTAAAAATATATTTCAATTTCACAAATTTTAGTTCAAAATAACATTTTGAACGTTTTTACGACATAACCTGCAAACCTTGACTAATTTCAAAGTGACTAGCCTAGGCCAAGATATTTTTTACCAAACAATGTTTTTTTTATATACCAAAAATTCGAGAATGAAATGTAGAATCGAATAGCATTCTACCCAGTTTCAAATAACTTTACATTTTGTAATGAAAATTCAAAAATATCAAATCGGCAGACTAACCTAAAACCTTATTTGTAGGCAATGTTATTTATTCACTTACCGTTTTATTACAACACCGTTATAAGCCTAATTTCACTCAAACACAATCTACACTTATTTATTTATAACTAAAACACCATATAACACTATTTTATAAACTGTAATAACCACACAAAAAAAACACAAAACAAATGTTATATTATAACTAACATCAAAATACGGACGGACGATGTTCTCAGTCTGAGAATTGAAAGGTTTGTTGTTCATTGGTACAGACCTATGAAATCTAAATGTATTGAATGGGACATAGATAAAAACTGTGAAGTTTTCTTTGTATAACCATATATTGTACATTTTAGGTATATATCGAATAAGACTGTAAGAATCGATTCTAAACAGGCTTGCGTATTGGCTAAATCTATGACCAATTACAAGCTTTTACCGTATATCCTGTAGAACAGCTGTTTTTAGAGTAACATGTGATTTGAAGACACAGTTTGAAACAGAATCGTCTGCTAAATTCAATGCTGTTATGATCTTCTTCATAAATGACTTCTGTGAGGAGTTGCAGACCGTTGAAAATGAGACAAAGTCTTGACAGTATACGGCGTTCATTGACGCGTGAATCACAGGTGATTTAGGTACTACCATTTTGAAACAGTGATTACGTATGTAAATATCTGTTCTACAAAAAAAGTTGTAAATACAAAAATTATAGTTTAATTCATTACCTTTCAAACGGTACCGGTTTTATTACGATTAAATTATTACAAGTGGATATAATTATTGATTTTGCAAATTCTCGCAAAGGTTCGAGCGGGTTGCGTTGCCCCTGAGAGACTGCAGTCAAAACTGCAGTCTGCCACTTGCACGGAAGTAAGAAACAATAACTAACTACATGTAATGACAGCGCATTATTTTACTCTATATTTCCGAATAAACAAACTGTATAACTTTTTTGGTGTACGTTAAATCTGAATATAAATTCACATAACATAACTATGAGAGTCATAATTCTTCATGTTTGTAGTATTAATTTAATTCTAGATGTATATTCATAGTATATGGAAATTTAGTAATAAATTTAATATTTTTTTGTCTAATATATAAGTTACCTGTCTGGCAATTAACAAGTTTTTTTAATAGATTGTTCCTTTCAAAAGTATAGATCATTTATTTCACAGGAGTTATAACAAAACATGAAAGTAAACTAGTTTAGTATTATAAAGTGCTTTATTTTATATACTCTACACCAAATTGTAACTACTAGAAGTTTAAAAATACTATATATTATTTATATTAATTAAAAGTAAATCTGTCCTGTTGCGTAACAACATCAACTATTTACCTGCTTCCTAGCCTAATACTTAGTCACAACAACAAACATGGTATTTGGGCAAAACATTAAATAGTGTATATGAATGAAATTCAAACACAATCTACACCACATTTATGTCTCTTTCATTAAATCTGTATCGTTCAAAGGTTCAACCACCACTAAATTAGTATTATTAATTCCTATATTAGGTCTGTCAAAAAGTATCTGTACTTCATTTTTAATTAATGAAAAATTAAGGTGGAACTTGGTTGGGAATTTCAGTTTACCTTCCACCACATTATAACTATTTTTGTTGTTTTTTTAACTCTCTTTCTAAAATTAAACTCTTTCAGTAGGTGGAACCCCTATTGGCAAAGAATGGCATGGTTGTTATCTATGACGTGCTCAGCAGTTTTAGACTGATTAACTTCCCTCCGTTGTTATGCATTTTTTATGCTCCGAAACACATGACGTTTATCCCACATTCGACAATCCACACTGACAGGGTAAATTATACACAACATTGCATTTTTTAAAACAATCCTAACACATATCTTAGTATTCAGTCTTCTAATTATTTTCCGAAATACCCTTTTCATATGGAATCTGAGCAATCGTCAAGGGTTTTCACTAAGTTTTTTGCTTTTTTAATAGCTCAATTAAGAATATATTTTGGACAGTCATTATTCAATAAATCTCCATTAGTTTGCTGAATCCCTTGTTGTAAATTCATCTCTTTACTGCATACCGTATGATCTCTTTTAAACAAACATCATGTCAAACCAAGCTTTACATGTTCCATATGGTTAGAACGATAATTCACAGTTTTGATTAATTAAAATACTACATTTAGTATGTATTTCCTATGAATTGATTAAAAGTGTATTCACCTTAAATAGGTTGTATCACGGAGCTTTAATCCGGGAAATTAAAATTTCGTATGAAAAAAAAATTGTTAATTGGGTCGGCTGTCGTAATTTCTGGCCTAGTTCACCAGCCTCTGTCTAGGAACTACATGCTACCCTTTCACTTCCACTAAAAGTTTTTTTTCCAATATGTGATGTATTTCTTTGCGGCTCAGATTATTCTTTCGTGTGCTACTCATCGTGCTACTACAAAAAAGGAGTGTATTTTATATGCGACCTTTTGACTCATCTTTTATAATATTTTATATTTGATGTTTTTCCTTATACAACTTTCATTTGTACACTATAATTTAACAATGTTACAATTAACCCCTTTCCTTTTGTAAACTGGAGGAATCCTCAGTGTTCGAAGTTCCATGTTTCAAAAATTATGTGACCTTTGAAAGGTTAAGTGCATATTTGGATATATACTGCATTATCAATATGCATTCTTACAAGTATTGGTTATTTTTTATTTAAATGCAATTTGAATTATTTCGGAAGTTCCAGTTATACAATCATTACACATCAGCTTTGAATTTAGAAACAATAACATGTAAGTTTTAAGAATAAATATATAAATTCACTAGGGGAAGCGTTCGAAAATTTTACCACTAGTATTTATAAAAATATGTAATTCACAAAACAAATATAATTTGTATGTATGATATAATAGAGGAACATAATAACAAATACCAATATATACTTTTATATGCAGTATACAAAAATTTTATATTGAGAATTTTAATCCTCAATAAACGCACGAGTAAAAGTAGCAGTGTTAGCATGTGATGTCACCATTCAATGCAAGAGCACTGAACAGGAGCTCATTAGTGTTATGCATTGAACCAATTCAATTTGCCACACAATACTTTCCTCGTTTCGTAAGAGAATCAAACTAAAATACTCTACTACAGTAAGGATTATTTAATACAAAATTTTATTTTTGTTTAATGTGCTTAATAAACAAGATATTAATATTTCAAAATATTAGGTAATATTCGTCATACAACTGTTTAGGAAATCAAAGTTAAATATTTGTTTTAACAAAAATTAGTGTTTTGAAATAATTATGTATTTGAATTGGTTTTATTTTTATTATTTTAAAAGCGATGTCATTAAATATTTACGGTCAGGTTTCCATATATAAATAAAACTACAATGTTAGGTAACTTCAATTTTCAAGTAACTGTTGTTTTTATTTCCTACTTTAGTATCTTCGGATTACCGAACATTGCGTATATTAAAGCATGACAGTTTCTGTCATAATTTAACAAAGTTGTGATAATCATGAAGTGTCATTTTGTTTTAAGGTCGCAGAGGAATTCAAAACAACACATTCCAACAGCAGATTCTCCTTAATTTCCCTTGACATTTGCATTACCGTCAAAATGCAGCGATATTTTAATATTGTATTACCTCTTGTGGATTTATTTAGTTGTTAAATGGCGCAGTACATATGCAAAGTTGCTTTTCTATTAACAAACACATAACTTTTCACAAATTACAAAAATTTATTTTAGAAAGAAAGATATAAACTATATGTGATACTAGTAAGGCCAAGTGAAAAATCACAGGCAGGTTAGTTAAATACATAACAGAAATATAGGCTATAGTAAAAAATATATATCTATATATTATATAAAAGCGAAATACCACTCACTCACTCACTCACTGACTCATTCATAACGATTTCTCAAAAACTAAAGAACAGATTGAATTCTACAGTCGAATTCAAGTCGAAAAAATAAAGTTGAACGGGGCACTCCGGGTTGGCGATTGGAGCGAGCAGGGGGCAAAGCCCCCTAGTATTCATTATTACAAGTATTTATCTAAATTTAGATAAAAATAGTATCTTTTAGGTGCTTTCTAACATCATCATTGATAGATCAAATGATTTAGAAAATATTATTATTACAACAAATTAATAATCAAATATAAGAATTAATCTTCGTATACGTTATACGATGATGTACGAAAGTTTCCGAAGTTAAACGAATACGTTCTTTTCTTTAAACTTGTAAATGAATATTTTTATATATATTGATAGTAAAAGGTAGTATTTATATTAATTTTATAACCTCAAAACGAATCTTATACCGTATTATAGCCTATATTAATTCCTTAACTCATATTTTAAGAAAATCTACTTCACAAGACTTATATTGATTAAAGTTGTAAACATAACCCCAAAGTATAATCTACGCTAGATATTGTTTTAGTATTACAGATGATGGGTGAAATCAGCTGTTATACAATATTGTTATTCACGTATTTACGTATGTGAGTTATAAAAAAAACCTTTTATAAAAATTAATTCAAAATTTACATAATTTGTACAACAAAAATAACTGCTAATTAATCATAGACATTTTATGAGTAGAGTGTTAATGTTTAAGTTTGCATGAATAAATATTTCCAGAAAAAGAAAATTACCTGAAGTTCGAACTACCGGATGGGAGAACGCATGAATTCCATAATGCCTTAACTCCAGAGTTATAATATCATTAATTATTTATTAAGCACCGTTGTAGTAAATACTGCAATAGATCCCTGCATTAATGTTCAATGAACTACATTTAAATAAAATAGCATATTCTTTTTATAAATATACTAAACTACTAGTGCATTAACCAATGAAAATTTAAACTGGAAAAACTCAAATTTCTATCATCTGCAATAACTCAGGAGTAGCGGCAAAGTTCAAATTACCTTGGGATTAATACAGGAGGAATCCAGACGAAATGATAACCAGGAGAAGCAACTTGCACCAGCATGTATAAGTTACAGGGACCAAGCAGTCAGTCTTTACATCGGATTTTTTGGGGTTGGAAAGAGAGTTTAAGTGTAAGAGGACCATGGAGGGATATTTGGAAATAATACAAAAGTATGCAACATTAATACACCTACGGAGTGATTGTAAAGTTATGAATGGGAAATCATATTCCGACGACATCCTTAAGCAGCCTGGACGATGGCATTTTAAATTGTAGAAGGCGAACAAATATTATAATTAAATGTGGCAAGAATGGTAAGTAAGAATCTGCTCGTACAAAAACACCTCACTTTGACATGAGTAAACCTAAGAGGAAAGGAAATACTTTTACAAAATATCTAATTGGATACATCGAGAAGTTGATTGAAATGAAACCAGTTTAACTAAGGGACGTTAAAAGACTTTTGTCTCTTCACTTTGGTAAAAACTGGGCAGACAATAAATAGCTAACATTCTATAAACAATTTGTTTGGGAAAACCATGGTAATTATGGCAATATAGTGGTTGAAAGGGATGGTGGTAGTTATTCAAACAGAGACTTTGAAATATTGGAAGAGGATGATGTGTATATCACATAGGCCTAAATTAATAGTTTTTAAAATTTTTACATTATTTCCTAGAGTAAAATTATAAAATAACAGAGTTTATATTAATTATAATTTTACATTAATTCATTATGTGCAATATAATATAATAAAACAACATTTTTAATAGCAATAATTGTGTTTTTTCTTTAAGCCTTTTTTACGACTTTACAAATTACTTCTTGTTGGGTAGCAAAACCTGCTACAATAAATATACATATGCTAAACTAGTTATGTGATACATTTTATTTTAAATAGCTAATTCTGTGTAATAGCAATATTAAAAACTGTGTGAGTAAAGTGAGACCAACAAATAATAAAGTGGAGAGTAAGGATATTGATTATTATTTACCGTGTCAGTGTGGCGTGTCGTATGTAGGACATATGTTACCGGCAAAGTACGAAATCCAGGCATTGTATAGAATGCCTAGACATTCTATACAATGACTAGCGGTTTTGGGCAAAGTGTGAAATGGAATAAAAATTACATTAATTTCAGCACTTTGCCTAGGCATTGTATATAGTGACTAGGCATTTTATAGAAAGTATGAAATATAATTAGAATAAAAAAAAAACTAAAAGACTTACCTAAACTGTTTAGTCACAGTATTTTGCCAATAACAGTATGATTATAATATTTGTATAGTTATAATATTTCGTCGTATTATCACTTTATATAATTAGAATAAAAAAAAACTAGAGGACTTACCTAAACTGTTTAGTCACAGTATTTTGCCGATAACAGTATGATTATAATATTTATATAATTATAATATTTTGTCGTATTATCACTTTATATAATTAGAATAAAAAAAAACTAGAGGACTTACCTAAACTGTTTAGTCACAGTGTTTTGCCGATAACAGTATGATTATAATATTTATATACGGTAATTATAATATTTCGTAGTATTATCACACTATTTATAATTAGAATGAGTTGCCTAAACTGTTCGTTTCTACACAAAAAAGAACAAGAACAATCCGGCAACGCTGTCAGGACGGTAAGAAAAACATGTCGGCACTTTACAATGTAAATTTCTAAATAATTCATACTTTACATGATACGCCTGCGGGCATTGTATAGAATGACTAGGCAAAGTATATAATGCGCGATATTTCATACTTTACCTGCCCCGGTTTAGGCATTGTATATAATGCCTAGTCATTCTATATAATGCCTGATTTCGTACTTTGCCGGTGACATATGTAAACAACTCGTCCTTTTAAAAAACGGATCTCAGAGCATAAGAAATACATTTCTGCCGGTGATGTTAATCGCTCCAAGATTGCTGAACATGTTATAGCTAACAACCGTGCTATTTGTTGGGACAAGGGGTATATTTTACTTAAAGTGAATAATTGGAGAAAATGGTATTAAAAGAAACAATGATTATGTCTGTAAGAAGGAACTGTATTCTCAGCCTAGCGTATTTTTTTGGGAGACTTAGACGTAGGACTTAGTTTTGTTTACACCTGAAGGCGTGAAGTGTTTACAATCTTCGCGGAACGTCGTGGGAATTTAAAAACCGTGTGAAGTATTTTGTGTGTGTTGTGCGTGTTATTGTTTGGACGTGGAATACATTGTTAACATTGTTTTAAAATTTTGACTACGGCACTTGAACAACGTATTTTAATCTATCAGGTGGGTGAAATCCATTATACATTTTTAAGTAGAAGAGTTACAAATTTGACTGAATAAAGTTAAACCGTTCTTGTTTATTTATATCATGTAATCCAATAGAAATGATGTATATTTGTAATTGTAGAGATACAGCAAGCCCAGGAGTGTAGATTGTTTGCATAACATTGATAGGATGCGCCGTCATTGAGGACAAGTATTGACATTGACTCTATGCAGTCAACAGGAGCTCATTAGTATTATGGACTGTATCAATTCAATTTGTTATACAATACTCTCTCCCGTTGACACGAAAGCAACACTTCAGACAGTTATTGCTATTGGAACTTGCCTCGGTATACACAAAACCGTATGAAAGCGTTTGCCATTTGCGGTGAATTTATTAATGCATAAACAGCTGATTAAACAGCAACAGTAAATAAAATTAAAATAATTGTGTACATAATTTTGAGTTATTTACAAAAGTTTTATTTTGTATAAATAATATTACAATTGTTTGTTATACTCAACAATAAGATTGAATTTGTAAAATTATGTATTATTTGAAAAAAAACTAACAATTAATTATAATAGATCTTGTAATGAAAAAACATTAAAAGAGTGTGTAAACCACGTCACTGCATACGTTTGAGTTTTGAATTATGGATATGCCCTATAGAATACACAAACGTAAACAACTGTCGGTTGATTTAAACTTTTAAGCTATAACACGATACTCTCCGGCTGCAACAAAGGAAGTAAAATCATGACGTGCCGACAGACGACAGGAAGATATTTGATGCAAGGCCAACTCTGCTCCCCCTCCACGTTCAACTAATACCCGCTTTTTTTCAGTACGTATTAAAATATTAATTTAACTATTATTAAATACAACCAATAAGTAAATTTACGAGCGAACAAAATACAAATTTAAAAAGCAGTGTGGGAACGTCAGTCCCCCGAGTTAATAACCCACTACAAGCATGAGATGGGTTTTGTTGGTGTTCTCGCACCATAACACCAAAAACTTATGGAACCATACTTAATTGAAGAAAATTTAACGTACCTTAAAAAGTTATTGAAAAAACTAAGCTCTAAAGTGAATGGTTTACGAGATATTTGCTAAAAAACCTCTTAAACACACAGTTGTTACACATCCCGCCCTAAAACCCGACCTATTTTGGTGGAGATTTTTTACCACATTTAGAGCAAAAGGTCCATCAAACCCTCAACCACATATCTGCTTTTATTATCAAAACCCCCCCCCCCCCCCCCCGTAATGTTAATTATACTGTAAATCGTCGAGAAATTGTTAATTATAAAGAAGTTTTCAACCATACCTACAGAAATACTTTACTTTACCCCTTCCGTATACCCACAAGTTTTGATCACAGCAGGAAGATTTAAAAAAGATATTTTTGTAGAGAATTTAATTAAGTACTTTAAATAATTATAGAACAAACTAAGATCTAAAGTGATGGATTTACGAGATATTTGCAAGAAAACCAGAAAACAAACAATGTTTACGCCTTCCACCTCCCAACCCCAAACCCTACGCTATTTCGGTGGAGAATTTTTACCACATTTAGAGCAAAAGGTAACGAACAACTTCAAACAAACAGATCTTTGTTTTTTTATTTTTTATTTATTTATTTATAACCAGTTTTGGTCTAATTTTATTGTACTAAAAATTTGTATTTCTTTGTTTACAATTATACACGTTGATAATAAATATAACCATCATAAAAAGCAAACCTCCGTTTAAGCGATACAAATTATATTCTTGTAACAAGTTTCCTTAACGCGGATTGCGGTATGAGTTAACAAATAGAAAATGTAATGCGTAACGGAAAAAGCGTGATTAATTGGTTGCTATGGCAATGACAAATATAAAATACGAGTAACGGAAAAAGGTTACCAAATTGGTTGCTATAGCAAACGAATGTAAATACATTCAAGAACCATGTGTCTTTGTTCATCAATTTAAATTAAGAGACGATCGGTTCCGTCCGGCGTATTTAAAATATTATCGTCAAGCGCTTAAATACATTCAATAAACATAAAACGTTCGTTTATTAGTCTAGGCCTAAACTAAAATGATTGATGTATATTTAATTTATTTTATTTGCCTTAACGGCAACATATATACAATAATTTTAGGTTAGGCCTAGAAAATAATCTTAAGTCTAGGCCTAACCGTTGCATTTACAACGAATGGACATTTAACTGTGTTTACCATCTTAGCTTTGATGTTATAATTAATTCTACAGCTTTTGTTATAGTAACATTAAACGTATGGAAACAGTAAATATATGTATTAAAAACTAACTAATAATAAATGGAAATTGAAGGTTTAAATTATATCTATATGTCGACGTTAAAGTGGTCAAAGAATTGAAGAAAAGACGTTATGAACTTCGTTCCTGACGGGGGTCCCACGACCGCACACATTTACTTTTTTAATCTTAACGTGTCAGTTTAAAGTGACGCGCTATTACGGGAATATTCACTTTAAGTTCTCTAAACACACCTGATACACTATTAAATTACTTTCTTTTCATTGCTTTGACTAAATAAAGCCAGTACGTTTCGATAAAGCGGAGCATTTTAAAGAATTCTTTAATAGGGATTATTTGGAGGGGTGCTCCGTGAATTGTTGAAGCTTGTAAAGTGTACCTGAGATGAGCGAGACTTAGTAGTGTTCAGTTACAAAGGGATATTGTGTGGCTGACGAGCGCTTAATTAACGTCCTGAAACTTGATACCAGATTAAAGAAGTTTATTTTATTTGAAGACTGCACCGCTCAAATACTACGCATTAAAAGCATAGTCAATCCTCTGAAAGATCAGTTTAACGAGGTAAGATAAATAATCTTGATTGGTAATTATATTATTTTAAGTCAAACTAATAACTTCTATCTTTATTTATTCAAGTTAACTAGCAAAAGTTGTATTCAGATAAATAGATAGTTTTGATGAAGTGACGTAAACATTTTCAATAAAAGTGTAATTCAAACCAATGTGCTCTATAACGGTAAAAACTTTCTGGACTAATATTACTGTACTTTGACTCTTGGCTCAGATTACAAGTATTGAAATCTTGCGAAAGTTCTAAAGTTTTTACCCCACTTTTTAAGACTTTTCTTGAAGTTTTCGAGGACTCTAAACACTATAAACCAATTAAAAAATGTTATGTCCGCGTGTCTGTCTCACAGAAAACTGCTCGTGAAATCTCTCGAAGTCGTAGAAAAGGTGGTGTCAACATTTTCGTAATTTTATTACAGAGAGTTTAAAAGCTTTTGACATTTCTAGAGTGACAGCAACGTGACAAAAACGTCACATTTTTTAAAATTAAAAAAAAACAAGTTGATTTTTTCAAAAAAGTATTCTATCTTTTCACCTTGTTCATTTTGCTTCGTTGGATTTTCATGATGGGATATGCCATCAAATTGCTTAATTGTTTTCTTTGCAATAATAGATTTTTTGTTTTGCTAAGTTTCATGGCTTTGGTTTCAATTATATTTATGTAGCATTATTTAGGTCTAAGTGGAAACTTTCATAAAACCAACTTACCCAGAAATTATAAATAAGAAACGTAAGAAGTTACATAAAAATGTTACACGTATTTCAGTACTTTTTTCATACAAACTATTGTAAAGGTAAAAAGCCTTACATCAAGAATGCGGAATTTCTGTGCCAGTTGTTACAAATAATAAAGAAAAGACAAACAATTGGTAAAGTAGTTTAAAACTGTCAGAAAAACTAATCAGTTTGATGTAATGTTTATTCTTCACTGTAATTGAATTTAATTTAAACTCCATTGTGGTAGCCCATGGATTAGTGAAATTAATGTCGTTATAGCTATACATCGACTAATCCTTTTTAGGTATCGTCTTACCTTTCTTACTTATAATTTCTGGGTAAGCTGGATATAAAACTGCCAATATTGACAAACTAATTTTAAACAAAGAAACAAGCCCACCATAGCATTTATTCCTAAAAACTAGAAACCAAGTTACGTGTCAATTGAATACGGAAATGTTAAATTATACATTGAGAAATACAATGAGGAAAAACGACATGACCGTTGCATATAGAAAGAGCAATAAACTTGAGCCTATTCTACAACATCAATCTAGGCTTAGAGTTAACCAGCCACTCCAAACATACATATAATATCAAATGCAGCTATTATCCCAGGTGTTACATAGGCCAAACAGGACGTCCGTTTTACATGAGATGTAAGAAGCACGTACCAATGAAAAAACTGACTGCCTTAAAATCCAGTTTTGCAGAGTTCCTTATAGACAGTTAGTTGTCATTCATACACAAGTTTTAATGACAATTTAGAAGTAATGCATGTGTGTAGCAAAGGCCGAATTATGGATGCTGTAGAAGAATTTGAAACATATAGAGCAACGAAATTTCAATCCACATTGGAGCTAAACGATCAACTCTCTTTCAATTCAAACATGTTGTAGAACATGTTAATTCAGGCACTTTGTCCAACAAACGTCTGATATACAGATAAGGCATTGAAAGACAAAACCGGTACTAGCACCGTCTCAACAATCTAACTTGCACGTTGTCGGAATAGTTCGTGGACCTGTCGCATAATTTTACTTGTTATGACCTCCTCATGGAGTGAAATGTGTTTTGTGTATGCTATGTGTGTATATCTCTAATTGTGTTTTTATTACTCCTGATGATGAGTGAATACCCGAAACTGCAGTAGAAAGGCAAGACAATACCTAAAAAGTATTAGTAGACGTATAGTTATAAAAAAATTAATTTAATTAATCATAAAATATATGTACATTTTCAATAGTGCACAACATGTTTAGGCTAAAGTAGTTCTCTTCAATATTTCGTTCCCTCATTCTGGTTTCAATATATACCTCGGTTTACTTAAAATATACCTGGCAATAGGCTGAATAATTTACCCGAAATTCATACCTAAGGGGGAAAGGAAAGTACCATTTTGATATTGTCATTGAGCCAAAAAGAAACTGGGAGTTAAACTTAATGTGCAGTGTGAGCAGATAAAGAAAGGTCCATGTAATCTGTTGTCAGGGCAATGCTGACCAAAGTTGGCAACCTTCCAAAGTTGAAGATCACCTCTAAATAGTTCTTTCATACGTGTAACACATGTTTTATACAATTATTTAGGTATTTTATTCATATTTGAACCTCATGTCTTTTTAAATACCGCATACATTTGTATCAATCACAATTATTTTGTAACAATAAACTAAACGTCGCAATGTTTAACAGTTATTTTAATCCTAGTTTTGTGTTAAATACACATGTAGCATCTGAAGATAAATGTTAAGTTCATTAAACGCGGGTTGCGGAAGGAGTTAATAAATAGAAAATGTAATGCGTAACGAAAAAAGTGTTATTAATAGGTGTCTATGGCAATGACAAATGGATATAAAATACGAGTAACGAAAAAGCGTTATCAAATTGGTTGTTATGGCAATGAATGTTTATTCAAGAAACCTGTGTTTTGGTTCATCAATTGAAATTAAAATACTATCGTTCCGTCCGGCGTAGTTCAGATATTATCATCAAGCTCTGAAAAACATTCAATAAAAAAAATGTCGGTTCATCAGTCTAGGCCTAACCTAAAATTATTGTGTGTATACTTAATTTATTTTACCTGTCTTAACGGCAACATACATACCTACAATAATTTTAGGTTAGGCCTAGAAAGTAATTTTAGGTATAGGCCTAACCTAAAATTATTGTATGTATGTTGCCGCTAAGACAGATAAAATAAATTAAACATCACAAAATAATTTTACGTTAGGCCTAGACTGATGAACCAACATTTTATGTTTATTAAATGTATTTACAATGAATATACATTTAACTGTTTTTAAATTCTTAGCTTTGATGTTATAATTAATTCTACAGTTTTATTATAATAACATTAAACGTATGGAAACAGTAAATATTTGTATTAAAAACTAGCTAATAATAAACGGCAATTGAAAGATTAAAATTGTGTGTGTATGTAAGGGTGGTAAAAGAATTGAAGAAAAAGAGTGATGAACTTCGATCCTGACGTGGGACCCACGACCGCACACGTTTACTTTTCATTTTTACTTAGGACTATTTATTTTCCTTAAAGAATTTATTAAAAATGTATAAAAGTTAAATAACTTATATACATTTTTAATAAATTCTCTAAGGAAAATAAAATTACATAAACAAAAAACTTTTATATTGCATATTTGAGCGTGAAGTTAGCATGTTGGTAACTTTTTAGACAGGCATGTTATTTCATATAAAATATAACTAAACACAAAGCTATCTTTATCAATACTATTGTTTTAGTTTCTTTGAATTTTTATGAGGATAAGTACATTATCAGATAAATTACTGTCGAATAATTCTCTGAACATACAGTTGTAGGATTTTTGACGTAATGTCAACCAAGAGACCAAGATAAATGAAAAATTGCTTAATTTTTTTAATCCATCTAGAATCTAAGTCATACAATCTGGATGTGCAAAATCAAATCTGGATACATTCACGAAACAAACAAAAAATGTCTTGTTCTATTCAGTCGGTTAAACAAGAGAAACAATTCATATCATCTCAAAAACAAACAAAATTTATAATACATCTAAACTAAAGTTTATTACTTTAGTATAATTTTCTTCAGTTTACATTTTATGGTAATTGAATTAAAGTGTAATTCATAAGAGAGTATTAAAGTACTTAAATTAAAGAACACAAGGCTTTAGTCTCTCTGGGACCGGTTTTACCGTATTTTAAGCAACGCTTTTCAAAAACTGACTCTCAGTAATAGGCGGTGAGGGGCAAATAAAGAAGGGCAGTGTAATCTGGTGTCGGACGATGCTGACCCGTCTTGGCCAACATCCAACATCGGAAATCCCTATTGGCTAGTTCCTCGCTCCGAGAAAAAAACACGATTGCTCTTCATTATTCTGTAAGGTCGTTCTTAAAATAACAGATTAGTTTCGAATAATCGTATTTGCTTTTAAAACTACATAAATACGAAAATAGACATTTCGATTGAGTTTGCAAACAATGCTAAAGTATTTATTGTAGATAAAACATTGAATGAGTTGAAGTGAGTAATGAAAAACAATTCACAAATTAGAATTTGATAATTACGCATTTCCATTAGATCATGCATGTTTAAGAGCTAAAATGCATCAACACAGAAAGACTTGCAGATGAAAAAATACAATTTATAAAACTAATTAAGTATATAGCCTAACTAAATAGCATTTAGGTAATATAGTTGGGTTAAACGGGAAACAGAATTTTGTTAGAAAATAAATATAGAAATTTGCATTAGTTTATGTATCTAAAATAAATATTCATAGTAAATTATGCAGAAAATTTTAATACCTGAAAGGTTCATATTTTAATTAATTATAAAGCAATTAATTATAGGTTCCTACTATAGATATAGAACCTTGTGAAAATAATTTACTGTGATCAATTTGGTCTTAAATACAATAATTCAATATTCATTAGCTTTTGTAAACATTTATAATTTATTTTCACTTCTTCTATTCTTTATTTGTTGCTATTTAACTGTTATTTTAGTAAAATGTCATAAATTATTTTTATTCCAAGCCTCTTAGTTATTAATTAATTCTAAATATATTTATTTGTGTTTACCTTAAACGGTCTGTTTAAAATAATCCTTACTAGAATGTTGTTTAGCTACTGCTGATTCTACAATATACATCCTATATTATCTTGTTCTCTTTCAGAGTCACAGGAGTCAACTGAATGAGATCAGGATAGTAAGATGTATACGTACATAAAACCTATATTTATTATGACTCGTTTAGTGAACTTGGTGACTTTTATACGTTTTAAATGTGCTTGTGTTTTCATGTTCGTGTATTTACTGTGTGAAGTTTTATGTTCATGACAATCGCGAAGCCTGATGATGTCTCTGTGCAGACGAAACGGCCGTAGCTAAACAAAATTCTAGTAAGGATTATTGGAACGGAGTTCCTTAAAGCGGGTTGCGGTAGGAGTTAACAAATAGAAAATGTATTTCAAGAACCATGTGTTTTCTTTCATCAATTTAAATTAAGAGACGATCGGTTCCGTCCGGCGTTTAGTTCAGATATTATCGTCAAACCCTGACATTTTTAGGTTAGGCCTAGAAAGTAATTTTAAGTGTATTCCTAACCTAAAATTATTGTATGTACATTGCCGTTAAGGCAGGTAAAATAAATTTAACATACACACAATAATTTTAGGTTAGGCCTAGACTGATGATTCAACATGTTACGTTTATTGAATGTATTTCAAATGAATGGACCTTTAACTGTGTTTACCATCTTAGCTTTGATGTTATAATCAATGCTGCACCTTTATTATAATAAATTTAAACGTATGGAAACAGTAAATATTTTTATAAAAACAATCTAATAATAAATGGCAATTAAAAGATTAAAACTATGTGTGTATGTTGCCGTTAATGCTGGTAAAGGAATTGAAGAAAAGGCGTGATGACGGGGGTACCACGATCGCACACATTAACTTTTTTTTAAAACGTAACAATTAACTAAGGTAAAAACAAATAAATATTTTAAAAAATGATTAAAATTGTTGAAATATTTTGTTGAGTTATAGTTTATGATTTGTAAACTGCATTTTAATAGTGAAATCTTTGTAATTCAGCTCTAGATATAGTTTATATTGTATTGTTTAAATTTAAAAATAATTCAGATTTTACTATAATAAATAAAGAAATAAGAAGAACAAAGTTATGCAAACTATTATCATTACAGATATTAAGTCGGCGTCTAGGTTTGCCTTTGTCAAATCCTATATTCTTGTTCAAGCGTTATCATATATTATCATAAAACACTTTGCCTATGACTAACGCATCAACGTTACAATTTATCCTTTATTTTTCAACAAATATCCTGATTTTTTTTTTTGCAACTTGAAATCATATTAAATGTTTTAGAATTTAAAAATGAATTTCATATTATCTTATTACAATGTTCGTGATATTCTAAGGTAGTCTGCATCGGTAATACATCAAGAGAAGTACAGCTGATTAGACATACTGTCAGGTTTTGAATGTAATAGTTATATTACAGTATGTAACATATGTGTATGGGATAAAACACATTTATATCCTTGCATACACCTGTCATTGGTTCTACGTAGTTAACGACGTCTCTAGTTTTGCTACATAAAATACAAAATGTAACTATATAATATTAATGCGTCCTCAATCTTTCAAACTCGTCTTATTAAACATTCAACGAGAAATAAAGTATAACGCTACTGGTTATTTTAATGATTTAAAATCAAAATTAATTTTTACTGTACTAAATGTTGGGCTTTAGTTAAAATCAAATGCCACTTCAATACAAAAAGGCATTTAATTATCAACAGAAAACTGAAATACTATTGTCTATAGTATTTGCCAGATGTATAATAGAAATTCATTATACGACTACTGTGTATTCGTTGTTGTCAAAAATCGTTAATTGAATATATTTGTCTACCACAGGAAGCATTATTGCAAGATTTAGTTTTAAATTATTTCTGTATTTACATAATTACCTTATGTAGGCTATGTACGTAATTATATACAGGTTGTAGCATAAGTAAAGCGCCAAACTTTAGGGAATAGTTATATTGGTCAAAATAAGAAAAAAAGTTAATATAAACACAGACCCGAAAACGCTTCGTTTGTTTTTTTTTTTACACAATAATTATTATCTAGAGAACGGTTTTACTGATTGAGTTCAATCTTGGCATGAAGTTTAACCTAACGATGATATATCAAACAAAAATAAGCGATTAAATCCAAAAGTGAGTTTCAAAATGGCGGTTATTTAAAAATTCCAAACCTAAATTACTCAAAAACCGTACATTTTAACAAAAAATTTCAAGACACTTTTTTTGTGGCCCTTTTGCTTCCTTATTGGATGGTGTAACTGTCAAATCAATCGGATGAAAGATAATAGTAGGGCCTATTGTGTAATAATTGGTTTATTCAACGCGGCATCCTATACCAAAACAGTAAACACATCAATATGGTATGTACATTTGCTGTCATTATCTTTAACTTAGCTATTATACTACATCCAATTGTTTTGAACGTTACATCATCCGATTGGGAATCAAATCGCTACGTTTTTTTTTGTTAAAATGTATGGTTTTAGAGTAATGTAGGTTTGAAATTCAAACAGCCGCCATTTTGAAACTCACGATTGGATTTAATCGTTTATTTTTCTTAAGATATACCATTTTTGGGTTAAACTTCATGCCAAGATAGAACTGAATCAGTCAAACCGTTTCCTAGATAAGAATTATTTTGTACAAAAAACAAAATGGCCGGATATCTAGAAAACGAAACGTTTACGGGTCTGTGTTTAAATGAAATTTTTTCTTATTTTGACCCATTGAACCATTCTGCGAAGATTGGCAGTTTACTTACGTGACACCCTGTATGTAACTTGTATGTTATTACGACTGATTTTGTTTGTTTTTTAACTGTCACGAAACAGCTGGTACGTAGATGGTACCAACATTTGTTGGAAGATTATAAATTCAAATAACCTTTATGGAAATACAAATATGCTTACTCAATTATATAATACCATTATACAAAAATATTTTGAGGTACGTCAAGTACGAAAATTTAATAACTTCCTCTTACAAAGTCTTAGCAACTTCGGAGACATTTTACTTTAAACAACTCAAGATTCTAAGGTGAATTAGAAGACTAATTACTGGCATTAAAATTCCGTCTGAATTTACTTGTACATCGTTTTATGACGGGTTTCTTAAATAACTGAATTGTTATAAATGAATATTAGAAGACTTTAACTACATAATTAGTTACAAACCATCTTATTTCGTTCAGATATTTATTTTTATACAGGGTGATTCAGAACTATACGCAATGTCTCGGTAGCTCATTCTATAGCTAAAAATAAGAAAAAATTACATTTGAACATAAACCCGAAATCGCTTCGTTTCTCAAATATCCGCCATTTTTTGTTTACAAAATAATTCATATCTAGAAAAATGTTTGACTGATTGAGCTCAAACTTGGCATTAAGTTTAACCTAACAATGATCTATCTCAAGAAAAATAAGCGATTTTACCCAATCATGCGTTTCGAAATGGCTGCTATTTGAAAATTTCAAAACTATTTTACTCAAAAACCGTACATTTCTACAAAACATGTCGACACCTTTTTCGTATCCTTGTTTTATTATCGGATGGTGTAACTGGCAAAACAGTAGGATGAAGGATAGTAGCTAAGTAAAAGATAATAACAGCACTATTATGTACGTACAATATAGTTGTATTTACCGTGTTGGTATAGGATGCCGCGTCAAACAAACCAATTATTACCCATAGCTTAACTATTATCCTTCATCCGATTGTTATGAAAATAAGACCATCCGACAGGGAATCGAAAGGGCTACACAAAATGTGAATTGACAGTTTTTGTTAAAATTTTACGGTTTTGAGTAATTTATTTTTGAAATTTTCCAACAGCCGCCATTTTTAAACGCATGAATTAATATAATCGCTTATTTTTCTTGAGATAGATCATTGTTAGGTTGAACTTCATGCAAATTTTTAACTCAAAAAGGCAAATAGTTCTCTAGATATGAATTATTTTGTAAAAAAAACAAAATGGCAGATATCTGGGAAATAAAGCTTTTTCGAGTCCATGTTTATATGAACTTTTACTTATGTTTAGCTATAGAATGAGCTACCGAGGCATTTTCGCATAGTTCTGAATCACCCTGTAAAACTAAACAAAAAAGTAAAATTCAGAATTCTGTTATTCTCAAAATTCTCTTATTGCATAGCAGAATCAATTGCAGGTGTGTATTGAATTATGGTTGCTTTTGAAAAATTTGTTTTAGGAATTCAATTTTCCTATATCAGTCTGTACTTGGTGTATATGTTCAAATTGATTGTTACTTAATTAATTGTAGGCAATATATATCTTTGCAGGCAATATAGATGAAGTCGGCATACCGGGTGTCCCACGAAGAGGTTTAAACGTTTTATTTTGTATAAATAGCTTGTCCATTAATGCATCGATCTTTTTGAAACTTTACACACACTCCAATAGAGGCTTTAAAAATTTTCTGGGGAAATTTTAGTATTATAACACTTGCAGAAACAAAATGGTGGAATAATACCAAATTTATAAATTTTTTTCTTTGAAAAATAACTTTTTTGAGTTGGTACCAGATGTTTGAATACTTTGCAGTTATAACTCTTATTGTTGAAAAGGATAGAATATTGCTTCAGCCATAATAAAAAATAACCTAACTTTCTCTAGTGCATTTTTAAATGAATTTCAGGTTCGCAAAATGGATTTTACTGTTAAAAAAAAACTGTTGTTCGTGGGCTATTGCTTTTTGTAACGTTACAGAAGAAGTTAGACAATTTCAGGTTGCCTACCCAAGAGCTGAACCACCTAGCAATCTAACAATAGCTAAATGGAAAAATCTTTTGTTAGAAACTGGTAGTGTTGTAAAAAAGTACTCGAGAAGATCTCATGAGAAAAGAGAACTGGTATGTGCATCAATGCTCGTACTCCTGTTAAGCCGAAATCAGTAAGGAAGATTGAACTTTAAACTGGCATTCCAAAGTCTTCTGTACACTCTACAGGGAATGATAAAAAAATATATATAAATACATTTTTCAAAAGTTACCTAGTCCATAATTTACTTGAGGATGATGTTGACAGAAGAGTGGAATTTTGTTCCCGTATCATTGAACATCATGAGTTAGATCCTGATTGGCATGCTCGACTTGATTAATCGGACGAGTCGACTTTCCACCGCAATGGTGTAGTGAATAGACATAATTGTAATTATTACAACACCAACAATCATATCCTAGAAGAGACTCTACCCAAATCAAAAGTCATTACTGTTTGGACGGCATGAATGTAAACGGGGTGTTATCTCACATTTCAGACGGTACACTGTCTGGAATTAGGTAATTTTTAAATCAACATGCCTTGCTTTATTTTATGGTTCTAGAAATGAACCAAGCAATATTCCAACAAGATAGTACTTCACTTCATTTCGCAAATCTTGTCAAGGACTTACTAATTGGCAACCTTAATAGGCGTTGGATTGGTCTTGGAAGTAATTTTTTTGATTGGCCAACCCGATCTAAAAATTTAACCGTGTGACTTCTTTTTATGGGGTTATTTTGAATGAAACAAATTACCAAATTCTTTAGGAGGCATTTATCAAACATATTATATAACTAGAAAAAGTATAAACTATTTAGTTCTTAGAAAAATAAAATAATATAACCATATAGTTCTATAAAAAAACTATTAATAAAATGTATACAGGTTTTAAAGGACTGTTATGAAAATAAAATGTATAAAGCTATTCTTTAATTTTTAATTATTGTTCAAGCAATGCTTAAAAATATATTGTAGCGTCTAAAACAATAATTTGCCCTTACAAAAACACAAGCGCTCGTAAATATCAAACGTTTTATATGTTAAGATTATTATTTAGTGTAACAACTGTAACGTAAAGAGTACCGTTAAATCAAGTGGGAAGAAAGAAAGTATCAGCGCCTTAACTTAAAACTTTTAAGTAACTAAGATGGAGATGCTCGTTCTGCCTTGTAATATTATTATTGCCGCGTATCCTGTATCTATCTTCAAGGCTACATGTAATCGCTCCCAGAGGGCTGTGATCGTGCGTTCCATGAAGATTAAGTCTGGGTTATGATAATTTCAAGAACAGTTTCAACAATTTAAGTAGATCCTTTGTTTTTGGAATTTAAAATGGTAACACTCTGAAGATGTAATTCAACTTAATTAGTTTGATTTATTATTATTTATCTCGGTAATTAAAACAACAATCGATTACAAAATATCTAGTGATTGATCGCATGGTAAAAAATTTTATATTTAAATGTATGGTCTGTCGTAAAGTTTTTGAATTTAATGGGTACTTATATATAGTGCTAGATCAAAGTCATTAAACTTATTAAAACTAATGTTCTGAATTATTTTTATATTACTGAAAAGTACTAAATATTTAAAGAAAACTTTACAAACTGAATGAATGGAAATTAATTAAATAATTAATTTTGTACGAACGAAAATCTAAAAGTAATGAGACATTGTTTAAATCTGTGTATGTTCAAAACATATACTCATTTATTTGAATTTAGAAATTTAATGGTTTAACATTGGGTTATGATTATACAATTTTTAGAAGGAGCGGGTAAACAATATTTATTATCCTTAA
This sequence comes from Philaenus spumarius, assembly GCA_018207615.1. Lineage (NCBI taxonomy): Eukaryota > Metazoa > Arthropoda > Insecta > Hemiptera > Aphrophoridae > Philaenus > Philaenus spumarius. The sequence goes on from JAGFPH010000069.1 coordinate 1,075,717, forward strand.
ATCTAATAAAGGGTATTACGAAGTGGATAGTCACTTGGCTCTAATTTGTTTTTGAGAGGGTACAAAGATATATCACACAAATAAGTATACATAATCATCTAGTTTATTCTAAAGTTCTACTACATTACATTATTTTGATTATACGCTGTGTGAAAACTATAATCAACCTTAGTCTAAATCATTTACTTTACACTACAGGCAAAACCGAGCTCAAATTTTGACTCCCCACGTATTAATTCTTTTTAAGATACACAACTCTCCCAATTAACCCACGCAAACTGAATCGTACCCAGAATTTAAATAAAACATTTATCCCTTTAATATCCACAAACTTTACCCTCACCATTATTATTCTGTCCTGATTGCTCGGACAGCTCAGCTCCCTTGTCCTGACGTCCACCTGGGCTGACACACCTCACGGGAAAAGTACCTCTGGTCTCACCTTGACGCCCACGCAAGGCGCTTATCTTCTGAAGCCCCCGATCTCCGAAGTCTTCTCTTCTCACCCAAGAACCTTTCCCCAAAATATCTCTTTTCTAATGTGTTCTCCCTATTTAAAACTCTGCCCAACCTCTCAGTTTCCCCCGTTTTGTCTTTGTATTCCTATTATATGTTGACTTACCTTTAAACGCCATTCAGAAATTTTACATAAGTTCTACTTATACAACTACAACTACCTACTCTATATTACATAATTGTGCAACTATGCTGTGGTCAAGTTGTCAGCAACTCATTTCTATTTCGTAACAAGGGTTAATTTTTCAACAATCTTAAAGCAAGCAAAATATGTTAAGAACCATTAAATACATTTATAAAAATATAATATGTTATTAATTAATTTTGAAAATATAAAAAGATACACTACATCAGCCGTATTACTAGTTAAGGGATATTTTAGGTGGTAAAACCTACCGAGAATGTTTACCAAAAAGAATCTAATTAACTATTGGCAGACTCAGATTAAAAGACAAATGAAATATAAAATTAAACCTGCCGTACAAGGGTTTTAATTAAGGAGATTATTTCCACTCTGTTTAAAAAAATAATCAACATGTGTAAAAAATCTTAATGTATTTACAAAAATAAAGTAAATATAAATTAAGTTACGAAAATCTAATAATTTTCGCTCTGAAATGTAAAAATAAAAACGACACATTTATATGCCCTCTATTCGTCTGGCCTTTTAAGATTCTACCGTACAAACTTTAACAAATTTATATTATTTAATTATTTATTACAGTTAGAGTGTATATTAATACCGTACATATTAAACAATGTATGTTTTGGAACGAAGTAGGAGTTAACAAAATATAAAATGTAATGAGTAACGAAAAAAGTGTTATTAATTGGTTGCTATGGCAATGAATGTAAATTAATTCAAGAAACATGTGTTTTGGTTCATCAAACACATATATTATTTCTCAAGGTCATGTTTTTGTCGGTACGCCATAACTTCCTTAATACATCATAAAATTACATGAATGAGGCATAATTTTAAAGCTTTCCTTAACCGCTACACCGGAAAAATATACAAAATACAATGATACGAAAAAATACAAAAAAAAAAGAAATAAAAAACCGAAAGTAACAGTGATGTAAGACCAAGTAAGTTGTAGGGATATTTTCCTGGCGTTAGCAACACTGATGATAACCATAAACAGCTGGAGAGTAAGTAAATTAGAATGTGAATGCTTCGCACGGGTCAGCTAGTTTAAATAATTAAGAGACGATCGGTTCCGTCCGGCGTAGTTTAGATATTATCGTCGAGCACTGAAATACATGTGTATTAATAAACATAAAAAGTTGGTTTATCAGTCTAGGCCTAATCTAAAATTATTGTGTATATATTTCATTTATTTTACTTGCCTTAACGGTAACATACATACCGTTCATTTTAATGTAGGCCTAGAAAGTAATTTTAAGTCTAGGCCTAACCTAAAATGATTGTATGTATGTCGCCGTTAAGACAGGTAAAATAAATTAAACATACACTGAATAATTTTCGGTTAGGCCTAGACTGATAAACCAACATTTTATGTTTATTAATACACATGTATTTCAATGCTTGACGATAATTCCTAGACTGATGAACTATTTATGTTTATTGAATGTATTTACAATTAATGGATATTTAACTGTGTTTACCATCTTAGCTTTGATGTTATAATTAATTCTACCCTTTAATAACATTAAACGTATGGAAACAGTAAATATTTGTATAAAAAATAAACTAATAATAAACGGCAATTGAAAGATTAAAATTATGTGTGTATTTTGCCGTTAAAGCTGGTAAAAGAATTGAAGAAAAGTTGTGGTGAACTTCATTCCTGACGAGGGCTCCACGACCGCATACATTTACTTTTTTCATATTTAACAATTATTAGAAAGAATGTACAATATTTAAAACAAAAACTATGTATACATTATTTTTTATAATTTTTATTGTTTATTTATAATTGAATAACCAAGATCAAAAATAGTTTTTTTTATAACAGTACGAGTACTGGAATAGCTAAAAGTATAGTGCTACGAAACCTGTTGTAGATTATCACTGCTATCACGTCTTCTTCTACTTCATTTCTAACCTTTTACATTTTATATTTTAGCCAGTTTAAGCAACGAAAACTACCCAGGGACGTATTTCTTAATATTTTATTTACTCTTTTAATTTCTGTTACTATTTAAATAATGCTTAATGATGCTAGGCTTATAATTCACCAAAAATGACTGGTAGTATTAAAAAGTTCTTTCAATCATTTAGTTAAAACTACATACAATATTGAAAACATATCAAAAAATTTTCAACAAAAGTTTAAGAATTTAAAAATATAATTTTTGAATAGAGATCATAAGTATATAGTTAGACCAGTAATTTTATATTACTTCTAAATAGGTTTTAAATAGATTGTTTTCTAATTAATGGCATTAACAATGAAACATAATTTTCAATTGTAAAAATCAACTAACCAATAAAAGTATAATACTAAGTAAGGATTAAATACTGTTATTATCTAGAATACGGTTCAATAAAAATTTATTCAGTTCACTAAATTATAAAACAAATTTTGTTAATGTATTTGCAATATAAATAATTTAAATTGTTACGTTTAATATTCCAATTTTACAAGTATTGAATTTTAAACTTTATTCATAAGTTAGATTATACAAGTTTTTTATATGATTCCGATCATAAATCGTAACGATCTTTCTACATAGACTTTACTGCCTTCTCGATAAAAGTCGTTTAATGTGAATGTATATGTTTCACATAAAACTTTACTTCCCATCATATATTGGACGGAATAAATAAATATGAAACATTTACCACCACTTTTGATAAAATGTTTCAGGATCGACTAACAACTAAATAATGATTTGTGCATCTAGGGTGCAAAGTTGAGCTTGTCGCACGAGATAAACATTTGACGCCTGAGGCGTAGCCGAGGGAGTTAGAGTTAATTTTTGGTGACAAAGTAAACTTTGCACACGTAATACACACAAAGTTTTTCCTGCAGCTAAATTTTAAATTAGTGTTTTTGTTTTTAAAAAGATCTGTTTTACAGAAATTATCCAAAAGACATATAAAATTTTCAGAAAAACTTATATCAGCTGTTTACTTCGCGCCATAGGGTAAAGTATTACTTTACCACACGTCTTGAGGTTAAGTAAGACAAAGAGGTATAAAATACTTGACGCTGAATACATTTAGTTTAGTTTGCGTACTGCTTTGAGTGTGCAAAAACGTACTTTATAAAGTAGCTGTAGGAAAACGTTATTTTGATCATACCTCGATTTAGCAATTGTCTTCGAATACTATAACAGGTTTCAAAAAATGAAGTGATTTATATTTAATAACTAACTATTTGCTAAAAGTATGAATTCATTGAATTTAATTAAAAACTTATAAATTTAGTACGGTTATTTTTTATTATTTTGAAATTGAAGTTGATATGACAAAACTCTTTTATTGTGGATAAAAACTATAAAAATACATCGTTTCAGTTGCATTGCTGTTTCAACATGAATTGCGTATTAGTGGGATAAATTACAAACACATAAATCCAACAGAGTGGGAAAATTAATTTTTTTAATTAAGGATAACAGTTTAAAACTTGTTTTCCTCGTTGACTGACACGTGTGGTTAAGTACTGTCTCCACATATAGGCTAAAGTACTTAAATAATAAACACACATAAGTACTTAAAACTTAAATAATATAACACAGGTTAAGTTTTGATTCGAATCAAACATTTATTTTGGAATGGTCTTTTATTAGAGTGTCTAAGGTTCGAAATTTCAGAGTAGTTTATTGCTACCAGTTTAAAAGAAAATCCTTTTTTTGCCGGTTCAGCCTGACATTATTATATTACCAGGTCCCATCACAATAACATTTGAACATATAGTCCCACTATTCCATTTATACAATATGTCTTTGTCTTTATATAGTAACAAAACTCAAGTAAGTAAGCATACCAAGCTGAGAGTGATCACAAGATCTCAAACAGCTTGACTTGTTAGAATTGTCTTGTTTAGCAAAACGGTATGACATGATTATTTTGTAGAATTTGTTACAAATTCCTGACATGAATATTTCATATAAATTTTTACAATAATTACAGTTAATATTGTACTTCAAAAACATACACGTATCCTACATTTAATCTGATGTTATATTAGGTTTAATCAGTTTATTTCAATAATATGTTTATTAAGATTTTTATATCAGTTGGACGTGTGATTAATTTGGATTGCATGTATATTTAAATACTAGTTTACCAGGAATTGCTTCGCTATTGCTTGATATAATTTTAGTTATCCTATGTCATTACTTTGACTTAAATATATGAATTTCAAATAGTTTTTTTTTTTTGCCACTTAAGAATAATATTACACACATTTAGATTTATAGTTTGTAGGGAGTTTACTTGTATTGTATAGGGGTAGCTACCCCGTTTTAATCTCTTTGATAATAGTTACCATATTCTCTAAATAATCCTGGTACCAATATGTGTAAATTGTGAAATTAGTTGAGTAGTTTTTGAGAATATATAAGAAGTATGTGTATGGACTACTATTTAATTTTAAGGGTAGTTATTCCATTTCATAACTTTGATTTAAGAAATCAAATTTCAAATGGTTTTTATATCACTTAAAAATAATATTACATAATTTAGATTTTTAGTTTGTAGGATGTTAGTTTAATTTATATTTATTGTACAGGCGTATTAATCTTATTTCAACCATTTAGACTGTAGAAGTTGTAACGTTTAAACATTCCTGGTATGGAATGATATTCATACCACTGTTCGAGGCTGGCATGGAGGCTGGTTGTGATTTTGTGGCATCAGGTGAACCTACATACTGGCCCACCGACCCGGAAAAGACTCCTGATGTAATTGATTTCTTCGCAATCAAAGGTCTATCAAACAATTAATTAGAGGTGGAAAATTACGATGACTTGTCGTCTGATCATTCTCCGGTTTTACTTACAGTCTGCGGAGAGGTGGTATATAAAGAAGATGCACCAAGACTAACTAATAACAGAACAAACTGGAAGGGGTTTAAATATGATCTAGAGAATCTCATTGACCTCAGAGTTACTCTAAAATCCCCAGCACAATTGGAGCATGACGTTGAACTATTTATCCTTAACATTCAAAAGGCTATATGAAGTAATACTAGACTTGGGACACGTAGAATGAATACTGGCGCAACTTATCCAAATTATATTAGGGAGATGGTTGGAGAAAAAAGGAAACTTCGAAAAAGGTGGCAGCAAAGTCGCGACCCGAGCGACAAACCTTTGCTGAACAGACTAAGCAACCAATTAAAAGAACACATCAAAGAAATAAAAAATGATGCAATAAACATGTACCTTGAGGGCTTAACTGATGATGCTGATACAGATTATTCGTTATGGAGAGCTGCAAAAGGACTTAAGAGACCGGTAACTAAGGTACCTCCTATTAGGAAAAATAGTAAAGAGTGGGCAAGAAGTGACAGAGAGAAGGCAGACCTTTTTGCGGATCATCTAGAACAAACTTTTAAACCGTTTCCTAAGCAAACAGCGGATGAGATGCTTACAATGAAGAAGGGAAAGGATAACACAAATATTAGGTATGTGACTCTGAATGAACTCAAACAAGCTGTTACAAAATTGAAAGATAAAAAAGCTCCAGGCTATGACCTGATTACAGGGAGAATATTAAAAGAGCTACCAGATAAAGCTATGCTTAAACTGTTAAACCTAGTAAATGCAGCAATAAGAATCAAATATATACCAAGACAATGGAAATTCGCGGAAGTAATAATGATTCATAAACCGGGAAAAAATCCAAATGATAGTGCATCGTACAGACCAATCTCTCTGTTACCAATTACTGGAAAGCTTTTTGAAAGACTCTTATTAATGCGTTTAAAACCGGTAATAGAAGAAAGGGACCTAATTCCATATTATCAATACGGATTCAGAAGCAAGCACTCTACAATCGATCAGGTAAATAGAATCACCCAAATAATAGAGGATAGCTTTGAAGAAAAGAAGGTTTGTTCGAGTGTCTTTCTGGATGTCTCGCAGGCTTTTGATAAGGTCTGGCACAAGGGCTTGATGAACAAACTGGAAAGAGATCTCCCAAAACAATATTGTGAAATCCTAAGATCCTATCTGTCAGATCGACTGTTCCGGGTAAAATACGGAGGTGAATTTTCGGAGTTTAAGGATATCAGTGCTGGTGTGCCTCAGGGGAGCGTACTAGGACCCCTACTGTATTTATTATATACAAGCGATATGCCACAAGATGAAGAAACTACAATAGCTACTTTCGCAGATGATACTTCTATATTAGCTGTTGGTGAGAATGTTAAAGAAGCAACAGAAAAACTGCAGAAAGCCATCCGGAAAGTCAATGTATGGACTAAAAGGTGGCGTATAAAACTAAACGAGTCTAAGTCTACTCATGTAAACTTCACTTATAAAAGAGAGAAAGAAGTCCCAGTACTATTAAACAACAAGGTTATTCCATATAAAAATGAAGTTAAATATCTCGGAATGAATTTGGATTCAAAACTAAACTGGAAGTCGCACATCACAAAGAAAAGAAAGGAGCTTGATATTAAGTTTAAGAATATGTATTGGCTTTTTAGAAATAATTCAGGACTAAGTATAAGCAATAAATTACTTTTATACAAACAGGTTCTTAAGCCGGTTTGGAGCTACGGCCTTCAAATATGGGGATGCGCTAAGAGAAGTAATGTAAAGAAAATTCAAACAGTTCAAAATAAAATACTTCGGATAATTGTAAGAGCGCCATGGTACATACGCAATGAAAACATTCATAGAGATCTTAAAATAAAAACGATTGTTGATTAGATAAAAGCAGCGGCGATGAAGCATGAGGGACGACTCCAGACTCATCCTAATACCGGGGTACAGCAGATGTTGGCCAACAGAAATTCAATACGAAGACTGAGGAGGACTAAACCCTATGACCTGGTGCAAGTGACAACCTAGTTAAGAAGCTACTGCAGATAACTCAGAACCATTCAGTGGAATGAACATCTGACACACAGTGACCTACTTTATGTTAATACTACTAGATAAGTTTGTACTTAGGTGTAGTCTCAAATAAAAAAAAAAATAATAAAAAAATACCACTGTTCCTGGTGGTATTCACTATGGATAAACAGTGAAATGTTTAGTGAAATTGGTAGAATAGTTTTCAGTCGTTAGAGGACAAAGAAAAAAACTTTCATTTTTATATAGAGATATATATTGTACATTAACATGTCTTGAATCTTGCACAAAAACAGAAATAGGCTTCATCAAACTTACAAAATTAACCCATTGTTTATGTAGGTCATATAGCTATGGACACTAAAAAAATTGTTGGTTTAACACAATGTACATTTTTGAAAAGTCTATGTTATATTTATATTGTTTTTAATTCAATTTGGTTCATCCTAATCTACCTTACGCTCTTTATGTACAACTGTTAAACCATCAAGTATTTTGCAATTAAATGCGTGACACAACTCTATATTAATTTTATTCATCTAAAATGTAGGGCTGAAAGAATTGCCGAAGTTGTAAGGATTTATGTAGTGTATTTACACCTTGTTGAATCACGTTTTCAACAATTACCTGATTCTATAGTAGTCAAATTGGTTGCAAATAAACGTCTCTTGGTTCATTGTAGGCCGAAACTAAAATTATGTTCAGTTTTTTATCCAAATCAGCTGTTCTATTTGTAATATGTAACATAATTACGATGTTTGAATTGAATTATAATTTATAATACAGTAAGCATTTTTCATTGATTTTTGGTTGTGTTTGTTTTTAGTTTGTCAATCTAACCTAAAAAAGCTGTTGGTTTTTGAGGTATAATAAACTGATTACACATTTACTAAGTAAGGTTGCTATGGAAGTAAACAAGCATGTGTTGCTAAGCTTTTTTATCCGAACAGCGGTTTTTTAAAAAATCCAATCGAAAAAAGGATGTACAGTTTTTAACGAACTTGAAAATTTTCCGGGAATTTTTCAAAATGTACTTTTCGTAAAAACCTGATTCCCACTAGTACGAACATTTTAAAACAAAATATATCCAAATTGGTAAAGCCTGTCTCAAGTGATGCGCTTACCAACGAACAGAATTTCATTTTTATTATATAAATTTGAAAGTATTTATACATTATTATTATTCCACCTCATACATTTTATTTACAGAATACATTTTACTGTTATCAAACCAGTTGGAAAACAAATATATTCAACATAACATTAAAATAAACTGAATAATGACCGGTAAATTTATGAAATATTAGAATTAAAATGTTATTTGTTTGAAATATCACAAACATTTTTAATAAAAAGTTTCAAATATTAAAATTATTTGTGATCAGGTACATTCACGTATATGTCATTAACTAATTGGACACATTTCTAACAGCATACTTTAAAACAAACACAACCAGAACGTAGACTAACTACGAACAAATATTGTTTATCAAAACTTTAGTTACATTTAACTACACTTATTTATTTCATATTTGTTACCAAGCAATACACAAGCACAGTCGTTTCGGACTATGTTTAGCATATTAACAATTTGAACTAATTATGTTTTGCAGTTTTTCATTTAAAAAAAAATATGGTGCCTTTTTAATTTATGAACTGTTCCTCGATAACATTAAGAAAAGAGCAAATTAAAGTATTGGGTCTTTTGTTTGCCATAGAAATAGTATTCTAAGATACAAATTTAAATCTAATGAAGAATAAGAAAAACTTATTAAATTAACTATAAAAATAACAAGTCGAATAGAGGTCGTTGATTTGATTACATAATAATTTATGATAACTGCAATTTTTGCAGTTTTTAGTGCAGGATTATAAATATGTTTAAATTATAAAGGTTGGTCAAATAAGACCTGACGGTTTTCAAAATAAAATAACGTTATAGGAAATGATTTTTACAATTTATTCAAATAGTTAAAATATGAAGATAGTTATGCTATTTTCATTTATTTATATAACATGATCTCCACCAACATCCACACATGATTCTAAACTTTTCTGAAAATTTGCCATTACTCGACGTACCATGGACATTGGTATTGCAGCAACTTCATTTCTTATGCATTTCTTTAAATCGGCAATTGTATGAGGTTTTGTGACAAAAACTTTGCTCTTAAGGTAGCCCCTCAATAAAAATCACAAGCAGTTAGACCCTTCGACCAGGATGGCCATGCGACCGACATAACCAAAACGTGAAATGAGATGATCCGGGAACAGTCTTCGTAAAACACTTATTGACAAATCTGCCGTGCTCCTTCTTGCTGGTACCACAACGAATTCATTTCGATTCCAAACTGATGCAATATTTGTGGAACTAAAAAGTTCTGATCATTTAAACGTACCGCTCTTTATTTAGAGTAACTCTTTCACCATTTTCATTTTCGAAAAAATAAGGCCCGAACTTGCAACACAACACCATACAGTCACTTTTTCACTATGCAGAGGTCATTGATGGACTTCTCTATTATTCTCTCTTGACCAGTAACGGCAAAAATTGAGTTGCTTGTTTACGTTACCATTTTGCTCAAAATGAGCTTCATCTGACATTAATAAACTTTGCACAATGTGTTCGTGATTAATTAGGTGCATTAATCTTTCACAAAAAATAAGACACGAATCTCCAGTAATAAACGTTAGCATTTTTAGACTTGCATTCATTAATAGTCAAAATATTAACTTTAGAATTATGTAATTGTACAAAATTACAATTGAAGTTAATTCAAAAGTCTGTGAAACTCCTGCTTTAAGATTTAATTAATTGTTACCAGATAAGCTAATATAGGCGTTTTATTAAAAACTCCAAGAAATTTTGTGTTGTTCTCAAAAAATATTCAAATAATTCGATTTACATTTTGTACGTATATATTTGACTTATTTCTTATATGCACTTTGTACTTGTAAATTAAGCCTAGTACAAAACCTTTACATTAAGGCAGTTATAGCAAAACGGTCTTGTAGGTTTTGCTTAAAATGGAAACACATTAAAACAAAAGAGTAAGAGTTGCCACTTATACACTCCAAGTCGCAGAGTTAGGGTGAGATGAGAAAGAAAAGTGAAGTTAAAGCGAGCTGCACGTTTTGTCAGACTTTACTCTTCTTTATAATTTACTCTATGCGTTGTAATGATATAGGTTTTTTTAAAACGTATATTGCTTTATTAAAATACACTCCAAGTAATGGTGTAAGCGAAAAAAATCTTTTATATTTTTTCCGCTTACACACTCTTAGTTAGCAAGGGATATTTAATTAAATTGCAAGTGAAAAAACATAGACCAAGACCGGGAGTTGAACCCGGGACATTCACGTTTCCATCGTGACGCTCTGCTATCTGAGCTACCCTGATATCTACCGATATTAGTCGATGTTATCTCACTTGTACGGTTTTTACTGCAATTATTGAATTAACAGATTGACTACCTCGTGTATACGACATTGAAGACAGTCTCAATTCTTATTTAGCAGTTTACAGTGGTGTTATTATCTATATATTAATAGGCAAGCACAAAACTTGTCGTCCTTTTTTCTCAGCTTGTGTGCATCGTAGGAGAAATTCGCGCATACCGTTAGAAAGGTAGTGTCCTGTAGATGAGCAGAATCCCATTATAATTTGCATCGGTCCTCAGGGATACGCCCCAGTGGCCCTCAAAGTTTTAATGTTAATCTTATGGAAGGTCAATCTTAAGGAAGAAGAAGAGGATTTCTTTTGATTTTATCAGGGGCACAAAAAACAGCTGTTCGTATGAAAAGCTTAAAACAGCTGATTTTGATCAACAGCTGATTTTGATCAACAACTGATTTGGATCAAAAACTGAATATAATTTTAGGTTAGGTAATTATTATTATTATTATTATACGCACACGACTACCTGTCCTGATCTAAGAATATTATTGTAACCATAGGTCACTCCAAAATTAATTTTTCTATTCACTCACTACATTGTGTTTGTTAATTTAATCTGAGCATATATTTATATACTAAAGCCAAGCAATAGCGAAGCATTGCCGGGTCCACTAGTTATAATTATTATATAACAAATTTTAATAATAATAATACCACCACTGTAAACTGCGAAATAAGAATTGAGATTGTCTTCAATGTCCTATACACGAGGTAGTCAATCTGTTAATTCAATAATTGCAGTAAAAACCGTACAAGTGAGATAACGTCGACCAATATAGGTAGATATCAGGTTAGATGGCAGAGCGTCACGACGGAAACGTGAAGGTCCCGGGTTCAACTCCCTGTCTTGGTCTATATTTTTTCACTTGTAATTTAATTAAAAATCTTTTAGTTTATGCCGTCCTCATATCGGGCTGCATCTTAACAAAATATATAGTTTTTAATGTGTGTGTTTGATTAAACTCATCTCCTTTTGCAGTTTCAATGTATTACGGTAACATGAAAGCTATAAGAGGCTTTGCCACAGATATGACGAAACGATAATGATTATGCTATCAATTCTTGTTATGATTGCACTAAACGTTGGTTAAAGTATAATGTAAACAACGTTCACATCAGTTTCTGAGATATTACGTATATTGCTTATTGTTGCATTTTATTTTGTTTTATTTTATTGTTTACCGTTTATTGTTCTAGTGTTGTTACTTTATTCAGAAAAAATCGTAATTTATTTTTACAGCCGTGCATATAAAAATGCACATTTTCTGCTCTCAGGACCAGTTTTATAAATGGCGTTGTCAGAATTTTCATCGTTTTAATAGAAAATATCGAAGTGATTAACCTCACTCAAAACACTAGACAACCGTTTTCTTGGCAAATCCATAACAGAGCTAGTACTTCAACTTATGGGAATAGTTTGAGCAATATGTAACTACATACATATACATTTTAACACGTAAATTTCTATTGATTGAAAGGAATTTAAAACTTTCACATAGCTCTGGGACAAGTATTCGAACAAGTAATAACTTGAAGGTCGTTAGAAGAAGTTACATTACTAACAAAGGTAAAATTTTAATGATATAAAATGTATTTCTATAAAATATTAATTAGTATCTCTGGCATTAATAAAATATATATAATGTGTGTCCCAATAAGACCTGACACTTTTTAAACAGCTGTTTTTCAGCTGTTATTTTGTTTAGACTATTGATTGTTGCAAACATTAAGAGCACAACGTATAGCATTTCAGTAAAAATTGAGCAGTGGACAGTTCAAAAACGTGTTTTTGTTATTGAAGCTTGTTTTTAAATAACAAATCTTTGACTTCTACGCAACTGTTATTTCGTAACAATGTGCATGTTTCTCGTCATGGTGCTGTTACTTATAGGAATTCTATTCAAATGTGGATAAACAAGTTCAGAAATAATGCATCTGCATTAAAATTAAAACCATCTCGTAGGCCTGGATCTGTACGTACTCCAGACAATGTTGCAAATGTGCGTGTATCTGTTCTGCAAAGCCCAAATCGATCAATCCGGGAACAATCTGCGTTTAGGAGTTTCAAAGGCAAATTTACAATGAATCTTACATCTTGATTTGAAATTTTATCCCTACAACACACGAAGGTGTAATGGTAACATTTAAATATTTGGCTTGTGGTCTATGCAAAATTAAAATGGTCCTGTAAGTTTTAGTTCCTTAAAAGAATGCATGCAATTTAGTTTTAAAACCTCAAATTTTTATTATCGGATTTCGTAGTATAGCGATACACTAGGACATTAGGTAAGTGTCATCTTCTGATTATCACGCTTATAAATATCTACTATTATGTTTATACATTACAATATACAATGTATACAATAGAATACTATATACATACCAATTGTCAACCTATCCTGGTTAGCCTCCATTCACGACGATTGTCATAACTCGTTTTCAAAAACTGAACATGTGATTTATTTTAAAACAGCACTTTTAATAAGAGCCGAATTAAGTAGTATGGCAGGCACCCTCCACCTTGTAATATTTAATAATAATAATAATGTGATATATAGTAATAGAATAGATTAGATAGAGATGCAGGCTTATTATATTGCTGAGGTTTAGAGTAAGGGAGGGGGGGGGGGGGGCGCTAGTTGGAAGCATCAAGAGATGCAGTAGTCAGTCTGTCAGCAACCGTGACCGTATACGGGGGGAATTATTCTTGCCTTTGCCTTATGTGTTTAGTGTTAGTTTAGATTAGTTTCGGACCGGCAGAGAGTTAATTTAATAAAAAATGTTAAATCTACTACCTCTTTCTTTATAGAACCTTCTGAAAAACAACCATCCTGGCAACGTTCGTAAGCTCACACAAGAGCCGAAGGCGCACCCGACAAGGGATAACGCCATCGCTGAACAGTTGAGCCGGACTGGCAGCGAGGGGTTCGTTACAATAGAAATACAGTTATTAAAATTGCAGTAATCTTGTTTTATATGTTTAAAGATATTTAAAAAAATATACTCCCTAAATTGCAGTATTTTAATTTTAAATATGATAATTTTATCCCACACATTTTATATTTGCAAATTTCAGAAAAAAATTCATAAATAGTGTGATTATAACTTATATTTATGTACACTACTTTGTTTCTTAAATTGATATTGTAAATAAATTTTAAACAATGTATCTGGTGTTGAGTATCTAAAAAACTATATTCTTAAAAAAATTTTGTTTTCATTCCACTCTTCCATTTAGTCACTGTAAAATGTTTAGCAGTATTGCTGTTTTCAAGTGAATGGTTGGAGATTGGTTGGCTGCCATTTAAAGAGTCACTCTTACACATGCATGTGTACCATTGTTACAAAAACCAAGAATTTTTTTGACTTATGTTTTATTCTTTATCACTGTTTATTTGTTCGGACATTAAACGGTATTTATGTTATTGTATGTTTAGGTGTATGAATTTATATATTATGTATGTAAATGTAAAATGTATATATATATATATATAAGATTTGTATATAGATATGGTGATTATTTATTACTAGTGTCTTTGCTGCTTCCACTACATTGAAAAAAATGTGTAGGTATGTGTTTGGTGTTCTTAATAATTTATTTTTTTTACTTACTGTATACTTAGTTAGTTAAATCTGTTATTTTGTTGACCGTTCCCACTCACGGGCAAGTAGCATTGTTGTTACTTTGCATTTGTGTATAATTTTTAGGCATTAACGCGTAAAATATATGGCTGAATAAAATAAATGAAATAAGTTTGATAATTATGTAAACCAAATTCAAAGTCTATAGTATTATGGCAGAAACCCAAATAAAAACATACTTGTTTAATGTTATTATATAAATATGGCCAATTTTGGCGAAAAACCTAATATTAATAGTTTTTCACACCAAATCACAGTTCAGTATTCGGTTAAATATCATCTTAAATTATGAATTTGTGTAATAATTTGTGAAGTTGCAATACAATATTTTTTGTTTGCCACCATAGTCACAAAATATATTTTTGTGGTACATTTTCATCATAAATAATTGTAATTCTACATTAGATCCTAAAATTTTTGTAAAAGTTATGGTTAAAACTTCACTGTAAACTACCGATTAGTGTTTCTTATACAGTATAGTAAGAAACGTTAAGAATTTTTATTTTTAAAACGTTTAAGTCGTCTTTTGATATATTTTGACACAAATAAGTTTTTAAATTAAAACTGCTACTTTCCGTATTGCACTGCACGTGTTACTTGTTTTAAAAGTTGTCCTTTCAACTTCCCCCTTTTTATTAACTAACTTGCTAAGCCCCGAGAAAGCTTTTGTAAACTGTGGCTTCTTGAGCGTTCCATTCCTGAGTTAAACACTTCGCCTGTTTATTTATAAACAACGTCCATACTATTTAATTTTGTTAGTTAGATTTTAGTTTGTACATTGAGTTAAGTCGTCTTAAACATGTATACAGAGTGTTCATTTGAAAACTTCAAACTAGTATTAAAAGACTTATAGCCCAATTATCAAAATTATGTAAACGGGAGTGTGTAGTGGGGGAATAAAAAATACGTATATTTTCAAAATGTGGGTGCTCACCCCCATGCCCCCCCCCAAGGTTTGACTTTAGGTAAGGACCTAAAGTCAAAATTTAAAAATGGCAACGTGTACCTTGTGACACCTCAAATTGAAACTCATAAAAAATGCTGTATTTTGGTGAAAAAAAAAATGAAATCGGCCAAGCCGTTTGGTATCAGCAGCCAATAATGTTATTTATTACACAACAATTATTAACTACTACTTACTGCTAATAACAACAAAATTACTCACTGAATACTTTTGTAAATCCTTTGTAAACTTCAAATCAAATGTTCAAATTGGTAGCCATTGTTGTTCATGCAATAAAATAACCTCTTTTCAAATTCTTGCCTAAACTTTCTAAAAGTTTCTCTGGTTAAGCCCCTGCACTCAGCAGTAATCCTGTTTTCAAGTCTTGAATACCTGTGAGAGTTGTTTTAAAAACTACTGATTTTATGTGACCCCACAAAAAAATCTAAAGGTGTTAGGTCTGGAGACCTTGCCGGCCACTCAATTGATCCTCTTCTACCGATACAGTGCTCCGAGTAGTGTGCATCCAGCCATTGTCGTACAGGAAGAGCATAATGTGCAGGAGCTCCATCTTGTTGAAAATAAAGCATATCCGCATCTAAATTTAACCGGCCTACTTCATTTACCTGGTGTTCAAGTGGTTCCACAATAAGAGGGTGAATAGTGTTTTCTATCAAATCTAAGTACAGTTCCCCATTTAAGTTTCCTTCAATAAATACAGGTCCAACAATAGTGTCGCCAAGTATTCCTGCCCAAACATTAATTTTTTTAGGCCATTGGGATAGTCCTTCAACGAATACATGTGGGTTTTGGTCTGACCAAAATCGGCAATTGTGTTTATTAACAAAACCGTTAACATAAAATGTAGGCTACATTTATCACTGGAGCAAATGTTTTTCACAACATTTTCAACACCAATAATGAGTGTACTCATTTGTTCACAGAATTCAATCCGACGGTCATAATCATCTTCATTAAGTTCATGACAAATTTTGACTTTGTAAAGATGAAATTTTGTTAATTTTCAACGCTTTGTGAACGGAACCAACAGATAATCCCGTTTCAACAGCAAGTTGACGAATGGATTTATTAGGGTTTTCAACAACATTAAGAATCACTTCAATTTTAGATAATTCGTCTACAACGCTGTTACCAGACCTCTTCTTGTTATTAACTGAACCACTTTCAGTAAATTTTGTAACTAAATCTATGATGTACCTAGGTGACACATTCCTTTCAGGATGTAGTGTGTTAAATGCGTTAGCAGTTCTATTCGCACACTTATTCTCTGATCCATAGAAAAAAATAATCTCAACTCTTTCTTGAAGGCTGTAAACCATTTTCCTTGTAAAACAAGACGTACAACACGCACCACTGTCACTGAGCAAATTAAACTGTATTCCCAAATTGGCGACCTTTGGTGTGTTGAAACTAAACATATGTCCAGAGATAACCTTACCAAACCAGTCTCCACAAATACTGTAGATAAGGAAAATGAAAGAATGATAAGATACTCTTACTTGTCCTTATCACTTACAAATACTGATAGCAAAATTGGCAAGTGTTAGGAAAACCAATATTTTTGGTTTTTGGCAACATCATTGCATTTAGTAAGTAACGGTGTTGTGTTATTAGCAGTAAGTAGTAGTTAGTAATTGTTGTGTAAGAAATAACATTATTGTCTGCTGATATCCAAACGGCTTGCCCAATTTCAATTTTTTCCCCATCAAAACACAGCATTTTTTATAAGTTTCAATTTGAGGTGTCACAATTTATATGTTGCCATTTCAAAATTTTGACCTTGGGTAAGGGGGCCATGGGGGTAGGCACCCTTATTTTGAAAATATTTTTTTTATTCCCCCAATTAGTACTATACACTCCCGTTTACAGAGTGTTGATACTTGGGCTATAAGTCTTTTAATACTAGTTTGAAGTTTTCAGATGAACACCCTATGTTAGTCTTTCTATAACTTCCTGAATTGTAGTTTTTTAAATAATCATTTCATATGTGAAAACATAGTTCCATTGTACATAATGTGTATACATTAATCAAAATAAAAATTTATTATGATTGCTATTTGTATTATACTGTACAACATTATAATAATAAGGTAAATTATATTTTGTATACTGTCTGGTGACACTGATTTTATGAATAAAGTTCGTAAACCATTAAAATATCTGACTTTTTTTGTTACTAGTATTTCGGACATTTGCCATCATTTGTGTTTTAAAAATCAATACACATCGTTTCGTGAATATAAATCAAAGAACATCAAAATAAAGTGTGGTTAGCCTAGTCATAAATCAAAAATAGCAGAATATATTTGGTCTATAAATGGAAAATAGAAGAGCATATTAATTTGGTCCGAAAATCATAAATTCAATTGTGAAGAGGCATAATTCATACACCGGGAAAGTAACTTATATAAACAAAAGATAATTTAAGGCTCATCCTAGCGGACAATCCTATCAGCCAAACAAACATAGAAGTAAGGCCATTATGGCTCCCATTATTAAAAAAGAACTGAAATTAGACTATAATATCCTTAATACTAAAAAACAAGCTGAACTTTTATCTGTCGATTTTCTCCTTGGGATCTTAACTTGGTCGAGGGCTAGGAAACTAAACTTAATAAACTATTGTCCACTCCCGGCCAGTTATTTGTCTAACTCTGGTCTGTAAAAAAGTGGTTTGCCTTCAGGTGTGTGTTTGTATTATTGAGTTTTTTGACTTCTCAGTTTCAGCTTTGAGATATACTATGCAGATGGTTAAGGTAAGTGGTATATTTTGGCTTTACTTGTTTTCTTTACATAGGCCTAGGTTTATGTTCCCTTAGTTATCAGTCACTTAATAACGGGATTTGATTTACATTCCCGAAATGATGTGTATTGATTTTTAACACAAAAATGATGGCAAATGTCCGAATAACTAATAATAAAATTGAACATTCATAATAATTAATAAATAAATGATAACTTCAAATCGAGAATGTCTGACTGTATGTATACCATATAATACAAGAAATATATTAGAAGTAGTTGTAACAACGAATGAAGTTACCAAATACTTTTATACCACAAACTCTAAAAATTCATTAAAGGACAATGATAATATGTATAGAAGTGATGGATAAAATAGAAAGAACTGTTTTAATCATGCTGAGAAAATTATCAACAACTGTTAACACGTTTGGTTTTGTATCATTTTTTTTTAAATACCCACCTTTAATATACTATAGGAAATACAAATAATATTATCTCATTTTAGTCATTATTGATTTTTAACGTACGCAATATCTTTTATTGGAAACTCATGGTGTCCAGTACAGTTTGTATACTTACAATTACTAGTCTAATAGATTAGCTCTGTAAATAAATTTAATTTATTCTAAACACCTTCCTAATACATTGATGAGAATATGAGCTTATTAAAGATTATAAAATGTAAAGTTCAACAAAATTTGTCATTGGACATATGTATTAAATAACTTATTTGAAATGGTTTTTAACATTAAAATAACTAAAACCTGGTCAGTTTAACGCGTGAACAATCCCTTATCTTGTAAAATGTTCATTAAACTACATAGCATTCGTTCATATAAATTTCTTAATTTAACTACGGTTAACTTAAATGTTTTAAAAGCTTGTTAAAATTATAAAAACATGTTACCAGCGATGTTTGAAACATTTATTTTGTAGTATAGATAATTTGATACTGAAACAATGTACAATATGTTGGGTTTGGTAAATATTACTAGTTGTTTGTTATATGTCTGTTTATATATTGTTAGTATATTTTATGATTTATTTCTGCACTTCTAAAGAAAATCTTTCTAACAGATCAGTTATGTTGTTTTAGAGGGCATAAACATGGCTGCTGTGTTTTAGAGAAGCAACAGTTAAAAACAGGAAAACTTCTGAAGTCAATAAACAAAAATTCCAAATAATCGTAATACACCAGTGCAATCTTTATAAAATAATTATATATCTGAATATATTTATAACAAATATGAAGTATAACATAATTTCTTTAAAACTTAAAAATATTTTAGAAACGTTTGGCAGTTTTGTTTTTCAGATTCAACCACAAATTAAATCCTATAATGTTATTGATTTGTTTATGCAAAAAGCACTTTGTTAATTACTTTCGATAGGATATATCTGAAAGGGTTAGTAATGAATTTACTGTTATTCACTTTTACTGCTAAAAGTGATTTACCTCTTTTGTTTTGTTTTGAAATATGGGATTCAAAACAACTAACTTTAAATAAAACTATTCAAAATTTATAAATAAAGGGACAAATGTAGTTATTTTAAAGTTTGACTACAACAATAAATCTTGTTTAATTAATAACTATAAACTAGAACGCCTTAACATGCAACAAACATTGTAATTGTTAGGTCACTTGTTTTATTCAACAAAATATGTTAATATTGTTTTATTTCTTCGAAAAGATGTGAAAACTCAATTTAAAAGTTTAAGGTGGAGAAGATTTTAGCTTAGAATAACAATGTATTATGCCTGAGAAACATGGCGTTCAATTTACCTCTTTCAAGCAATTCTTAAAATATGTATTTTAGTCATGGAAACTTATTTTTCCTTGTTTAAAAAATAATATTTCACTTCTAGGTATTCTTAATGAAATTGTAAATTTAATATCGTTTGATATTGAAACTATTTAAAAAATTGTATTTTAGTTTAGCTAAAATAAATACTTTACACGATAATTTAGGCATTCCTTAACTGTGTTGGTAGTGCTGCTGCTGCTCTTATGGTCTGGTTTAATAGTTATAAAAATGCGTATACCAATAAAATCACAACCATAAAAGAGACCGTTTTGCGTAGAATAGTTACCTAATAGTAAAACGTATGTTTTTTGTAATGTTTTTGCATTTATTATTAGGTAAACAAATTAAACTATCTAGGTAAATATGCACTACTAAAATAGCACACAATACTACTACAAGAGTTTACGAATTTATAAATGCTTACATTCAAATGAATTAAATTCCAAAAGTTTGGTATTTTATTTTAGTGACTAATTAGTAAATTACCTTATCTAAAGCAATTTGAAGTAAAGCAGTACAAATGGGATTGAAACGCTTGCCATAAAATGACTACTTGAATGATTATTAAAACCAAAGACTATCATAAAGTTGTTTTATTCTCACAATGGTCAGAATGGAAATAGTAATTAATATAAGTAACCTTTTCATACTTCTTATGTTAATCTAATAAAGCTAAATGCAGTTGATTTGATATTTTAATTTCCTGTACAAAGAGGGTAAAAATATACATTTTTAAAATGTTTCTAAACATTGATGAAGCAATGTAATATAATTTGTGTTAAGTAGATTTTACATACGGACAACAATTAAATTAAATACATTCATAAGTGGATTTTAATTTTACGCAATGGTGTACAATATCACAGAGTAATGGGTAATTAGGTAATTTGTTTAATCGAGTCAAACGATTATTGTAAGTAACAGTTATGTATTATAATTTGTATTAATTTATTTTTAAAAAAGTATGATTTATCTACGTCCTGCAGCTAACCGTTTTAATTAAAAATACTTCATTTTCAGTTTAATGTTGTAATATTATAGAATGGTATTTATGTATTCCCCGTTTTATTTATTTTTTTCTAAATTATCGCGTACAAACATTTTTATTATGACTTTGTGTTATTTAATCAGCAAACTTGTTATGTTTCCGAATTAACAAAACCTCTATCACTTAATTAGTGAATACTCGGATACGCTCAGAACACAAGCTACAGACATATATTTATATATAATCCCTTAAAATCCCCATGAATATTTGTACAAATACATTACTTCTTAAAGTAACAAATGTATTAAGTATTTTAGTGTACAATAAATTTGATGTACTGTAATTGTTTTAAAACTAAAATAAAGGCCTTTATATGTTTTTTGAAATATGATTGATCCTAACACCATATATTTCTGAACAACGTGAAACTAATAGAATGAAATCGAGTTATTTTTTTATAATTGCTTGGATAAAAAACTTACAACATAAAATAAAGTACAATAATTATGGCTTAATATTATTTATATTTAAAATGTTCAGTTAATAAAACTACCTATATATAAAAGCATGGTATGTTGTTTCCTTTACTGAACCACCTGATTCCCATAATAAATAATAATAATAACTATTCCTAACGTTGAACTTTTACTCATTTAAAAACATAGATTCAAATTACATTGATCAATTACTCCCCGTTCTAAGGGTAAAGCTGTAAACAAACTAGGTTATACTTCTGCAACTACGTTCGATATCTGACGTAATCTAGCTATATACTACAAGAATATGCTACAAGTAAATATTAATAAAATTGTATCAAAGCAAGAAGTAACTTACTACTTTTACAAATTCTAGATCTGACATTCATTATTCCATCAAGCCTTAATATCAAACAGTTGCAGAACTACATAAATGGGATAAAGAAATAATTAAAATGTAATTAAACTTATAATTTCAATTGTTTTTATGTACAGATAGTCCAACATAGATTAAAATAATTAAACTTTGTTAAGATTATTAGTGTTTAGTTTAGTTTTAGTTGTTTATTTGAATTGGAACACATGTATGATTATATAGTTAAACATAGCATCATCGGCAAAGAGTCGCAGTGATACTTTGTTGATGACTAGAATATCGTTAGTGTAAAGAAGATACAGTAAAGGTCCAAGAACCGAGCCTCGGGGAACTCCTTCCTCGATGGGTCTAGGAGTGGATAGAGTACCTTCACATCAACCTGGAAAAATATACTGTTCAGGTACGAGTTTATGAGATTTACATGGATATGATATACATGGAGGAACCGGACTGCGGGCTAGTTTTTAAGGACGAATTACGTATTTCAGTTGCTGGTGAGCAGAGAATATACAAATGTCTCAAAGACTTTTGAAATCGTTGGAAGTAATGAAATGGGCCTGTGGTTTTCCGGAAAGAAAGCCGTTTTTTAAAGTTTATGAATCGAATGATTATTTTGACTTTTTAAATTATGAAACGAAGTGACCTGTTCGCATGATTCCAATAAAGATGTGTGGGAAGATTGTAACTAAATGTATTTCAACTCTGAAACAAAACTTACTTCCTAATTTTGAGTTTAGTTCTTAATTAGTTGTAAATTACTTTTAAAAAGCTATTTAATATAATACTTGAAGCTGTAAAACAATAGAAGTATTTTAAATACAAAATGTAGATATGATAATCTCAAAAAATTTCATGCGAATATAACTTCTTTCCTCAAAAGAGATGGTGTGAAAAACCAATTTAAAAGTTTAAGACAGAGAATGTTGTAGGGTATAACAATGTTATATCTCGTGAAAAAGCAGCGGGCAATCTCCTCCAACACAATTAAATTGGAAAATAGTAATTTTCTTTTAAATAAGATATTTGCGCTAAGTTTTCTTAAATGAATATCATCTTTTAAACGAGCCTTAGAATAATCAAATAATGAAACTGGATTTTGTACTATAAATGCATTAATAACTACTCTTAAACCCAATCAATATTAATATTATAAAGAAGTAAACATTTTTTGCTTCTATGTAGGGGATCCTGATTAACGTAGGCTAGAATTAAATTTTATTTAAGAGTTGAAACAACCCCTAAACAATAAACATTAAATACTATTCTTTCCTTAAAGCTAGAGAACTTAAATTTTGTACATTGATTGCTTACAAGATACATAGAAAAAGTTAACTAAATTTACATTTTTTGGCTTTCTGATATGGGGTGAAAATTTGATAACAATTAATTCTAAAACAATATAAATTAATAAATGTTATATTTTCCTTGAAGTTAGTGAGCTGAAAATTTGTACATTTATTTCTTGTAAGATACATAGAAAAGTGTCATAGATTTACATTTGGTCGTGAGCTGCTAAGGGATCAAAAGGTTGTAATAACCACTATTAAAAAAATTTTATTGTTTTACTTTCCCTTAAAGCTGGAAAATAAACCCTTAATAAATTAAGGAATTAAAAATAAGAAACCACTAAGTTACTTCCTCATTAAACATAAATAAGACATATTATATTTTAATAGTAGGCCTATTTATATAAAATAATCTGTTTATATTTGCTTCGACGCGTCACCGCGAGGGTTGGCAAGCGAAGCGTGCAGAGGGCTGGGCCCTCTAGTATTATATACTGAAATTACTAGTACTGTTTTGTGGAGGGCTGAATATATTGGTTGGTTATTTGGCGATCTGTAGTCGAATCCATCCAGAACTTACAAAAGTAATACAATTGTATTGAACATAGTTACAAGACATACTAACCCGTACACAATATTACAAAAAGAATTTTAAACAAATATATTTATGTTATTTTGTGGAGTGATACACCAAACAAAAATAGTTGGTATGATATTGTAAAGTAGGCTACAGAAGAAAAAAACACTCTACATAATTTTCACAAAAGTAAGTTTAATTGTCTAATATAGATTGTTATGTAGCTCAAATGGCACAGAGGATGATGACTTTGAAGTTGAAACACATTTGATATTTAAACTTATTTTTTGTAAGAAATGCGTTCTGTGTTTTTATTTTTAGAAATATTTTTTTCTCACGAGTCCAGTAAGAATAATTCATAAGTATAGAAAAATAAATAGGTGTTTGTATATGCACTAGATTATTAATTTGTATACTGAATCAAATTTCATTTTAATTATTTATTTCATCCTTTTAAAATTGTACTTCAATTATTTATATTTACAAAGCAGATATTAATATCAGATAGAGAAAGCTGTTAAGAAGTATCATTTATACAAATAATAATTTATTTTATTTCATACGCAGAGTGTAAAATAAGTCGTATTACACCTGGATATAATTTAAATGGATAGCTATATAAATGCAAAACCACTACTTAACTTAGAGGATTTTTATTTTCTTACATCAAAAATGCATGGTTTTTAAAGAGCTTTCCAATGTCACAAGATATAGGATGCCAATTAAAAAAATAAATTTACCTCCTCTATCGCCCCCTTTCAAAAGAGGGTAACATTTTTAACCCCTCATAAACACCATAAAACGTGTTTAAATAGTAGAGGGTATACGTTGATATAGCAATACATTTAAATTATATCTAGGTGTATCAGGACTTATTTCACACTCTGTATTTCTATTACTAAGAGTATACTTAAGTTAACAATTAAAAATTATATTTTTTTAATATAAGGTCTTAAATATTATCTCTACTATCAAATCATTTAATACGTTAAATTTTTTAATTAAAAGAGGTTAAAATAAACAATATTTTAAATGTTTACTTGACATTTCAATTACAACACTTTATAAAGTTTTTTTTTTTTTTTGTTTTTTTTTTTTTTTGTTAATAAAATATACTATTGACTACTTTATTATTTTTAAATGATTTCCTGCACTAAATGTTTAATAATTAACTCTATTGTCTCTTAGCATTTTATGTGCAAACAAGTTCAAGCTTTAAGCCTTGCCGTCTCCTAATGAATCTTTTGAAGGTCTAGTTGTTTAAAATAAAACGTCTCTGAGACCTGCCTAGAGGTTGTCAAGTCTTTGCAAGAGGCAGAAATGAAATTCTTAATTAGTATAATTAGAGAAAGCTTAAGTTAATCTAATGTTGCAGCTAACCTGAGCGTTACAGTACTTTCTTAATTGAGTAAACTGGTACAATAAAAGAGCCAAGTAGTGTTTAAAATTGTTTGTGATTTTAAATGAGTCATGTAGCATTGACGAACCAATTTAAATAAACTAAAATTTTATTTAATAAAATTTTTTGGCAGATTTTTAATGAACTTTGCAAATGATTTGTCGAATATATTTACAGTATTTATTGCGAAATTTGATTTTAATTCAAAACGTTTTAAAATTTGATTAATTACATACTTCTTTTTTTAAATAAGTGCAATTGAAATGTTTTATGTCTGGTAAATTTAGAAGAACTTCAGGCTAAGTATTACTAAATTGTATTTGGCAGGTGTTTCTCATACTTTCATTTAATGAATATGTTATAACAAAACAGATTTAATAATCTATTACCCTGTATTGTAATTTTTAGAACGTAATCTGTCTTGAAAATATTATCATTAATTAAAAACGAAATAAAGTAATAATAATGCCTTATATTTTTTAAATGCATTACTGTACACACAAAGTTCGAATATATATGTATCAGAATCATAAAATTGATTAACTAGGACATTTACAAAACAATATTTATTTAATTTTAATAATATACTCAAATCAAAAAAATAATACTTGTTTGGGCAACTTAAAGTCATTTAACAAAAAACCTACGAAAACACCCTTCACTATTAGACTCAGTTGTTATCAATTGATTGAAAATGAATTATTACTTTCAGAGATAAAACACGGGATTAATAAAGAAAGTTAGCATCATAACTATTATTGTTTCAGAATATATCATTCAATTAACAAATTCGATCTATAAATTAAGTATTATAATGTACCTAAAAGAAATGTCTTCATTAAAGGAATAATGTAAAATTATTAATAAAATACATTTGGAACCAACTGTAACTTAATTGAAGTTCTAAAAACAAATTGGAAGCACTTGCATAAAACAAAACTCTTAAGAAATTGCAGTTAAAGTTGTTATTAATGTTTGTTTTTGGTGATGTACATTTACAAATGGTAAAACTAAATGGGACTTGTTATTATGGCATATAAATAAATTACTGTATTTATAGAATAATTAGACCTCAAATATCTAACTATTAATTTCATTAAGTATTATTTTTTATTGTTTCCTAGAAAACAGAAAATAAAAAAATATAAAATTGTTTAGTGTAATTTTGGTTTTAATCAAAGTTATACAGAATGCACGAAGTTATTCATCATTATAATAGGGCCTTGAAAGTACAGCTCAATTGTGTCCGGATGGCTATAATATTATGGCTAATGTTTTGAAAACAAAGTTGCTATGATATGTGTCTATAAGGAAGTCTATTACAACAAGTAAAATTTGTACTTTCCAAACCAAACTCGTTACTTAATTAGAAAGGTTGTCTTCCCACATAACTTCCTAATAACCTCAATTATTAAACTATATCCTAGTCTACCATTTGATATGTTATACGTTTTTCACTTTAATTAGTTATTTCTGAACAATCATTTGGAAATTAAAAGTCTCTTTTTATATTCAAGAGATTTAAATTAGTATTTGGTTAAGGAAAGTGGAAGGTCTCTTACCGCGCATGTTAAATTTGTTACATTCATGTACCTTTATCTCAAAAACCACAAGAGATACAGTGCTAATTTTTTTGTGTATGATGGCTAGTATGTAATTGAGCTTCTTTGCAAAAAATATTAATTTAACCCATAAAGTAAAATAGTTTTTTATATAGATTACCTTTTTTTAATAAATTTTCATACAAAAAATGATTTTATTCTTGGACCTTTTGAGATAGCTTGTTGATTTTTGTACATCAGTTATCTGTACATCAGTTAAAAAAATATCAACTAGGTTTTTTGGGAAATCAATGAAACATAAAACATATTAAGAAAACCTAGTCAAATTAGGGCAAACATTTTATTTTACCTTTAATATCCCTTTAAAAACCCACTTATTACTTCTAGGCATATTTGAATAACAACTACATCAATAAATAATATCACAAAACACTCTTGAATACTAGCCTCAAAATTTAAACAAAAAACCAATGAAAACCAGAGAAAAAGAAGACCATTTTCTAAAACAAAACTAACGTGAGCCAGTGGGACCAACCTTTGACAAATTGAACAACATATCATTGCCTAGCAACATCATGTTTATGTACTGTAACAAATGAAACCGACCATATATGAACGACACAAAAAGCACCGCGACGATAGTAAAAGTAATAAAAAACTTATAAAACATGTTTTTTTTTTCATTTTTAAACCTTGACTACCCTTAATGTAACATTTTTGGCATTTTACTCACCAGTTTTTTAAACAATATTTACGTTCACACATATTTCATAAAAATAAAAATAGACATTCAAAAAACTCAGTTTAAGTGTTGTTTAGTGGTAGACTTTCAATAGGGGGTGTAGTCAAGTATTGGTTCCTTTCAAATCTATGTCAGTAAATAATTGATTTATACATTTTGTAAAGACAACTTTGATACTGTTAGGCTTAGCGAGGATTCTGGGTATGTTTAGTTGTACTAATTATTAGAGTTGGTATATTTAATGTAAATGTATTGAGTTGTGTAAGATAGGCGCGGAAGGAAAATTAGAACCGGAAATGTAAACTCGGTTGCGTAACAGGTCGTGCAACGCGGAATAAAACAACTGCTACAGAAGCAGGGACTGTTTTGTTGGAGATAACAGGAAGCTATACAGGTTATATATCATAATCCGAATCTACAATCTAGGCCAGAGTAGGGTGATCGGCCAGAGTAGAGTGGTCGGGTGGCCTGTGAGTGCGTGAGACGAGGGAGGCCGAAGGGCAGTCTGCTTACAAGGGATGCTGGTAGGGTGACCAGTGAGTTGAGGGGCGGCGAGTTTGCGGCGGGGGAGGCCAGAGACTAGTTTTGATGTGTGGCCGAGATATTGGACACCATGTGGCTATTCGGATCAAAGTTTGGACCGTTAGGACTTCCGAAAGAGACGTCACGAGTCACGTGAAGGACGGTCCTTGACTCATCGAGAATATCACACTGAGTGAGCAAAACAGAGTACTTCGGTCTATTGTTAATGTCATTTAGAATTTGAATTTAGACTGTTTTGTTGATAACATAAACTTAACTTGGTTTAGACGCCGATACGGTACATACAGTCTGTCTTGTAAACTTGATATCTAGTATATAAATTGTGTGTTATTATTATTAGCTAGTGTTTCAAGAGTGGTATATTCACCGGGTGAAGATAATTACTAAATAAATATAAACGGAGCATTCTGCAACTGAACCACTGATTTGTTGTTATTGTTCTGTCCTTTACCAATTAACCACTATGAACCCGGGAAAGATCTGCCTTTATTGATCTGACGCTAAAATATAATATTATTATTATTTGAAAATTCTACCCCTAACAATACAAAATAGGATTATTGTTAAGTTGTCACCACAATATAAAGATTTTATTTCATTATATAGCCTATACAAAACCAAATTACCAAGTCTGTCTACATAAGTTCGTTAAGATAGAATGGTATTGATATGCAAAGCGTCACGACAAAGTTCTCTAGGGGTCCATAACACAAAGGTAGCTTTGCAATTTAGAGAGTATGTGCATAGCAATGTTATACGATAAGGGAAGTTATGCACTCGACAAGCCTGTTTGCTTCGAGTACCGAAAGTAGTTTTCTATTTGAATCATATAATGTTGACTTTCATAAGTGTAAAACAGACGTTTGGGTACAATGGAATTTTTAAATGTATGTTTTACTTTCTAACTGGACTATAGTATAGAGAAAGTATAGTGATGGAAAAATATCGATGTTGAGATTTTCGTGGAAATATCCGTTTTGGGACCCCCTGAGTCCAAAAAGTAGTTTAAAAAATTTCTGCCTGTATGTATACAAAGCTAGACAGAAAACTATTCGATCGATTTCAAAATTTGCTCCAAAAATATCAATTGGGCCTGTATAGATGCACACAATTTTTTTTTTAAACAACCCCATTTTTGGCCAAAAAATCAGTTATTATTTGTTTATAAAAACAAACGGCTCTAGCGATTTTGATAAAATTTTGCTTATTTTTACCTTTAATTTACCTTAGCATATTCCAAAAACCGTATCTTTCTAAAAGTTCTCTTTTTAATAATAACATATTTTTAGAGTTTTTGGACCAAAAATGAGGTTGTTTTCAAAAGATTTTCAAATTTTTTTTCGTGCCTAATTGACATGTTTGGTCTAAATTTGTTCGAAATCGATCGATTAGTTTTAATAGTAATATTTATTAGTTACTCTCCTACTTTAATGTATTCACTCTTTTACTTTAATACAATAATTATGAAGTCACAGTGAATCTGTTTAATAATTTAAATATGTTTGTGAGAAAGTATGAGCCAGTTTCTGGTACCGTTTATTTGATCTCTTCTTAAAAAATAAATTTTATCAGTAAGCCGACGCTTTTATATGGTTTGTTACTAACAGTTTTAGTTTGCTTGATAATATTTAGGAGGAAAAATATTTTTGGAATTTGTTTTCGTTATGATTTTAATATTTAATATGATTTTCATAAATTTATGAGGAAATATACCCTTCGCAGCCAGGTAATAAAGGAACTGGTAGCCTCTTAATCTGTAAGACGACCAACGAAAATCCTATGAATAAGATACATAAACAAACTGGTGTAAGTAGTATTATTTCAAACCTTTTATACCTGGAAGCTTTGTCTACCCGTAGTGCAGATACTGGCGCGAAAGCTGGCACTTGAGCAAACCGCTACTAACCTGACTAAAAACATCAGTACCCGCTACATCTCTGTTTAACACGTTCACTGCTAAGGACGCAGTGTGAGCTGTACACTGAACACTATTAGAAGCAGCCGACGCACAGTGAATTGCATGGATTTTTTTATATGGAAAGACGCAATTAAATGGATTTTTTTACTTTCTCACTGGACTACAGTATAGAGAAAGTATAGTGATGGCAAACAAATTGATGTTGAGATTTTTGTTGAAATATCCGTTTTGGGACCCAGTGAGTACAAAAAAGTTTTTTTTACAAAATGTCTGTGTGTTGAAATTTGCACCAAAAATATCAATTGGGCCTGTATAGATGCACAAAAAAAGATTTTGAAAAAGTTAAGAAAAACAACCCCATTTTTGGCAAAAAATCTGTTATTATTTGTTTATAAAAAACAACTGCTCTAACGATTTTGATAAAATTTGGCTTATTTGTAGCCCTTAATGTACCCTTCCATATTCAAAAAACCACCCCCTTCTAAAAATTATCGGTTAGCTAATAATAACTATAATAAACGATTTTGGGGTTGTTTTGGTCAAAAAGCGGGTTGTTTTTCAAAACCTTTTTTCGTGTATCTATTTAGGCTTATCGAATAGTTTTCTCTCTAGCTTTAATAATAATAATTTTTATTAGTTACTCCCCTACTTTAATACAATTATTATGAAGTCACAGTGAATTTGTTTAATAATTTAAACATGCTTGTGAGAAATGATGTTCCAGTTTGTGGTAACGTTTTTTTACATCTAATTTGAATAAATTTATTTTCAAATATAAAGATATGCAACTTGATAAACTTTAAAGAAAATGACGTCCTCTAATAGAAATATCTAATTTGAAATTCCGTTATGAAAAAAATATTTAAGTGCTGAGTTTAGAGTTTATGACATGAAGTTTAGTAAGCCATAAATCGCGCATTGAGTCATAAATCATGGCTTTACGTGCCTAAACATACAGCTCAGAGATTTTCCGATACTATGGCAACTAATTTTTTATATTTATCTTTATTTTATCCTAATAACTTTTATAAGTTCCTTTGTTGTAAGGAAGCATGCAAACTTTCTCTTACGTTCAAGGTACAAATATTAGTAACATGTAATTTATAGAAAAAACAATGGAGATATTGTTACGCAAATTATTTGGGTCACGCACTTTAGAAGCTTTTCATATGCCTATGTTAAATCTTACTTATGAAATGTTATTTAGAAATTTTTCGTTAAACATACTCTGTGCTGTGAAATATTTAAGGTAACCATATTTTTGTTTAAATTTAACGAACTATACATATATTCTATTTTACGTTTTGAAATCACAACCATTTGGTAGGAGAAACTTTTGGATTAAAAGCTTGGTTGGACTAATAAACCGTCATATTCAAAATCACGTTGTGGTTTCTTTCTAATAATTATATACAAATTATTTTAAACAAAAATTTTAAGAATACTGAAAAATAATAAAAAAATTGCCTACAGATTCGATTTGGATGCAGTTTTCTACATTGTGTTCAGAAAAATACCAGGAAAAAGTCTACATATGGCCAGTTTCGGGAGAAAGTGAAAATGCATTGCTGATGCATAAAGTGCATAATTTTCTTAAAACCTCTAAACATTAATGAAAAGCTGCGAAAATCAGTACTATTTTTTTTTTTTTTTTTTTTTGAGATGATCTACTTTGGGGGCGATGAAGGAAATTTGTGAAATTGCGATAGATACTTGATAATGTCCTAATTCTGAATATGAAAAACGCCCCCGATACGCTGGGGGCTCAGAAAATTCGGGGCTGATAGGGAAAACGTAAGGTTTTGAAATATTTTGAGATGAATTCCTAAAGGCATATAGTGAGGATTAGGCCGGTTCCCATGGCAGCTGGTTCGGCTTGTGTGCAGCTCTGAAGTGTTGTGAGGGATCACAGGAAAGACGAAGAGAGATAGAGAGAAACAGTGAAAGTATGGAATATGACTCTCCCCAGAGACCCCCGGGGGCATTTCGCATGATCAGAAATAAGATCAGCTCCCCCAAAAACCACCCGAGTACCAAATTTCGAGACTTTTCATCCGCTTTAAGAGGTTTCAAAAAATGTATGCATTTCTAAATGCGCTTTATATGCACCCGCAATGCATTTCCGCTTTCTCCCGAAGCTGGTCATATGTAGACTCTTTTCTGGGATTATTCTGAACACGATGCAGAAAACTGCATCCAAATCGGAGATGAAGGCAAAACATTTTTTTATTTTTCAGTACTTTGCCTGGTCTAAAAAACATTAATGTCAAAAACATGCCCAAGTTTCTATCCAAAGGTTTTCAGCCAATAAAAGTAGTAAGAATAAAAATATATTTCGTACATTCTAAATTTATATGTATATATAATAATATATTTTTAATTCTTTGTCTAGCAAAATACACCATCAGTTTAACGTGGATTTTTCCAGCTTTTTCTTACTCTGCCTAATTTATATCACGAACTCTATGTTAATTGATGGCCTAGTTGATAGCATCAAATATCAAAATCGTTTTTAAACGCTTATCCTTACAAATATTTTCTTGTTTAAAACTTTACTTATGAAGAATGATTTTGATGGTTGAATAAGTTTAAGTATTCAAATTATTTAGCAAAATTATGTGGCGTAAAAGCAGACCAAATAGATAAGTGTATTGCACAATGCGGGACTTAGGCTGGAACTTGGGCTGAATATAATAGTTTTTTTAAAGAGACAATATTTGTTTGGAGAGCTAGATGAACA
This sequence comes from Philaenus spumarius, assembly GCA_018207615.1. Lineage (NCBI taxonomy): Eukaryota > Metazoa > Arthropoda > Insecta > Hemiptera > Aphrophoridae > Philaenus > Philaenus spumarius. The sequence goes on from JAGFPH010000069.1 coordinate 1,108,450, forward strand.
CATTATTATCGTTAAATTGGCAAATCAAATTACAGTTTGTTCCCGATAAAGGTAAAAAAAATAATCTTAACAAAGTTAGTTCCCAATAAATTAATACAAAATATTGTCAGCATTACAGAACCAAAGGCATTCGTCTGATTTACTACACTGTATTTATTACCATGTGGCCTTTCTTGTGACGCTGGATCTGTTTGTTATTCAAAGCATGGTGGATTAATGAAGACAAGATCCTGCAGTCTCACAGTATTAAGTTACTTCTTACGTTGTTACAACTATCCTTGATTCAAGATCTTATTACTTCGGGATTTTGAAATTCAAGTCGAATGATACCATTTGCGATAGTGCAACTTGGTTTTGAATAGCTAAACATTAAGTTTCTTTTCGTGGTTACTTCTAGCTCATTAATATGTGTTACTGAAATAATTCACCATAACAGCATTTACATAAAACAAATTGTACTGTTTAATTGGTTGTCATATACAAGTTTGACAGTTTTATAGTTTAAGTATCGTTAACACAATACTTATTACCAGTATTAGCTGTTACTCATATCTACTGCTCAAATTATTTATGTTTAGTTAATTAAACAATTAATTATGTATATGGAATTTTCAATTTACTATTCATTACTATAATTTATAATTTACTATATAATTACTCTCAGATAACTACAAATTATTTATACAAGTAATTAATGAAATTTTATTAATAATAAATATTACAAGACTACTAGTTGAATTTGATTTGTGTTGCTTGTGTAGGCTAGAGGTCTTGGTACAATGGGTTAGCAAGCTTATTGCTATTGCTGGAACCTCTAGGAAAATAATATTCACGAAGATATTTATATGCAAGCAGGTCAGGATAAAGTTCTTGTGGATGGCGAAGGGTATTTTACAATTCAAAAAATATGCACATAACAATGTTTAAGTTAGGGTGGTACATTTGTTAAACCAAATTTTGTTTTGAATATCAATACACAAAATAAAAATACCTTATGTGAATAATGAATACTAATACGAAAGTTACATATATACTTTATTCAACCATTGCTGGTCGTCCTGATAGATTGATGTCTAGTAATTTACGTACATAAGAAGTTTAAAAGCTTAAGGCTTGCTTCAAAAAAGGGAAGCGGCACGTTGTGTCCTATAATATTGGTGTAAAACGTTGATAGTCTCTCATTTGACATCAACCGAGGTTTATAGTAGGCCTACATTATTTGTCTATTTGTTAAAGTTTAGTATTTATGTACATTTTTATAATATATATCGAATTAAGCTACGCACACTGCACCGACCGGTATGACCGGGATTTTTATAAAAGTCAAATGCATGTTACTTTATGGAGGTGCGCGGACTATACACCGACCGGTACGACCGACCGTCAACGGACAATTCGCCACTTTCTCAGTTTTGAAAAAAAGTCGGAGTGAAAGAACTTTTGGACAATCCGTGGCGTGCCGTCCCAAGACGTGCAGAGTGCGCGTAGCTTTAAAGATAAAAACATTATATTTTAACTGCTTTTTATTTTATATTGATAAATCAAACGGTTTAAAATATATTACTAATATAAAATGTGCATATGTTAAAAAATGTAGATATTATGTCTAAACAATTGGAGTATTTGTTACAATTTGTTATTTATGCACATTGGTATATATCAAATTAAAGTGTTATCATCATTATATTTAATGGGTTTTAATTTCATATTTATATATCGAATATCCGATAACTTATTTACATTATAATGAGAGATTAACAATGGAATATGTTGGTATTTGAAATGTTATATAAATGAGTATATTGAAAATAAAATATTGTATAGCCTACGTAGATGAGTTTACTTGGAATTAAAAATATTCTATTTAAACTGTACTTATTGTTTTGTAAAGCAAAAAAAAAAAAACTAAGAAAATTGTACGTCCATGTATCATGCTCAGTTTTAACTGAACCATAAAGTTTTAAGTGCGTATCTTCCTATAAATCAGGATTTTACGACTTTAACATACAGTTTACGGTTTTCCCGATAAATGGCCTTTAAATATGACAAATATTTTTGCTAATTTGCGTACACTGTAAATATTTTCTGTTAAAGATTTATTAATACCTTTAATTTTAAAAATATACATATTATTTAAAATAAACAGAAACGATTACTATTGCAAAATAAAGTGTATTTTCAACCACTTAAGAGTTCAAACGATTTATAAGAATAAACATAACTTATTCCAACGATTGACTAAAATACTTGTTTTATATCCCACATATACCACAATTTTTCTTGTTTTCTAGTCTTTAATATTTTCCTATAACTTTTTATGTGAATATATACTGTATTTAAATATATATATATATATACTGAAAAATGTTATTAAAATGTGTTGTGAATATGATTCATTTAATATCTTATAGAACTTGACATTTCTCGTGTACGTACAATACAGTAGATCATGTAGAAGAAATGTGAGCAAATTAACCACGCACCTTGGCATGTGCAAATATTATTGTACTCTTACTTATTCTACAGTATTATTATTAAACATAATATGTCGTTTTCATACTTCTAAAGATATTTATTTTAAATAACTCGTTATAAGTTCTAAAAGCTCGTTATTATTGTTTTTGCTGTCATATTTATATTGTATAATTTATAAAGATAAATAAAATAAACGGTAATTCTAAGTTCAGTTATTTATCTTAGAACATCAAAAGATAACATCATTATATAATTAAAAGAAATCTACAGAGCTCTTTGAGTTTATTGCGGTAAGGTTGATATCGGAAAACGTAAACTCAAATCAACTCTTTGAGGACAATTCTTCCTATATTAATATTTCCGTTGGTAACTGAGCTTTGATCAAAACCCATCGAATAAGAAACGCGTCTTTGCATTTGAAATCAAAGAACTTCCATTGCTAACTTTTATTTGATGATGTAAAATATTTTAAACTGTATAATTAATTTTATTTACACGACACTTTATAATATCGAGTTATATTCTGCGCTGTCTTTTTTCACTCTAACCCTATTTTCCGTGACTTAAAATCGATACTACGTTCGCTTTAGATTAATGGTTCTATATGAAGTCACATTGTGTGTGTGATAGTAGTATATATTATGCATACAGAAAGTTCAATTAAAATAAGTTTCAAGTCCGAAAACTAAAAAAATTATAGTTCTTATTTTTTTTTAAATCTGCTTAGTTTAAAAAGTGGCTACTTCTGACTTGGTTTCAGTTACTTAAAAAAAAAATTTGTTTTACATAAACTTTATAAAACAAGTATGTTGCAGAGTGTGGTTCGACTACATATTATAGAACAAATAATTGTATCGGTCAAATGGTCAAGTTATTACTAAAAATGTATTAGTCTTATTGAAGTTATCACACGAATCAAAAGTAGTCTTGCAAAACATTTATAAAGTCTCAGTAAATTGTATTGATCACGATAAAACCAAATTAATAACAAATGCCACTTATTAGTTAGTAGAATTATTAAAACTTTGTTCATACAAAATAAAAAAAGTAGTCGTGGGACTGCCGGCAGAAGTGAAATCGGTCATGAAATCTTGTTTATGTTATTTTAAATAGATTTCAATTTTAAATGTGACTCGATAAAAATAACACAACTTGAGGAAATATTAATGAGGAAGAACAATTTTCATTTCAGAGGCATTGTCAAGTAAACTATTTTAAAAAAAATATAGAATGAGGATACAAAATGTCCATTTCAGAGGTATTATCAACTAAACTATTTTAAATCAACTTAGGAATGAGGAAGCACAACGTCTATTTCAGAGGCATTACAAAGTAAACTATTTAAACACAGTTTACGAAATGAGGAAGTTTAATACCCATTTCAGAGGTATAAAAAGTATATACTCTGCTAGCGTCACGGAAAATGCGTGACGGAATAGAGCGTATCGTTAAAATCCGATTCACCGCAAGCAAAATTTTTAAAATGTGTTGGCCGCGGTGCGCCTATAGAATTTTTTATTATTTCAAAAATACTTGTTATTGTTTATTATTTTTGTTAAGGTTAACAACCCTAACCTAATTTTGCCAAACTTGTCATAAACTACTTAGTTTAAATTAAAAACT
>JAGFPH010000069.1:1117547-1143285 GCA_018207615.1 Philaenus spumarius
TTAAAAAAGATTTTTTTAAATTTCGCAAAAATCAAAAATTTGTTTACATAAAAATACAAAAAACAAAGCAACCATTGGAATTTTTTGAAAAACCTAAAAAACTCACTTTTTTAGTTCCAAACAGTGGGAAAAACTCACTGATGAAAGGGTTAATGATGTATGTCTGATGTGTATCTAATTAATTAATGTGCCTGTGATTTTTCACGTGGCTTACTAGTACAAAACATGATTTTTAGAGTAAATAAATTAAATGGTATGAAATGTATATTAAATAATTTAGGAATATGAAAAACAAAACTTTGATATAGGAGGGGGACATAATATTTTACAGCGCGAAGTATGTACTATCAATAGTCTACAGCTAATTTTTTAAAGTTATATGTTGCTTTAATAATACATTTGGTTGTATTGGAAATTTGTAAAAAAATAGCAAAAACTTAATTTTTTTTAGAAACGTACATAATTTTCTTATGTTTTAAGTCTAAAGTTGTTACGTCAATGTAACGAAAAATTACTATAAAAAATCCATTTAATTAAATTTAAAGGCACCTAGAATTTATAAAATCAGCCATTTTATAATAATAGGCCGATAAATAACTACTTGTGTGAAAACCAATCTCACATACGTTCCAAAAGACTTAGATGAAAACGAAAGTAATAATATTTAATGCTATTTCAATATTAAATCTAATTTTAAATTATCATGAATTATTACATACACTAAATATAAATAAATAACTTTTTGATACCAAATGCACAAACAATATTCAACACGAAAATTGTAAAATGTAATTCATGAAGAACGAATTGAAATTATTAAAGAAACCTACTAGAAATTACTGTCAATCAAATTACCTCACAGCAAACAGGAAAAATAATTCTTTGAAAGAGGCAGTTAGTGGAATTCTGAGTTAATGTAATTAAAGGCTGCTTAAATTATCTGAAGGAACCGCGAACCTTTTAAAACTTTACTAATTAATGCAAGAAAGGATGAAATTCAATCATTGTTGGTTTCGTGTTCTTGTCGGCTTGATTGAAAACTGAAAGTTTAACTCAAACTTAATTCAAAATAGTAAATCAAATTTATGTTTTCAAATAAGTCAAAGGACTAACTATTTATTATTTACCACACTTATGATTAAATTCAAACTTATAATGTGTTTGATGTGTTTTCAACTTGGTGCTCAGAATTAAACAAACATGTTACGATTGTAACAATCCCAAACATCTGTTTGAAGGAACTGGTTTCCATTAATTCGTACTCGAACGCATATGAAGTTATTATAAAAGATTTTTTCAAATTAAAATTGTTACTTTATACACAAGTTTTCCTTTATATTTCTTCTTTTTTTTTATTGACTATCTTTCTGAAGACCAGAGAAAGCTTTTTGTAAAGGTTTGCAAAATGCTGACCCATTTACTTATTCCCAATCAATATTTAGAAGATTTGGCTTTTAGTTTGATTTGAGTGGAAGTGAAAATGTTTTAAAATTTGTTTTAAATCATTTGGATTTGTTTTTAAAATGTTAATAAGTTTGATATTGTCTCTTTTATATTAGCAGATTTTTATGTTTTGTAACTGCAGTTTTTTTGACAGACAGTATTTTTTCTTAAAGTTTCATATGCAATACATATTGGTAAGATAGATAAAAAACTTGTAATTATTAATACAGTCACAATTCTCAACTCTACCTAAGCCCGAAATAGTATTAGGTACAAATAGAAAACTAACCGTAACAATAGAGGGCACAGACAACAGTTTTAATTCGTAATAATATTGCTTTATAGAGTGTAAACAATGTAAAGAATTACTTGTAAATATTTTGGCTAAAAATTATGTAGTAACGTCTACAAACTAAATATAGATTAATGTTCATGTTTTTATCTTCTACCTTAAACATTGGGAAGCATATTTAAAGTTTCCGTTAGATTTGTTAGACATACTTATTTTAGTACTTTTCGTGTAACATTGATTTAAATCAGGCATTTGATTTTAAGATTATTTTTAATAACATTAAAACTATTATTTGTGTTTAGTTAAACTTATATAGGGAATTGAGAGTCATAATATATTAACCTACTTGATAAATACCCGCGCTGTGCTTTGATGCTTAAGAGAGTAAACATAGTATACATTATTTGAGAAATTAAAAATATAAGCTTTCGTTTTTGAGAATTTCAGTGATTCAAATAAGTAAGTACGGTTGCGTAAAGCTGAGAAGTCAACAGAACACTATTTTTATATATGTTAATATTATTGTGTTGTAGGTCAAACAACGATCAGAGAATTTTACTGACGATGTCTGTTTCCACCTCTATTCATTTACGTATGGACTGATTTGTAGCTTATCAGTTAGTTTAATCACTGCTTAAGGGGTCTTTTTAAGAAGAGGGCTGCCACTATTAAAATTTTCAATACACAAATATTTTATTCATAAATGAGTTAGGTAGACTGACGGAGATGCATAGCGACGAAAATATCCACAATGGGCCTACGCAATCACAGGTTCGATCTTATCAACCGTTATCTTATCGCGCGCAGTTAGCTGTTATTGCATAGTGAGCGAAAGTACTGTGACTAAAATCTATAAGTTAAAACTTTGGGCGATTTTTTCTTTATTTTTTTAATGCTTGTATAGTCTTTAGTCACAGTATGTTTACCTGCATTCAAGGATAAAAAAGTTATAATTTGTAGTCCATATTCACAGTATTTTTACATTCATGGCGGCCCTCTTCTTAAAAAGACCCATGGTTAAGTGCTAAGTGCCTCTTTGTAAATCGCGTCTCTGATATATTTTTATGCTGGATATCTAAGAGGTAAATTCTTTCTGAAAATCATGCTTGTAGGTGTTTATGTTCAGCATAAGTACCGTAATGTAATTTGTTTTAAAACTTTTCATTATTTTCTCTGACATTGCTTTTAATACTTTTAAACGTTTACAAACGCATTTTTGATTAAATTATATAAATCCTTCTGAAGCAAGAAGTGTTCTTCTGAGAGGTAAAGTTACTTAAATTCAAATAAAAGCACCATCCATTACGTACGGTATGGGAGACGTTCTGTCACAGAGAGTTACTGAGTAGGACTCTACTAGAGGTGGAAGTACCACTGACATAAGTCGTGGAGAGTCGTGTAGGAAGGGAATGGAGGGAAATAGGGGTTCAAGCAGGAATAAGGGGATGTCTAATTTGTTTATGTCGACAATACCATTGTTGTACCTATGAGGCTTATAATTACTGATGATTTCTTTTCTTTTTTTTTACTTTTTATTCAGTTTAAATCGTATGTACCACAAAATTTACTAAATTCCTTGCATACTCAGCAGATAATGTTACAATATATTATTAAATGCTAATACAATAGTTAATGTGTGATATTATGTCTACGAATTTTAAATCAATGCAAAAATTGGGAAGATTTTAACCCTACAACTGTCCATGCTAATTTTTTGCAATGCCAGGCATTTTCGGTGCATGTGCAAGCATATTTAAAAACATTCGCCAAATATAGTAATTATAAACTAACAAAACTTTGTTTCATTGATTTTTTGTAGGGAAAGGTTCAGTTCAGTTCAAAGCATGTATATATGCCAGTAAAAAATTGATTGATGTACAATTAACAAAGTTATTAGCTCAAGAAACAAAGAATGTTCATTGACAGGAAAAAGTTAAGCTTTAGGCCTACATAAAATGAGTAAACATTTTTTATAATTTTTTTCAAAAGGTACAAAAGTTATAAATATAAGTTCTAAACGTAGTTCTAAATAGAACTGTATAAAAATAGATACCAATTTCAACTTTTTTACTTTGAAAACACCAGTTTTTATGTTCCAACTACAAGGTTGCTAACAATACTAGGCCTAGTTTGAATAGTAATTTAGGAATATATGATTTGTCCAAAATCGAAATATTATTATAACAAAGTGTAGAAAATAAATCAAAGAATTGAACTGTATTCTTGTAAATTATTATTTCATAAAAGTATTTGACTTAGCTTTACTTGAATCACAAAATGAGATGAAATAAATGAAACCCCTCGCGAACGTAATCTATACAACATAGTGTATGACCGACAGTTGTAACGGTTGCTTTCAAAGAACATAGTTTTGAATTCTACAAAAGTCTGTACTTCCCAGGCCTGTACGAATGTGGTTAGCTTTTTGAAACAAAAGATCGAAGTTTCGTCTACAAATGGATATAAACATATCTATACAAATAAATCGAATTGTATATCGAATTGTATTTTTTTTATATAGAATATAAAATATGCTGTTTCATAGGTTGAAAAATTTGAAAACTGTCCCATTGTAATTACAGAAACCTTAAGGAACCATAAGAGTGACGTCTGATTGGAAGGCAGTTTTAGAAAATGCAAGTCTTTACAAATCCAAAGGTATCTTTATATTATTGTCAAATATATCTGTCGAGAGAAATTGAGCCTAAGAGAAATGACATATTTGTGTTATTTCCTATAGCTTTATTGCGAGGCATCAATTTAATTAGAAAACTACAATTTTAAAACGATGATTACATTATGTATCATAATTGTTCGTTTTAGAACAAATTTGTACATACAAAAATTAGTTTAAATCATTTCCTTTCAAACAGGTTTTTTTTGTTTTATTGCGATTAGATGATTTTTAGTGGGTGAAATATTCAATACAAAGTAGAGTTGTCATTTGAGTAATGTGACACCTAAGCCAAGCGCTTTGATTGCTCAATAAACTTTAACTTGTTTAAAATGTATTGTTTTTACTGTTTACCTTAGAAACAATTTTGTTTTGTCTATTTATGTATTATGTGCTTGAAATATTGAATAATTTTAAATAATATTTATTTATTTATAAAACTTTGTATTTTCTACCTTTAAAATCTTGTTTTAACAAAAATCAGTTCTCATGCTCAATGTTTATATAAATGTAATAATCAGAGCTTAATGCAGCTTAAACATTAAATATATCACTTGTTTACAACTTAAGACGAAATCTTAAGTGTCATCTAAGAATTGTCGACTAAAGGATTTTACCTGACTAAAAACGTTTGTTAATTTTTTATTTTATTTCCTTTTTGATTTGTTGAATACAAACACTCGTAGTAAAAGCTTGCCGTGTTTTTGTACAATGTTTTTACCTAGATAAAACGGCGACGTTTCTCTATTCGGAAAGCTACACAATCTCTTTCCATACATTATAATTTATCAATGCTACAGTTTTTATCTTTATTCAAGAAAAACATTTCTTCTCACACGACAACTTAAAATATTTGCACACCTTTTCTTTACACTTATTTTTTACTGAGAAGTATTAAGTGCAACAAATTTATTTTTATTTTATTTTTTAATCTTACTTAAATTTATAGGAATAGATATTTGGTAACGGAAAGTTTTCTATATGGTTTGGAATTTTGAATTAAAAATATATGGAAATATTTATACGATTCTATAGATGTGATATCTATTTAATCAGTCACTAAACAATTTTCCAGTCAAGGGTCGATTATGACACCTGGCTAAGATATCTTTTTTAAGATTAAATTTTCGGATGACAGAGAGACTGAGATTCACTGGTGCTAAATATTGCTGTGTCGTCGGCTAATGTGGTAACACTTGTATTAGTAATGGTGGGACTATCTGATGTGTAAAACAAATAAAAGTTGGCCCCAAAAACACTTTTATTTGCCTTTAGACAATTCAGATTGTATAAGATAAAAGTATGATTTAAAATCTTAATAGATAACGCAAGACCTGCAAGATATAATTTCACCAATTGACAGTAATTACCTGGCAAAATTCTGCTTAGCTTAACAGCTAGGCCTTTATGCCGCACAAAGTTAAGAGGGTGTGTAGCAGTCGCTACAACATACTACTTTCTGCCCTATATGTTTTCCAAATCGATTTCCTTTTGACCCGGTATTGGCAGCACCATGCAACAACTGACTACACCGGTTGATTGACCTTTAGACTCCAAAACCAGCAACTGCTGATTGCCAAAACAGCTGGTAGCTGTAAGACCAGGTGCAGACCTCTGCCTTGCAAACTTAACGTTTTTTGATTCCACTAAATTTTGCTTCACAGAAGTCATGTTTAGATCGCTTTCGTAAAGTTCACTTAAAAATGTCTGCAAAGTAAACTTGAATACGTTTTGTAAAATTCATAGGTCGTAATTTAATCCTACTGTGGACATGGTGTGATAAATACAGCCCAGCTTGTGCTGGTACATATACTGGGCCAGGAATCACCTAGACCAGCTGATTAATTAACTTTCTCTTACAACACCTTGGAGTTAATAGTGTGCTAGAACAGCCACCAGCTAAGGTTTTCTTTAATTATAAGGATCTTGATACAATTAACCATCTAGGGACACACTATCAGAGTGTCTTGAGACCGTAACTCTGAACATGTCAAGTTAATTAAATTTTGTGATTTGCCTTTATGTATACATATATATACTGTATATTAAATTTTTTGTTGAGATCGGTAGCAAAACCTTTCGAGATTCTTTTTTAATTATTACAACACATATGGTTATTTTATATTCAGTTGGCCAAACATTTCTTTTTTTTTAATAATACAAATATAAAAAAAAATTGTATTATTGTCTTTATTGTATTTGTCTTTATTGTATTTTGTAAATGTACAGTTTGCGCACCTTGGTACTACATATTAATTTTGTGGTGTTCATTATTTTGAACTGGCACTCAATGCGTAAAACCTAAAAGTTGTTAGGTTATCTTAATATGATCACATACACAAAGTTAAATGCTTTACTAAAATTCCGTACTAATATTGAGATTAAGTGTACATTTTATTATGAGTTTATTATTTAACCCTAGAACCGGCAGATTGCATGAAACGTGCGATCATGACAACACATTTGTAACGCGTGATTGTATTGAATATTTGGCCCACTAAAAATCTTCCAATCTCAAAAAGATAAACACCATTGGAAAGGTAATGTTTCAAACTTTATTTTTTGTATTTACAATTTCTTTCTAAAACGTATATTTACATACGTAATTATCGCTGCAGTTTATTAGTTTTCTACAAATCAATCGGCGCCCGAAAATGCATACAAAACGTAACGAAATAACTCAAATTTCGTCAATCTCTAAAGCCCGCCCAGTAGGTTGTCTTAGTTAAACCTATGTATCGATGGATTCATCACAACTTCCAATATCCAAAACTTTCATCCAATCAAAAATCGGACAAATAGTTCTGAAGTTGTAAGGGGTTTTGTAGACCCTTGCAATTGGTCAGTTTTCCAACCAATAAACAGCGTTATATATTTCACGTGATATCTGTGTGACCTCAATCGCTTTTTATAGATATTTTGGTAACTTTTAAACATAATGCTTCAAGCTAACTTCCCCTGTAAACCAAATATGCTATATTTGAACAGTTTATTGTGTAGGACCGTGGGAAAGTGACTGCTAATAAGGTCTCATCTAACGTCTAACGTTCAAATCTGAAGCCTACCGGACTTTTACAACATGAGACATAGGAGTTTGCGCGCTCATCTTGTACAGACGAGAGTTTTCTATATTTTTCTAACTTTTGTTATTCAAATAATTCTAAATCAAACACTTTTATGAAAAGATAATTTACAAGTATACAGTTCAGTTCTTTGATTTATTCTATACACTTTTTCATAATAATATTTTATTTTTGGGCACAGCATATATTAGTAAATTACGTTTCTAACTTGGCATACTTTTTATAGCAGACTTGTAGTAAGAACATAAAATCTCGTGTTTTCGAAATAAGAAATTTGAAAATGTTAAATGTTTTTATACAGTTCTATTTACAACTAAATTACGAAACTTTTTTACATTTATGGAAAAAATTTAAAAAAATGTTTACTACTTTTTATGTAGACTTAAAGTTGAACTTTTATTTTTCGTAACTGAAAATTTTTTGTTTCTTGAGCTAATAAATTTGTAAATTTTACATCTATAATTATTTTACTGGCATATACAAATTCTTTGAACCTTTTTCTACAAAAAAGCTATGGAACACTTTTGGATTGGGGTTAATTTACTATTTTTGGCGAATTTTTGAATAAATGCTTGCACACGCCAAAAATCCATTTTCGTTAAAGCTGCAGGTTCTAGGGTTAAGATATATAAATTGCACTTATCTTATCGCCATATCATATTATTCAGAGATAAACAAGAACTGCTATCTAAAAAATGTTAGTTTTTAGAAAATATAACAAATTGTATAACAAATTTTATATTGTTTTAAGATGTATTACAGTAAAATCGATCAAAAGTTGTGAATAAACAAGATGAAAAGATACAAAAAAAAACTATTTCTTCAAGACTTCGGCCCCTGTGTTTTTTTAAGTACTAAACATTTGACGTACTAGAATGCTTAATAAAATTACGAAGATTTTGGCACCAACAACATCTGTGAGTTTAGATTTTTACAACGTCTGTGAGTGCACATTCCTTAACATGTCGTGTAAACAGACAGACAGATACGCATACAGACACACGGACACAACATTTTTAATTGCTTTATCTTGTTCAGAGACCTCGAAAATTTCAGGAAAAGTCAACAAAATTGGGGATACAATTTTTTAAATATTCGCAAAGATTTCAATACTTTGACATTTTAATGCGAGCCGAAGTAATATGTGAGCAGAAATGCAGTTGACAATCATATTGATAACCTTCAATTGTATAAAATGTATTTCTTCTCCCCGAAGCAAAGAATCGACGTTTTTTGTAATAAATCTGGAAACACGTTCTGCTTTGTCATTCAAAAGGAAAAACATTATTGTTTAGTGTTTATACAACATGAGTTTTTTCGTACAATTTTCAAAAACATTTTCGTATAGATTCTAGTTAGTTTTAAAATTGTAAAAAATCTAAAAAATTACTAAGCAGTGGTAATTTGGCAGCATATACCAAATTAATTGTTCTTAGTTCAACATTTTTTAGAGTCCAGAAATAAACATGTTTATTGTTGCTTGTTGCATACTTCATTTTGTTTATATTCATCAATATTCTTAAAATCACGAGTATTAGCATCCCTAAGTTAAATAAAAATTCAGTTGGATTTGATTTTACAGTTTGATTTTCGTAAAATACATAAATTTTATAATTTTATAATTTTATCTAATACGTACAGTTTCAATTAAAAGATTGTAAAATTACTGAAACTACTAATTTTAAAGAATTACAATTACTACTGCTTCTAAAATTAAAAATGTTATATTATTTTGGTAAAATATATAATATATCAGTTACAATTAAAATTTGTTGCAAAATTCTGCTTACAGACAAGTTAATACCACTTAATAATTACCGTTAATAATTGGCAACCTGGTAGTTTTAACTCAATCTTCAACAACAACTGGATAAAAGCAAGACGCCATTATTTCTAATCAAACTTGAAAGAGTTTACTTTTTGTTTGGGTTTTTCACAAGAAATGCATTAAATAACAATTCTTGTTAAATTTTAGTTTTGTGGTGTGGACAATGTATATAATATAATTGTCTTATATCATATAATAAAGAAACTAAACTTTTAAAACTTTTTTTTTAGTCAATAATAATTGTTTTTATACTTCACTTACCTACTTGCTTATCACTAAAATTCAAATTTTTCATTCTAGTATGTAAAACTAAGTTTTAAAGCTTTTGGTATTCTTTTTTTAAATTGTAATACAGTATGAGTAGACCTACTATTACGTGTATATACTATGTTTCTCTACAATACCAAAGTAATAAATAAGCAATAATGTTTTAAATGTGGAATGGCTCCAAGGGTTTTCTTGAAACTTTGGCATTAGGTTTTCTATTACGAGAAATTGATAGAGGAAAACAATTGATGGATATTTATTGAAGGTTTGCAACGAAGAGTTATTACTGTTAGTAATTTGCATTGGCTGTTAATAATATGGGCGACACTGTATTATCAGTAGATAGTCTTTCTAATGGAAATTTAATTGATAAAGTCTTTGGAAAATGTGTTTCTAATAACAGAGTTTAAGATATACAAAAAAAAATTATACAAGAACACCTTTCTTTCAACGAAACCTTAACAAACATTAATGTATGCTGACATTATGACATTATTGAAAAACTACCGCAGTTACAATTCTCAGATCAGATCAACTCTTCAATTTACTTCAGATTTCCTTAATTCTGTTGGCACAGCTGACGAACAATTACCGCCAATGAACAAAAGTTTCAAAAATTAAAGTAATGCTCTTACCAAACATACATATTTCAGAATGACTTTGCAATAGAACTTGACTAAATAATACTGACTTATTAGATAAGATAATTATTTGAGACTAGGGAAAACCCCTGCGTGCTCCGCACGCCAACCCCGTTGGAACCTTCTATACACAACATAAAGGTGTACGATTAATAACAATCCCAAAGCTAAGTTGGTAAATAGTTTTAAATCTCCAAATCAAATTATTTCGTATATTTTATAACATCAGTTATAATAAAGGTTAAAAGAACCAGCAATTCTCTTTAAAAACCTAACCTAAAAGTTAGAAATACAAAAATAATTGCTTCAAAGTTTTAAATCAGCTGTTAATGGAAATATTGGATCATACAGCTGTTTTATCTGTTATTTTATTCAATTGGTTGCTAGGGTAATAAATGTAAATTCATGTGTTGGTTCATCAGTCTAGGCCTAACCTAAGATTTATACCAACTAATTTTACAAATATTGACATAAAAAATTGTTTATCAAAATGAATTATAGACTATGTTACTTAGGTATATTTTTTCAATAGGTTCAGTAGTTCCAGAGATTACCCCCTACATACAAGCAAACAAACAAATTGTACCTCTTCATAATAATAGTATAGATATGGCAGGTAAAGAGGTACACATTCCAAGAATTACATCTGGTTTTAAAAAAAGAGTCACTTGTCTGGATCATGTTGATTTCCAGAGAGATCATCTTTTTATGTGACAGCTCATAAGATTCAATGTCAAACATTTGAATACGTTGGTGTAATTTACGAAATTATTTTTTGAATTTCTAAATGCAAGTCATTCTTAGTCTGCCGGTACTATATATATTTATTTAGTAAACAAAAAGAGTGTATGATAAATAAATAGAGTCAAAAAGCTAAACATGATAAACTTGTAACTTTTCAATCCGGATTCTCCACTCTGAAAACTAAAGGAATTATATGTGAATATTGTTGTTGCATCATCTCTCTTTGCCAAAAAGGAAGTGAAATAAAATAACACAAGGGAAAACAATTCTGGATTTAACAAAAATATGGCAGCTGGACCAGGTTTTTATTTTTTTATTTTTTTTTTATTTTACATTTGAAAAAAAAAATTGTTTTGTCAGCAACCGATTTTAGAGCAGTCAACATTAAAGACAATGGTTCATACGTGTACAATAACCTTACTATTGTAATGCTGGGGACTGAAAAAAATAAACTTCATATTCATTGAAAATGAAGATTAATAATGAGACCAATAAATACATAATGATGGACAAATTTGTACTAAATGTCACAGAATATGAAGTTATTATAATGATAATGTAACTTAAGACTATGATATAAAACAAATAATTTTAAAGAAACCTTTACTATTAGTTTTTTAAATTAATACTTATTCTTTTTAAAATTGTATTACATAATACCTATTTATAAAATATTATGTACTAGGGGAAACCTTTGCGTGTTTCGCATGCTAACCTCTGATTGGATCTTCTAAAAACATATGTTATGTTTTCTTTATGATAAAGGTGTACGATTAATAATAACCTCAAAACTAAGATGGTATAAATAATGTTAAATGTCACAATCAAATTATTTCGTATATTTTATAACAGCAGTTACAAAAAGGTTAAAAGAACCAGAAAGGCTCAGGTCTACACTTGAACAAAAACCTAACTAAAAAGTTAGAAAAACAAATAATTGTTCCATATTTTAAAACCAACTGTTATTATTGGTTGCTTACTATCAATTACCGTTCATTATCGATACATAGGCCTGCTATTAAATTTTAATGTGTCTTTTTTATTTTCTATTAGGATGTAACATAGTTGTTTCTTATTTTTAAATTCCTTAACGCAAGCTTTGGTTTGTGTGTGTTGAAACATGTGTTGGTTCAGTGTAGGACTAACTTAAAATATTATTTTGTACTCATGTGGACATCCGAATCAACTGTAATGAATGCAAATACATTCAAGAAATACGTGTTGGTTCATCAGTCTATACCTTACCTAAAATGATTAGGCCTATGTTTAACTTTAGTGCAGTCATTGAAGCGAAAAATAGGGTCTTACCTCCGAATTTTTTTACTGAGAACCGATTTGCATGAAATTTTGGAATTATGCTCATCTTACCCTTAACTTCAAAAGTGAAAATGATCTGAGCTCCGCCTATTATTTTGAAGGGGTGTAAACAACCCCTTAATGGAAAAATTGACATTAAGCCATTTTATCGCTAGAAAACGTGTTTAATATTATGGGGAGAAATTCTGAAGTGTTTTCTGACACAATTACCTCATATTAAAATCATTTTCATCCCCTTGAAAACCTTACAACCCTTGCAAACAACCCCTAAATTGAAAAATCCCAAAAAATTACTTTGGTATGACATAAAAAGATTTAAATATAGAGTAAATAATATTTTATGTTCTCTAACTTAATTATCGAATTTTTAACCCCCTTTCGACCCTTAAAAACAACCCCTTGATAAACAATTTTTTTAAAAAATTTCTTTTGATGAAATGAAAAGGATTTAAATGTTATTCCACATTCTCGAAAATGATTATCATATTCTCAAGCTTTTCAACCCTTAAAACTACCCCTAAATAAAAACAGTAAATATATATGATTACACATTTAAAAATAATTTAATTATAGAATAAGAAATCACCATTTATTGAATAAAATGTGCATAATATTTATGTATATACATAAGACAATAGTTTTGTGTCTCTATTACTGTGTACTTTCACTTTGCTCCTAATATTTACACTCCGAAATTTTCAGTTTACCTAGTAGAAAATAATACGACTAGTTTTTCGACCATAACTCCTTCAATTTTCATGCTATCACAACTTATGAAAAACCATTTTAAAGGTAATAAAAAGAGCTACAACTTTTTACATTACAATATATAGT
Source organism: Philaenus spumarius (assembly GCA_018207615.1). Taxonomy (NCBI): domain Eukaryota; kingdom Metazoa; phylum Arthropoda; class Insecta; order Hemiptera; family Aphrophoridae; genus Philaenus; species Philaenus spumarius. The sequence goes on from JAGFPH010000069.1 coordinate 1,130,671, forward strand.
GAACAATCTTTTATTTTAAAACGGTGAAGGGTCAAAGGGCTCAAGAGAGACTGTGATTGCGCTGCCGCGCGCTCTTTAAACAATCACATCTCCGTCAATTTTTTGTGTGAAAGAAAAAAAAAATGTTTTGTTAGAAAACCACCTACATTTTTCAAGATTATACTTTTGTACGTATCTTTCATCATTTTTGAGATATTATGAAAAGAAGGTGGTCTTTTTAAAGATTCGAAAAAGTATTTTTTCTTAAAATCGTAATTTTTTTGAAAAATATGTGTCCTAAAGCAGCCAAACTGCTAGAATCCATCAAACTCTTTATATTAAATTTAATTCTAGACGGAATACGATTAATTTTAATTTTGATGTAAATGGCACTTATGAAACCCATTGATTTAAAAGAAAAAAACATTAGATGTTCCTCTTATTTGCAATACATCTCACTCATTTTACGTGCAAAAGACTTTTAACAGTGCTCATTTTATAGATTATTTCAAGCACTACAAAACCCTATTTCATTAGAATGTATAAAATGTATCTGCTCGCCGCTAGATGGCATTGAACACATCGATTAAATTTCAGACAAAATAAAAAAAAGCTTTGATGTTTAATATCTCGCTTAATATTGCACTTAGAACACTTTATAAAAAACTATTTGTTCAGTTTTTTACCTGCTACAATTTTGTTTATCATAAAATTTTCGTTAAAATGAATATTTTTGGAGATAATTGCAAAAAACCGACGAAAAACGTGAACAAATTCCGAATTTTCAATTGCCAATAACTTGAAAAGTATTGGGTTTTTTGAAAAACTTTATAGAACATTTTTTGCTTATAATTAGGCCTTCTATCGATATCTGAGGTTATTTTGAAAAAAACATTTACACCACCGAGAAGGGGTGGCAACCACCCCAGAGTGGGTGCGGAGTTCAGATCATTTTCACTTTTGAAGTTAAAGGTAAGATGAGCCTAATTCTAAAATTTCATGCAAATCGGTTCACAGTAAAAAAAATCGGTGCAATAACGCTTCAATGACTGCACTATTTTGTTTACACGCCTTAACGCCAACATACAAATGATTTATGTTTTTGTGCACATTTTTGGCACAGTACGTTTTGAATGATATAAGTTTCACCTTTCAATTGTGGTTTTTTAGTTTTTCATAATGTTGCTTATGTATTGGTATTACAGCTGGTAGTGCTATGGGTTTAACGCCCAACATCATCCTGTGAATTTTGTCCGAATAAATTTACAAATATTGAAACAAAAAATGTTTTTATCAAAATGAATTCTGGCCTATGTTACTCAGGGATAGGGTATATCTTTATTTTAAAAAATTCAATTGGTTCGGTAGTTCCAGAGATTACCCCTACATACAAACAAACTAATTGTACCTTTTAATAATATTAGTATTGATATTGTAAAAGTGCGATGTTTAAATGTCTAAGCTTAATGATGCCGAGTTGAAAGGAAAGAATAAGCAGGTAATATATTTATATTATTAATAATATTTATTAGATATAACAATAGGGATGGATATAACCAAATGGTAAAATTTCACAATTATAATAATGAAATTTTACCATTTGGTTATTTCCATCCCTATTATGGAGTTTCACCAAGTACCAACTGTTTTTACCTTAAATTCTAAAGATATTGGAATACTACATTTTTATATTGTAACTGTGTTTTGAAGAAATGCCCCTCAGCACAAGTACACAGTAGCATGCAACTTAATACAAAACCAGTTTTGGTATTCAGAGCAAACAAGTTTAGTGAACTCCATCTTATAACATTGTTATGCACATATTCCTTAAACTGCACAGCCCTTTGTGTTATGGATCCCCAGAGAACTTTTTCGTTTCTACCTTGAATATCAATATCCTATCTTTACGTACCTCCGCTTTTCCAACTTCCGTAAATTTAATATATAAGAAATTTAAAAGATTAGTTTTCAGTTTTAGTAGATATTTCACAGCACCAAAAATATTAATGATATGTTTTTTTAGAATGTATTGTCCTTGTTACTGTTATTTTTAAATGAGTCATACAAAATGTACATCACATTGTAAATAATACAAATTATTATTACAATATAAAATTAAATATAAAACTAATAAGTATCACACTAAAATAATATTTTAATGTCGTTTTTTGAAATGTTATGCATACTTAAATTTAATACCCATCTAAATTGAAAATCGACTTGTTTTTACATATAAATTTCAAATTATGAATTCCGAAGTCGTACAAGTGAAAGAGTTAGCAGATCTTAGAATTAAAGAATTAAATATATTATTAATTTGTATTTTATTGACGTTTTTTAGTAACATATACTCAAAAATTACGTTATGTTTACGAGCTTTTAACAAAAACAGTTGCTTTTATTATATCGATTCATTTCAATAACAATAGGTTTGCCCAAAATAAACATCAGAGTTTAAATACACATATAATGTACCAAAATTAAAATCCATTTAAAAAAATATTTGCTTCTAAAATTTTAACAAGATAAACAACATAAAGAAGATCAATTAGATGTACTACTTCAATTAACTTAATTAGTAAAGAGAAGGTAAAGTTACCCAATTAATGATTTAAATTAGATTTAATTTCATAAAATATCAAGTAAAGAAATCTTTCAATCGGCCTTAATTATATTGCGGGATTTTAATTAAGACGTTTGTGGATAATAATCTTGAGAATGAAGATCTGGTTACTTGAAGTGGTTAGAGTGGAAAATATGTTTGCATACAAAAAAAACAATAACAATTTAGAAAACAAGATTGTTTAATGTACCACGACATGTACAAATACATATATTACCTATACCTATTACATTTTTCCTTAAAAAGGAAAATTCCTTAGACACTTATTAAGTTGAATATGTAAAAGTTGTAGCACATACACTTAATTTGAAAATAAGTTTATTCAACAAGTATAACTTACTTACAAAATAGTTTAATTGTTCATTCATATATTATGTAAACAGAATTTATACTTTTGTCCATGTATCGTTAGTAAATGTTACAGCACTTTACTTCAGTTTGAATATTGGTTTAGTTAATATGAATACAATCTTTCATTTTATTTATTTATTATAAATATATGAAATACGGTTCATTGAAATGAAAAATTGTTTATACAGTCCATGCAATTGGTTCTAGCGTAGACGAAACACCTACAATAAGTTTATAACAATATAAAGAAGAGGTCACGTGACGGAACAATATAAGGTAAGAAACTTTATTTTTAATAAATCAGTGACCTGGATACTGAAAATGAATTCATTATTTGAAGCCTGTCAAGCATCTCCAGTATACAAATTTCAAAACGCTAAGATTAAATTGCTCAAGACTAACTTACACATAAAGTTTAATAAAAAATGTTTGAAGAATAAAATAATACCGAATTACGCAGCCATCAAAATTAAAACCCAGTCAAATGCCGCAAAAAGAACAAAGGAACGCGCGGAAGTTATAAGAATAAAGGAAGAACTAAAATCGCTGTATTGCAAAAAAACGGCATTGAATAGAGAGTTATACAAGACTCATTTAAGTTTGCTCAATAGCTTTCATCCAGCTATTATAGATAACATAATGATGTATGCCAATAATTTTGTTAGAACTATCATGCAACGTACTTATGACAAACAGAACAAGAAGTTCCAATATCTCCAAAACAAATATTGTCCAATAGATAAAGTCAACTGTAAGCATATATTCTACGAACGAGTTTCTAACTTGACGTCTATTGACTTTGATAAGCCAGAGTTAGGTATTCTTAGTAAAGGGTTAAAGTACAGTGTGCCATTTACCGGTAATAGTAGCATTGTTCAAGAAATCATACACACTGAAGCCGCTATAAAAACTTTGCCAAATATAAAATTACAGAATGAAACACGCTTCCTTATTAACCATAAATTAAATAAATCTCTAAAAGTATTGGATCATAATAAACAACACCATAATATGAAACATAAAAATTCGATGGATCTGAAACTTTTGAGACAAATTAGAAACAAATTGGCCGACAACAATGCGCTTATCACTAAAGCCGACAAAGATAACACCCTAGTCATTATAAGCGCAGATGAATATAATTTAAAAGTTAATGAGTTCCTAAAAACAAACGATATTCAAACAGTAATGATGGATCCCACTAAGGAATTCGTCAAAATATTGAACAATGCGATTAATAAATCCACCAATTTATTCGATCAGTCTACACGTAATTTTTTGAAACCAATAAATGCCCAAGTGCCTCAATTTACTGGTTTACCGAAAATTCATAAAGAGAACGTACCTATCAGGCCTTTAATAAATTTTACTACAGCACCAAGCTACAAAACCGCCAAAAAACTAGTTACAATTTTACGTCACAACTTGTTATTAGAAAATAACCACAGCATTAGAAACAGTACTGATTTAATTGCGGGACTAAATGAAATTAAACTTCAGCCTAACTATAAAATTGCTTCATTTGATATTACTAACCTTTACACTAACGTACCCATCCAGGAAACAATAGATATTGTGCAAAAACTCCTCAACAAAACCAACTTACTAAATTCCCATAAAATCTCCGAAATAATTAACCTATTAGAAGTAATACTGAAACAGAATTATTTCACCCACAATGGGAAATATTATGTCCAAAAAGACGGACTAGCAATGGGATCGCCACTTTCAGGTCTTTTAGCGGACGTATTTTTGAACAACTTTGAAAACGTATTTCTGCTGTCCGATTCGAACAAGTTTAGCAACCAAATTCTGTATTACACCAGATATGTGGATGACACATTTATAATTTTTAACGGAACTTTTAGGCAATTAGAACAACTAAAAAAGTATATCAATTCAATAACCCCAAAAATACAATTCACATTAGAAATTGAAAAAGATAACAGTATAAATTTTCTAGACATAACCGTCACAAAACAACAAAACAAGTTTCGGTATAAGATATACAGGAAGCCAACCACAACAGACATCACTATACATTCTGATTCCCATCATCCATTACCTCATAAGATGGCAGCCTATAACAGTCTGATCAATAGATTAATGACAGTACCATTAGAGCCTCACGATTTTCAAGAAGAATTAGATACGATAAAATATATTGCCACAAGAAACGGTTATGGAAGCTCAATAATTGACAAACTTCTCTTAAAACACAAGATTAGATCTGGATCGCGTCCCAAAGAGAAAGAAAAAACGGTCTTCGTATCGACTGAATATGGCAACATCTTACCTAAAATAGTCACTTCTACCTTCCATAAACTTAACAGAACTATAGCATTCCAAACCAGTAACACCATCAAACAATTTTTTCAACCCAAAAACCCAAGACATATAGAAGACCAAACAGGTGTGTATAAATTGACTTGCGACGATTGCGAAAAGGTTTACATAGGCCAAACCGGGAGAACATTTAAGACTCGATTTAAAGAACACTTGCCAAAAAGATCAATTTCAGGCAACAAATCGAATTTTGCCCGCCATCTAATTGATGAAAACCATAGTTACACGAGCCTGGAAAATAACCTGAAACCAATTAAAATATGTACCAAAGGGAGATATATGAACGCAGTCGAGGAGTACGAGATCTATAAGGCGTTCAAATCTAAAGATGTAAACGGCGAACACCAGTTATTAAACGACCAGCTGAGTTTTGACTCGAATACGTTATATGATACGGCGATAAGAATCCAGAAAGCCCGCGGTAATAACAGGTTCAGAGTGCGTGAGACAACAGACTGACAGTTGCCGGCCGGTCGCCAGAAGGTGTACACCTAAACGTGAAATGTACTATGTGTGTTTTGTGTAATTTAATTTTAATGTATGACGACCTCAATTGAGTAATTTTGTGTCTGATGATGGGATAAAAGTCCCGAAACGCGTCACTAAAGAATATAAAGAAGAGGTCACGTGACGGAACAATATAAGGTAAGAAACTTTATTTTTAACTTCATAATTAATTGTATTAAAGTAGGAGAGGGGATACATTACAGTAGGATAGTAACTAATAATATATTATTATTATTAGCTAGAGAGAAAACTATTCAATCGATCTCGAACAAATTTGCACCAAATATGTCTATCACACCTGTATAAATGTTACAAAGCACGAAAAATGTTTTGAAAACTTTTGAACAACAACGCACTTTTTGAAAAAAAAACCCCGAAAATCAGTTATTGTTATTATTATTAGCTGCACGAGAATTTTTAGAAAGATGCGGGTTTTGCATATGGTAGGGTAAGTTAAGGGCTACAATAGAGCCAAATTTTATCAAAATCATAAGAGCCGTTTTTTTATAAAAAATGATAACTGATTTTTTTGGGGGGTTTTTGGCCAAAAAGGGGATTGTTATCAAAAATTTGCAAAACCTTTTTAGTGCATCTATATACAGGCCTAATTGACATGTTTTGTGCAAATTTGTTTGACATCGATCCTTTTCTCTCTAGCTTTAATACATTCAGACAGACAGACACACAGACAGACTTACAGACAGCAGACATACAGACATAAAGACAGACATTTTGTAAAAGCAACTTTTTTGGACTCATGGGGTTCCAAAACGGATAGTTAAACAAAAATATCAAAGTCAAATTTTTTTTGGGATCACTATACTTTCTCTATACTGAGAAATGAGAAAGTAAAATACTTACTTTTGTTTAAATGACAGTGAAATATATTTGGAATATCTAGAGCTACAATGTCCACGATGTAAATGTTATCATAAAACATGTATAAGTAAACAAGTGTATTAGTACATTTATTTTTCAAGTTCTATTAATCAAATATGTTATGGTTTCTATTAACGTTGTTATGGTTTCAAACTAATATATCAAAAACAACCAGAACGAAATAAAATTGCATTACGACTCTGTAACTAAAATATCTATTTTGAGTTTTGATTGTGGCAGATTAAATTACATACTGAGTCTCTAGACAAATGAAAAGAAGCACTGTTATTTTTATGATTTATCCTTTTCCATTTCACTGTTTAAATTACTTTTCACACCAACTTCTTCAAGGGATACCTTTCTTCTACAACACCATAATAAATTTAAATAAACGAGATTTTACGCATTTTTTTATATTTTAATAAATTTTATTGTATAGGGTATGTTTAAGGTAATAATTGATAATATTAAATTATAAGTGAATACTCACGTCTATTAATATTTGTTGTTTTTTACTCTAAAACAATTTTAATTTCGGACAATTGTCCATCATCAGATTTTATAAAATATCAAGTACACATAACATCATAAAAAAAACACAATTCCCTCCGTGTGAAGTTTAACAAAATACCTAAACAAAATTCTAATATTATGCGCAATGATAATTAAAAATCTATTATCCCTTTTATAATTAACATTAATATCCAACAATACAAAACATAAGATATTACGAAACACAACGTATTTCACATTCGAAATTCCTCCAAACAATATGGTTATTTAAATATTATAAAGAGATTTCATATTGTCAGCCTCAAAACGCAAATATTGTATATAGTTTATGTTTTAGTTATATTAAATACGATTTTAAAAAGGTTCAGCATTTTTAATTTTAGGAATTTGGTGTGTATTAACATTATGCAGACTAGAAGTATATAAATTCTAGTTTTAACATTTACAAAGTAAAATATTCCAAGAAGAAAAAAGTGGACTCTTAGACAGTGTAACATTCTTTAAATGGTTTTCTAGAGGGTTAAAGTTGAAGAGAAGAATTAAATTTTTCGCAGAACTAAGATAATTTTAAGAATCTTTCAGAGATATACAACAGGTTACCAGAAACTCAAGGAGGTTTGACCCTAGAGGTATATCGTCTCCTTCATCGAAGAGAATATTTAAACGTTCTAAAAGCACAGCCAAGGTGAGATTGAATTGTAGCATAGTGGTCGTTGCGATTCTTATGAAGAATTGAGGGGCTGAGAGTCGTGCAGATCTACATAATAACAGTACGGTTGCATCGACTGCAATATTCAGAAGGGAGATATTATATTGGACTAATGAACGTTTTCTGCTAGATCGAGTCGTTAAAAGGCACTAAAAGTCAACATCTCGGCTGATCATTTGTACTGTTCAGAAACTAATTTAACTGCGCACAGTTTTCTGGACATTTTTTAAATCCTCTTCGATAGTACTGACCAACCACCTAGTCTGGAATTATTATCTTTTGCATCGGTTTTACAGAGAGACAACTATTTGGAATGTCTAGGTTGTTGTAAGCACAACACAACATGAACACAAACAACATGATGATTTAATACTTAAATTCTTATTAAGTCACTATCATAACTTCTTAAACATAAGAAATAATAAAACAAAATTTATTCATTATAGGGGGGGAGGGGTATTTTATACTCTTATCAATTATTCAAATAAAAGCAGTAAAAATATATTTCTATGACAAATAACAACGTTCCAATGAGCCATCTTTGCCTAACCACAAACAGCATTTTTTTTTAGATCAAGTTTCATTGGAGGGAATCACCCACATCAAAACAAAGGGGACTAAATGAGCTATAAAATATCTCTTACAAGAAGCCATCAATATTAATTGTTGTAAAAATATATTTGAATTGTTAGTGAAGTATTAGAGGAGTTTAGTGAAACTCCTCTGTTGACTTTGTTCGTTTCCAGGACACCAGAGTTTCACTTATAATGTGAAGTCTTATATACTAGAAAAAATTATCTTTAACACGTTCACTGCTAAGGACACACATGTGAGCTTGACACTGAACACTATGAGAAACGGTCGACGCACAGTGCATTGAGTGCTTCGCACGCCAATTTTAAGTCTATGTGCTGTGTGCGTCCGCTTTAAAATATTAGTGATTATTACGTAGAAAGGTAAAAAAATAAAAAAAATAGTAATTTCTACTCATTTAGGCTGTAAATATAAAAAATAAAAGTTCAGTACAGCTACTAGCATAGGAAATACGAAATTTGCGTAAGAGTGAACGTGTTAAACCAGCTAAATCTAGTGTTTAAGGAGAGCAAGTTTTGGAACTCACTCTGATATAAGGAACGAATTTGATGGTAAGCACATCCAAAGAAACTTGGTGGCCCAGATTAGTAGATTTACGAAAAGGTTAATGTATTGGGGAAGATATGAAATATGGTTACAGAAAATAATACTAGAAATCGTATAAAAACTGTTTATTTCACGTTTCATGTCGACTATGTAACGGACATGATAAGATTGTTGCTCAGTTTATATATGAATTATAGGTGATACAACGGTTCGTCCGTAGGGCCTCATTCATGCACGAGCGGTTGTAGCGTAATAAAACACCGTTAGTGTTGTTTGCTTGTTTAAATCAAAATTATGTAATTATAACAATAAAACTGATAGTAATTAATTTTAGTCTATAAAACAAGGCAAATGGTTGCTGTAGTCTTTTTATATTTAGGTCTTATAAAATGCTTAATCTAGAAAGCTGGTAATAATGGTTTAAATACTGTCATTACTGCATATTATTTCAAATCCAAATGCAATCATATTCCAAATTAAAAGCAGTGTAATGACATAAATTAAACATTAAACCAAAGTAATATAATCTAGAATCTTATGGAACTTTAAGTGATATTTGGAAGATACTGCTGAGTGTGTGGTTTAGGCCTATAACTTGGTCAAAATTTGCAGATCAGATTCAACTCAAGAATGAAGTCAGCATTGTCTTGCATAAATTAATACTGTCTAACAATGTTTAAGAATTTTTATAAAGCTTAAAACATTATGTAGCCAACCATTGTACCGTGAATAGTAAGTTACAAAACTATATAATGTAACCTGTTCGAAATTGAAATTGTTTGAGCCAAACCGCCACCAAAATCTGCATTTTTTTAATTAGCAAAATATATAAATATGTATTTAATTTTTGCATCTGCATACTTTTCTGAGTAATTGTGCAAATGTTTAGGCCTTTGTGATAATTTTTTCATAATAAAAAAATAAAATAAAAAGATAGTGCAATTTACGATTTTGCGAATTTAAAAAAAAGCTGTAGTTTTTTGAATAGCTGTAATTTAGCTAGTAGTTTTTGTACAACTTTATGTTTCAAGCAAATAATAAGACAAATATATTTCTTCTGGAGTAAAATAATAATTAAAGAAGAACATAAATTAGCAGAAGAAGACGATACATACGGAGCTGGGGATTTTTAGTGAGAAAATAACAGCTGTAAACAGTGTTAAAGCTTTGAACTCCGTTTCCCGAAAGTTTACTTCGTTCATGTACTTATGATTGAATAAAATCTATTGTTTAAGACATAGGCATTTGAAATTTATATCACTTTATCGTTCCTATATTTAGAAGATTTCTAAATATTACCTTAAAAATATAAAATTGCCTTATTGCATTGAAAATATTAAATTTAAAAAATTTTAATAGTAATTCTAATAGTTTAAAAAATATTTGTTAAGTGAGAACTTCTATAGGCGCAACAAATTTTCGGTGTTGAATCAGATTTTTCCTTCTACTATATAATATAGTACACATGTGTATATAGCAAAGTATACAGTTTACATGGTAATACCTCTGAAATGGACATTGTACTTCCTCATTTTGTAAGTTAGTTGTGTTAAAATAGTTTACTTCGTAATGGAACCTGTTTATGTAATGGCATTTACCTCTGAAATGGAACTTGTGTTTCCTCATTTCGTAAGTTGTGTTAAAATAGATTACTTGGTAGTGTTAAAATAATCAAATTTCTGTTTAAACCAATAAGAGCAACGATTTATATTTATTAGTTTTTACTTCTGTCAGCAGTCCCGCCACTGCTTTTTTTTTTTTTTTAAATATAACCTTATAACTTTTTTCTTAGAAACAGCACATGTATTTAAATATCCAAAATATTTAGACAAATATTAAAATCGGTAAACAACAAAAAAGTTTTTAAAAATAAAAAAACAAAACAAAAATTGTTTTATAAACAATTTTAGTTTGGAAATACACAAAAGTGTGGGGAAAATTTCCCTCCTACAATCATTATGTTTAGTTGTATAAAACAGTATACAAATAAGTTCAAAATCCTAAAAATAAAAAATAAAATATGTTTATGGTAAAGGATCGCCTTAAGTGGTATTGCGCTAAACTGGCCACATACAAACTGCTCCGCTTTTTTTGGGTCATTTCAAACATACAAACTGCCCCACAAGGTACAGGCCGGGGTATCGGCGACATACAAACTGCCCTCTTTTCTACCTGACACAGGTACGGGATATTTCCCTCCGAATTCCCTCATACCAATAAATAGTTTGAACCAAGTTGAAACAGCCAGTATATTCGTGTATTTATTTATCTGTTATTCTTATCTAATAGGAACCGTTGCGTGCTTACTAGCACTTATCTAATAATAACCGTTGCGTGGTTACACGCACTTATCTAATAGTAACCGTTGCGTGCTTACTATCACTTATCTAATAATAACCGTTGCGTGCTTACACGCACTTATCTAATAATAACCGTTGCGTGCTTACACGCACTTATCTAATAGTAACCGTTGTGTGCTTACACGCACTTATCTAATATAACCATTGCATGCTTACGCGCACTTATCTAATATAACCATTGCATGCTTACGCACACTTATCTAATATAACCATTGCATGCTTAAGCACACTTATCTAATATAACCATTGCGTGTTTACGCGCACTTATGTAATAGTAACCGTTGCGTGTTTACGATTACAAAACTTCATAATTTCGTGAAAGTTAGTTTAGTTTTATGATGTTTTTGTACATACATCCCGAACACTGACTAACATTAATCTTTAATAATACATTATTAATTTTATTATAATGAGACAAATCTTAATAAACTTTGGCCTAAGGATTATCTTATTTACCCCACAATAAATGTTATATGTGGATGCAATGTGTTATCTGTTGTTGATATTCCTTTTATGAGACATACATGCCCCAGTGGTACTGTACTGAAAACATATATATTTCAGTGAAAAAATAACCTTCTAAATCCATACCATAGCTTAAAACCAATAAAGTATATTTTATGTTTAATACAATCTAAAAGCATCCGTTTAGAAATAGTTAATTGTCTTAACTATCCAAACCATTTTACTACAAAATGTATTTTTCAATTTAAAACTGTATATAAAATGTATCGTAAAAGTTGTGAACTTGAAGACTAAAAAAAAAAACGCCCGAATAAAAACACAAAATTAATTGTTTCTATATTTTATGAGACACATAAGTCTGTAGAGAAATAATCAATAAACTATCTAGGTACGTAGGAATATAATTGGTTTAAATATAAAAATTTATCGAGGTTAGGATAATTTTTAGTAGATTTAAATTTGCAGCAAGTGACATATATATTGTATGGACGTTATTGACATTAATAAAGCAATTCAATATCAATAATAATATTTTTTTTATATTTATAACGGATATATATATTAAATTATTGAATTGCATATTCAAGTGTAAATATTATCCTTATTATTAATTAACATTGTTTTTATAGATGTTACTATTAGCAGCGGTTACTATTAGATAAGTGCGCGTAAACACGCAATGGTTATATTAGATAAGTGTGCGTAAGCATGCAATGGTTATATTAGATAAGTGCGTGTAAGCA
>JAGFPH010000069.1:1143295-1170082 GCA_018207615.1 Philaenus spumarius
TTAGATAAGTGCGTGTAAGCACGCAACGGTTATTATTAGATAAGTGCGTCTAAGCACGCAACGGTTATTATTAGATAAGTGCCAGTAAGCACGCAACGGTTATTATTAGATAAGTGCTAGTAAGCACGCAACGGTTCCTATTAGATAAGAATAACAAATAAATAAATACACGAATATACTGGCTGTTCAACTTGGTTCAAACTATTTATTGGTATGAGGGAATTCGAAGGGAAATATCCCATACCTGTGTCAGGTAGAAAAGAGGGCAGTTTGTATGTCGCCGATACCCCGGCGTGTCCCTTGTTTTTATACCTGTACCTTGTGGGGCAGTTTGTATGTTTGAAAAGACCCAAAAAAAGCGGGGCAGTTTGTACGTAACCCGCTAAACTATGGAAGATGGCTCCAGTTTGATTGTGTTTTTATAAAGCTTAACTTGCGCGTACTTGACCAGTGTTACATATTTTTGGTATCTATACTACCATTAACTGTTTTTTCAGTGCTTACATTGCCTCCATAGTTACAACATAAACATCATAGTCATTTAGTAAATAATTCTGAAAATTAAACCACAGCATATTATAATTTTGCCTTAAGCATTGATTTATTAATAGAGCTTTTATTGAAGAATCAATAAGTCTGCCTTAAAATAAACTAATTTCATTCATATTTTGTATCCCAAGCTTTAGAAGTTATTGTGGAATTAATAATTTATTGATTATTTAGACAGATTACTTTTACCGTGTCAACACCGGGAGTCAACTTACATATAGATGTATCGTGTTGTCATGAAATCATGCAGAGCCAAAAAGAAGGCGAAAAATAACTAATATTTTATAGATTGTTGTGTTTCGTTTATCAAGAGATTTTATATACCGAAATCCTGCCAGACTTTGATGGCTTGGCTATTTTACATAGGCTAAACTGGGACAGAAAGTCATTAGTTCAGTTTGTCATATGAACTATTAAATAATAAGAGATCGAAATGAAATATTTGTATTTATCTTATATAAATAAACTGATGGCCTAACTGATAGCGTCAGTAACTGATAAATAACCATTTGTGTTTTATTTTGATAAATGCTCATGTATTTGTATGATATTTTTGTTTGTTTTTACAGTAATTTGGCGATGTTAAAATTGCAAACTTCTCTATTTGAAAGGCTACAGTATCGTTCCAAACTTTATTATTTATCAAGAATAAAGCTTCTACCTTTATGTAAGAACAAAGTTTTTACTCGCACCACTACTTGAACACTTTTAGTTTTACTTATCTATAGCTGTAAAGTGTTAACTGTAACGTGTTTATAAAGTTGATCCAAATTAACTTTACTCACTTGAACTTCTCAGATACTTAATCATTACATTTATTTAAAAAGGTTAATAGTTCCATGAGTTTTGACATTTTTTAAATTTAAAAATCATTAAAACATATTACTTTTCGTGTTTATGATCGTATATATAAATATACAGGGTGTCAATTAAGTCTGGGATCGGTTTAATATTTCGTATATAAGGAAAATTTGAGGGTAGATGTGATTGAGGAACCTACTCTATGTAAAAATACTATTTTATTAAGATATCAAAAAATTTATCCGCCATCTTGGATCCACCATTTTGAATGTAACTTTGTTTTTTTAAATAGGAAAGAAGTCATGTCGATGTAGAATTTCAAGAAAAAACAAACGGTTAAATTTGCACATCCATATATTTAACCGGTTAAAAATAGCGGCCAAAAAACAACGAAATCATGTTTTCCGATTTTGCCCCATTTTGGTGTACTATTTTCTTAAAATGCTAGTTATTATTCTTTTTAGATTTAGAATTAAATAAGCTATCAAACGATATGCCACCCAACGATAGATATTTGGGAGTATTTAAAATTTTTGAGCCACAGCCATTTTTATTTTTTCAAAATTTATTTCTGGTGGTTCAACCAAATATCGTTGTGTGGCATATCGTTTGAAAGCTTATTTGATTCTGAATCCAAAAATAATAATAATTAATATTAAAACAAAAATAATACATCAAAATGGGGCAAAATCGGAAAACACGATTTCGTTGTTTTTTGGCAGCAATTTTTAATCAGTTAAAAATATGGTTGTGCAAATTTCACCGCTGGTTTTTTCTTGAAATTTCACATCGAAATGATGTATCACATGACCATCTTACTACTTAAAAAAACAAAGTTATATTCAAAATAGCGGATCCAAGTAGCGGATACATTTTTTGATATATTAATAAAATAGTATTTTTACACAGAGTAGGTTCCTCAATCACATATACCTTCAAATTTTCCTTATATACGAAATATTAAACCCGCCCCAGACTTAATTGACACCCTATATGCAAGTCCGGTATTTGAAATAAAAATAACAATTTGAGAGTGTAGAACGTGTGCAGTTAAATAGTGGATACACATGGTTTAACAAATAGTAAGTTTTTCATCCATAACTTTATTTTGTTTTTGTATTTAAACAATTATTACAAATAATAAAGAAAACAGCTTACCTTTATTTATCTAAATTATATTAAATTAGTTTTAAAGATAGCTGTACTAATGCTGCTTAAATGGTTTTAAATTGGGTAGTTGAAAACTTATGTCGTTGATAAATATTCGTTAAGCGACAGAAGAAAATGTTCACTATAAAATGCAGCCCTTTAAGGCTTGACTGTGACAGTCCTGCAAACTATTAGAATTTGTATTTGTTAAATTTTTATTGAAGGTAATTTACTTCCAATAAAAATGTGTTAAAGCACAAATAACATTTGTGATTAATCTCTTACTGTGTTTTAGCCACGGCTACTGTTTCCCTTGTTTATGAATTAAAAACATTCCAAAATAACCCCATTAGTTATTGTTTTAATCTTTTTTGGTTTTGAAAACAATAAATAAACCAAGCACAATAACACACTAGGCTAATAGTCACAGTTAAAGTAATTTAAAACTTCCAATTCCTGTTATTTCGTTTTGTTTTATTATTTATTTTCAGACTTGCTTTTACCTTTCTATTAAGTGTACAAAAGTTTCGTAATTTTGTTGCACTCTTATTACATTATTCAACAAAATGGAGGTTTATTAAAGGATTACATTTTGACCTATCGTTGTCCAACACATATTAAAACACGAAAACGTTCTCATTACATGCAACACAAAAACATTTAACTCACAACACACAACTGTGACATCTAAGACTGTGACATCTGAAGTCTACTTTTCATGTTCATAAGAATAATCTTTTTCACCAACTACGATAATGTTTAATCGACTTTGTTTTATAATTTGACTTGATATTGCATCAAAATTGCTACCTGCTGATTTGAAAACCTGAGGTTTAATGGGCATTATTAATATAATTATTGTATTCCAAATACTTTCTGCAACCCTTAATTTTGTTTCGTAACAATGTATAAGCAAACATTATTATTATTTTTAAAATCAAATTCTATAAGTTTCCAAATCACAAATAGATATAACTAATTTTACCTTGTATCGGTCGTGTGACTTCGTTCAGGTGCCTATGACGTGTTTCGAAACGTAATAATCAAAAACACAACACAAAAACATTTAACTGACAACACAAAACACACAATTGTGGCATGTATTCGGGTAGACGTCTACTTTATATCGCGGCCGAACGACTACTGACTAAATTCAGTGTTCAGTTGATTAGAGTAAGAGATTCTTATCGGCGAATCGTACAATATATGTTGGAATGAAACTGTAGCTGGTCGTTAAGCAACTGGTTGTTGTTATGTTTAAATGCTTTATATATCTGGAATTTCTCTATAGCGTTCATATGTCTACCCTTCACGCAAAAATTTATGAGTTCAAAGTTAGTATTAAAATTGGTGAATTGATGATCGATGTCAATGAAATGGCGAGGGTAATTTGATTTGTTTTCGTCTAAGTTTGTCTTTGGTAAATGTCCCTTAAACAATTTTAAGAACAGCATTCCAGTTTGGCCTATATAGAATTTATCACAATCACCGTAATTGTTATGCAACAGTTTTTTCCTCAGCCAGTCTAAGACATTTGCCGATGGGAATTTTCTGTACACATATGTTGGTGCAGAAAGCCACAGTTATGTTTAATTTTCTGATTTAATTGTATAATTTGGCGACAATAATCTCCGACTCTAATCTACTGAGCACTGAATTTAGTCAGTAGTCGTTCGGTCACGATATAAAGTAGACGTCTACCCGAATAACATGCCACAGTTTTGTGTTTTGAATAAAATGTTTTTGTGTTACATGTAATGTGAACTTTCCACTGTTTTAATATCTGATGATGAAACATATGTTTCGAAACGTGTCATAAACATACGATGAACGAAGTCACACGACATATTTAAGGTAAAATTAGTTACATTATTCATTGTTTGTAGGGTTTTAATAAAGAAACTAATAGTTGCTCTCAATAAAACAAAATAAACATAATAAACGTATTGCTCAGAATAAGGATACAACCCGTAATTAATTAATAAATACAATAATCAGGAATATTTAGGAATAATACAATAGCTAACGTCTTGCGACAACAAAGATCCAAAATACAGTTGAAAGCCAGCTCTAAATTGAATCAAGTTCGTTTAATGTTTGTTATTTAAAAAAAAAAAAAAAAAACTGACGCGCATTTAGATCAATGTAATAATAGTTATCGGTTCGAAAATGCCTGAATAGATAGGCGAAACGATCGTCACCAAGTTGTAAACAATTTAAAGGACTGTGAGCGGAATATACAAGAAAAGAAAGGAATTTACTTTTACATTTTTATATAACCAGTCCCAAAAACAAAACAATTATGATTACAGTACACCGTATAACGCCGGAACAGCTCTGGGACATGTCATGATAACTGTAAATGTTATTAACTACTGCACGCCAGTTATGAGTAGGTACTGTCATTTCTTGTTTTGTATTTATGTTGAGCTTTTTTGTCTAAGTGTTTTAACATTTTAAGATTCATGAAAAATCTCCCCGAAGAACGTGCCGTGTAATGATTAAAATTTGATTTTTATGACCACTTTAAAAGGGTTGCTTGCTGTAAGTGACAGTTATAGGATTACCCGTTTTTTTCTAAATTACCAATTTTCTATTTTTAATTAGTCTATACTATTATTATAAAGAGGTAAAATTTGTTTGTTTGTATGTAAGGGGTAATCTCTGGCACTACTTAACCAAAAGAAAAAATAGTTTTACTAATAAAAAGCTATACTATCCCTGAGTAACATAGGCTATAATTCATGTTCATAAAAACATTTTTTATTTCAATATTTGTAAATTTAGTAGGAAAAAATCTTAGGTTAGGCCTAGACTGATGATACAACATAAGTATTTGCATTTATTACCATAGCAACCAATTGAGGAAAGATATCAGACAAAACAGCAGTTTTCTCCAATATTTCCACTAACAGCTGATTTAAAACTTTGAACTAATTATTTGTATTTGCAAATTAGGTTAGGTTTTTATTAAATTGTAGACATGAGCCTTGCTGGTTCTTTTAACTTTTACTATAACTGCTGTTATAAAATATACAAAATAAATTTATTTGAACATTTAACATTATTTACCATCTTAGCTTTGGTGTTAATATTAATCCTACACTTTTATTATAAAGAAAACATAACATGATTATGTGTACAGAAGGTTCCAATGGGGTTGACATGCGGTGCACGCAGGGATTTCCCTTAGTATTTAATATAATGATATAATTTGTTTACAAAAAAACAAACAACAATTCTTTTCAATGTAAATTTTAAAGAAATAATACTTAGTTTATAATTGTAAAATTTATATTTAGCTGTATAACATTTTAGAAAATTATGTTAAAACATGTAAGTTTATATAAGATACAAACTTCTAAATATATTATACTTTACAATATATATAAACATTTTTATAAATTTGAAAAAAGAAGTTCAAAGTATATCCATACTAATATTATAAAGAAGTAAAATTTGTTTCTTTGTGTCTTTGTATGTAGGGGGTAATAACTTTAATTACAGAACCAATTAAAACACATGTTTAAAATACAAATTTAAATTATCAATGAGTAACATAGGCTAGAATTAGTCTTGATAGAAATTTTTTTTCTTTCAATATTTTATAAAACTAATAGAAAATAATTCACAGGTTAAAGTTGGCTTTAATTCATAGCATCTACCTGTTGTAATACCAATAAATAAGAAACATTATTAAACACGACAATTGAAAGATGAAACTTATATCGATCAAAAAGTACTGTGTGAAAGATGTGCAAAACATAAATTAATGTATGTTGCCGTTAAGGCAGGTAAAATAAATTAAACATAATTTTAGGTTAGGCCTAGACTGATGAACCAACACAAATTGCTTGAATTATTTACATTCATTACCATATCAAGCAATTGAATATAATCAGCTGTTTGCTCTAGTATTTTCATAACTGCAAATTTCAAATTTTAAACAACTGTTTTTGTTTTTTTAACTTTAAGGTTAGATTTTTGCAAACATACAAACAATCTGTGTCGAACGTAAAAATCACACACTGTACTAACTTTTTGGGTTTTGTTTTGTGTATGTGTATACCTGAGCCTTTCTGGTTTTCTTACCTTTATTATAACTGATGTTTTAAAATATACGAAATAATTTGATTTGGACATGTAACATTATTTGCCATCTAAGCTTAAAGGTTAGTATTAATCTTAGACCTTTATTATACAGGAAAAGAAAACATAACCTATGTGTATAGTAGGTTTCAAATGGATTGGCTTGCGGAGCACGCAGGGGTGTCCACTATGTTTTTAATAAATTGGTGGTAATTAAATTTTAATCCCTGACATCCGATTATTAACACCAAAACCCATTAGGTATATTCTTAGATAAAATGGGTTTTGTCCTGTTAATAACATTCTCAGAATTACTTTAAGCAGTAGGAAAACTGCAGATAAGAATGGATATGAAAAAGGTTTTACTCGGTGTTATCTGAAGCAAACACCTTGTTTTATTAAAAGCTTGGAGAGGACTATTATAAAACACAGAACTTTATTTCGAATATTTGGATTATTTTTAAAGCAAGATTATATACATTGACTGTTAAAAAAAAATATTTATAATATTACCTGTTTTTGATAAATATAATTACTATATGTTTTAAATCACGTCTCTTAACCTACTCGATGCATCGCATATTTACAACATCGCATAATAAAATTCGTGTGATATAATAGTAAGATAATACAATCTTTATTTCATAAGGCGAAGTTAGGACCATTGGGTCCTCTCTTCCAATAACCTCAACAAAAAATACCTTAATACATATCAATTCATATTACAAATAAAAATGAATAAAGAAACAAACCTACAAATAATAATTACTTCTAAAACATAATGAATAAAAACTAAAAATATACTCATTTTTCTACTAAGTAAAATGAAACTAAAAGTTAATTTTGCTACACCATAATACATAAACATATACATAAACACACCAATACTCTCAAACACACACAGATTCAAGAACATGCCTCAAATCCCATCCCGAGCGCCCGAAACTACCCAAAACTGTCGCAGAACCAACAACCCAAAGCCTTCTTGAACTGAACACGGTCATTGATGTATTTTAAACTCTCTGGCAATGAATTCCATAGCCTACATGCTGTCACAGTGAAAGATTTATGAAATATCTCAGTTCTGTGCCTGGGTATAAGTAATAATGAAGCTCCTCGTCGTGTGTCGATAGGTTTTACATCTGAGCTAAAGACAAACCTTTCTGCCAGATAGCGAGGCAATCCAGTGAGCAGAATGGCGTGCAATAACAACAAAATGTGATAATTTCGAATAAAACACTAAGTTTTAGAATTGAAATTTGTTTATAATATTTTGTTACATGATCGTCACGTTTTAAGTAAAATAATGAACCGTAAACAATAATTTTGAGCACGCTGAAGTTTGTTAGCTAATTTCACAGTCGTGTCATTGTAACAGTATCACAATAGTTAAAATATGGAAACATTAATGTTTTCACCAGCTGCACTCTAACATTAAACGGCAAGCAATCTTTTACTTTCTTAAGAGCGTGCATGCCAGCAAACACTTTATTGCACGTGTCAATAAGATGGTCAGTCCAGCGTAGAGTATTACTGTATTTATAGTGAGACCAAGATATTTTACTTTAGAACAATAAGGCAAATCATTGCCTTTTATTATAAGTTTCGGCCCAGTCTCTTAGTCTTTTAGAACAGATACATATAGATTTAGTTTTATTGTGATTTAACGTTAAACCATGCCTGTATTGAATTTAATTCAGATGGTAGAAATGCATAACGATTATATTGATATACGAGATAGTCAAGATAAACTTCCAACATTGAAATTAGAAGAACATGCTATATGAGAAACAATAAAATATGAATTAGCTAAAGCAGTTTGCTTTGTAAATAAAAAGGTAGTTATAGTCAGTGAAATGATTCTTGAAAATCATAAGACTTGATTGTTTCTTGAAGTATTTTTCAAAAGGGGAACGTTGTATTTGAAATCATTATATTAAAAAAAATAAGCAAACTATTCCTACATTAATAAAAACTTTCAAAAATGGAATGTGGTCACAGAAATTATTTTTTTTAATCACTCAACCAGTTTGATTTAAATATAAACTTAAGTTGTGGTTAAGGAACCTATCTGCGAAGTCTATGAGTTATGCTACGAAGATGTTTAAGGTTAGTGGTATATTATTATTTTCACATAGTTTCTTCAACATAGCCTTAGTTCTCTATAAGTTTATGCTACTGTAGTCTTAGTCACTTGATAACGGGAGTTGAATCGTATCCACGAAACTTCGTGTATTGAATTTTTACATACAAATGTCCGACTAATCAATGAAAGTGCAATTTTGTTTTGTTTTTTGAAGCGTTTTAAAAATTAAAGTTTTATTTAAAAATAAATTACAGGATAAAATAAACAAATCGCTAACACTAATCTATACGAATTTATAATGAGGTAAAATTTGTTTGTTTGTAAGTAGGGGGTAATCTCTGAAACTACTGAACCGATTGAAAACATAGTTTTATTATGAAAAATCTACACTATCAGTGAGTAACATAGGCTAGAATTCATTTTGATAAAAACATTTTTTATTTCAATATTTGTAAATTTAGTCGGAAAAAATGTTAGGTTAGGCCTAGACTGAGGAACCAACACACGTATTTACATTTATTACCATAGCAACCAATTGAATAAAATAACAGATAAAACAGCTGTTTGCTCCAATATTTCCATTGACAGCTGATTTCAAGCTTTGGAGCAATTATTTGTATTTATAACTATTAGGTTAGGTTTTCGTTAACGTGTAATCCTGAGACTTGCTGGTTATTTTTACCTTTATTATAACTGCTGTTATAAAATATACGAAATAATATGATTTGAACATTTAACATTATTTACCATAGTAGCTTCGTGGTTATTATTAATCCTTTATTATAAAGGAAACATAACATGATTATGTATATAGAATGTCCCAACGGGCTTGGCGTGCGTAGCACGGATAGGTTTCCCTCAGTATTTAATAAAAGCCATACTCTATTTTTGAAGTTTTTTTAGAGTTAATTACACACATTTAAGAAATATTTGGAATTCTTAAAGAAAGGCTTAATAGTTTACGCTGTTCTTTTTACGTTGAAAACGAACATACTTTTGTTAAACACTAGTTGGCGGTATTAAGTTTAAAACAACTTTGACGACCCGCTTTGAACAAATTTAATTTTTTCACCTGTCAAATACATTCAGGCAACATTTGCAAAAAAAAAAACGGGATAAATTCAATAGGGCAAAATGGTTTCTGAAACGAATTACTTATTTGTTTATCAATTATTCATAATGACCAACATTTAGGACATTTAAAAATATTAATAGGCCTACAAATTACTTATTTTAAATTGAAAATTTAGTTCCTGGAAGAATGGATTACATAAACTATATTATAAACAAGTTTATGTAGATTATTAATACTATGATTTAAAATTGTAATTTAGCGCAATCAAGTAGTTTTCCTCAATACAATCAAAGTTTATATATATTTCTAATTCTTTTTTCTAAACGGCTATCAGTACGTTATCTATCTTTTTATCTCTTTATAACAAAACACTGAAAGAACCAATATTTTACTTCTGAGATCCTCTAAGAGGGTTTTGTGTACGGCTACATTTTAAACTTCAATGGTAGATAATGTGTTTTATATCTTGAGCTTACCGGAATAAAATTTCTCTCTTTGTTGTGGTATTGATAAAACTGAATTTATTCTGAGACTTTCAGTTATATTCTTTTATATTTACAAGCTGGGGATAAATAATATTATTTCTAATAAATGTTGAACTGTGTTTTGTTCTTTCAGGAATAATTATGTACAGGGTGTCTCACGGGGAAACGGAGACACTTTCAGGGCGTGTTCTACTAGTGACAATAAAGAAAACATTCCTATAAACATAGGTTCGGAATTGCTTCGTTTTCCAGATATCCACCATTTCGTTGTTTTACAAAATAATTCATATCTAGAGAACGGTTGGACTGATTAAGTTCAACCTCGGCATGAAGTTTAATATAACAATGATCCATCTCAAGGAAAATAAAAGTTTATATCCAATTATGCGTTTCGATATGGCGGCTGTTTGAATATTTAAAAATAAATTACAGGTTCAAATAAACAAATCGCTAATACATTGACACTAATCTACACTAATTTATAATGAGGTAAAATTTGTTTGTTTGTAAGGGGAGGGATAATCTCTGAAACTACTGAACAGATTGAAAACGTAGTTTTATTATGAAAAAGCTACACCATCAGTGAGTAACATGGACTAGAATTAATTTTGATTTAAGGGTTGAAACAATTGGTATAGTTTCCTTAAAGTTAGTGAGCTGAAAATGCGTACATTTATTTTTTATTTTTATTTTATTATTTATTTTTTACAAGATACATAGAAAAAGTTATATTATAAAAGTAGTAATCTTTTTAAAAATAATTTTATCACGTGCTGCTAATTGATGCAAATGTGATAAAAACCCTAAAACAATAAAACTCAATCCTTATATTAATTTAAAGTTAGTGAGCTGAACATGTGTACATTTATTTCTTACAAGAAAACGTATCATAGATTACATTTTGTCGCATGCTGCTAAGGGATGAAAATGTAGTAACAATCCCTATAAAAAATATTGATTGTTATACTCTCCTTGAAGCTAGAGAACTTAACATTTTTAACTTATTTATTTTAAGTGCTTTATAGGAAATAAAATAACACGCGCAATTTAAATAGTTACGTCTAATGGGTGGACTGGGGGAAACAACAACTTTACAATAGAAATAAATTATTATACTTCTCATGATTGACACCTTTGTTTCATAAGTGGTAAGGTAATCTGTTTGCGTTTGCTTCACCACGGGGGTAGGCGAGAGAAGCGAGCATCTTTTAAATTAAAGAAGAATAGGCAAACGAATATTATACGAATTCGCCAAACAAGCTTGATTTGAATAGAAAACCAGAGTTGTCGTTATTAAACTGTTTCTTACAAATTAAAAACTCTTTGTTTCTTGAAGCATTCTTGAAAATTCGAAAGCCATGTTTGAAATCATTAATGAGATTTCAAAATATACAAAAAATGTTGGTACAATAATAAATAAAAAAGTTAATGTTTTCTTCTAAACTCCAGAAAAAGACGTAAGCAACCCATATTAAAATACAATTCTTTGACTAAAATACCTACTTGATATTTTAATTGCGCATGTATAAATTTACATACTGAGTTTCAAAAAGATGAGATGAAACAGTAATATACGATCCCACCTTTTCTATTTAAAGTTTTAAATTGCTTTTTCTCAGCAGATGTTTCAAGAAAATATATATTTTGCATGCAACACCAGACAAGAAAGGCTTACAGCCAAAACTTATTTATATCTAATTTTGACTCTGTATCCATATTTCTTGTGCTGCTACACATTTATTCACACAAGCCGTTACTAAACAAATTTAAGCATCTTACTTATTTCTATCTACTTGCTGCTGTGGAATAGTAAGTATTTATTAAATGTATAGTTTAGTTACAAACTTAATCCACGTCATATTAATTAAAGTTTATATTGCTGTAAGTCAACAGTTGAACGATATTTTATATTTTTAACACGAGCATTTTGTAGTCCACAAATACAAAATAAACACTAAGTAATATTAAGAGAACGGTGAGGTTGTAAATTGCACATTATAAAGGAATGTATTTTTCGGTCGTATAAAACGTTAAGTGATGTCTGGAATTTACTGTTGTATGCTTGGTTTGAACCTGGTCCAATTTTCAGACCAGATTCAACACAATTTAGTCAGCACTGACTTGGATGTGTTATTAGGTACTGCAAACGTTTATATAGAGGTTGAGTTATTTTGTTGCACAAAATGTGCACAGTAAATTGTACACAAACAATACGTGAATATTTGACAATATGATATTAAATTTATACTATGCAATGTGATTTACCGAAAAGGTTAACCGTTTGATCTTTTTTGTGTAATTTTTTTAGTTTTGAATAACGGCTTCTAAATGTATTGTCGCTGTAGAGCATTTACTGATACTGTCGGACATTAAAGCTTTGTGCAAAATTAGTTTTGTATTTTAAAGGCATAAGTATGTGACAAAACTGCTTTGTTAGAACCTCTGTTGACTTAGCCAATAAATATATGAGACTCTATATGGCAATAATACATATGATCAATAATAAAACTTTAAAAAATATAAAGTATGATAAAACAATTGTCACGGCGCGGCGTTGCTCTTCCTGTTAAAAGTATAAATATGTTAGATATCTTTGTTATTGTTTTAAACTTATCTTTAAAATCTATTTATGAACCAGGTAAGTAACCAAATAATATCTAGCTAAAGTTGTTCATTTTATTTACCTGATATACAACGTAAATATTTCTTTGCTGAGAAAACTTTGAAGTAAATAAACACACGTGTAATTAAAAAATACAATGTGTTTACAAATGTATAATCAGTCAAAGACGGATTATTGATAATAGCATTTATTTTGTATGAAGTGAAATTATAATTTAATTATATAAATTCATTTAATATAAGTGTTTAAAGATTAAGTACATTCTGCAATTTTAATATTAATCTAAAAATACATTAACAACTGGTAATTTTTCCAACAATTTGAAAATATATTATGTATATTTATAGTTTCGGCTCTCTTAGTGGATATTTTGATGTCACAATTTGAATTTCATAACATCCTCCATTGACATAGACCAATAAATGTGACAAAGTAACATAACAAGTGCAATATAATGTATAGTCAGGTCACGAACTAGCCGTGTTTCTGGGGCAAAGAGATAGAGTGCAGTGTCTTATATCAGTAGTTTAGTGTCATAAGTATGTTACATAAATACCGTTTACAAACAGTGTCACTTGATATATAGAATATTAGCCTGTACCATAAAATATAATATTTATATATACAGGGTGGTCAACTCAAGATGGCCACCGTTGGGATCTCTGAAACTGTCAGTTTCTCGAAAAACTTTAAATGGGAAACCTTCCCTGGATTTATACGTACCCTACATTAAAATTACGGTGTTGACGAATTTTTAATCTTTGCCATTTATTTCTTTGTATGTTTTATATATATATATATATATATATATAAGTTACTAACATCAATTAAGTTGTTTTGCAACAAGCAGGTTTGTTAAAAGTGCAGTTTGCAGTTGTTATGGCAAACATACTGTGACAATAAGTTACAACTACAGGCTATTTTTTTTCGGCTCATTGAAAGTATTAAAATCATGCGATAATTTTTCGTGTGTCTGCCGACACGATATATGCACTCACAGACTTCGTAGAAAACATGGTGCCAAAATCTTCGTAATTTGATTGCGGAGGTTTAAAAAAGCTTTTGCACTTTCTAGTGTGAGTAGTAGCGCGTCGGGGTCACATTTTGGGTCAACATTTTGAAAATACAGTGTGGGTTATCGTTTTATATTTTTTTGGGGTTTGAGAAAACCGATTTTGACAGTTAAAAAGTAGTAGAGTGTAGGGGTCCAGTTTTTGGAGTCAATATTTTGAAAATTCAGTATGGGGTGTTTTATTATATGTTTTTGGGTATGGGAAAACTGATTTTGACAGTTATAAAAAAAAAAAACGAGCCAAAGTCTCAAAAAAGTGTTCCATCTTTTCATCTTTTTTGTAGCTTTAATTCCTGGTATAACATTACCCATTAAAGAAAGGGGTTATAAAAACACCGTGTTTTAAAGATAAATAACTACTAAACCAGGATTTAGTCTTTTTAATAGATATTTAAACATTATTTAAAATTCTGTACAATATTGAAGTGTTTTCTTCAAGAAACAGTTTGTATTAATACATTTTATTTTGTACAAGAATAACATAAACAATATACTAACATTTGAAGACCATCTTTACTTATAGTTTAAATTAGTAAATATCATTAATGTATAAACACTAAATGCCCATACTATAAAAATAACACAGTAATAATATTGATTATGGAAAACATTATTTACTGTACATAAAACAACCTACGTATGCCCTCTGGTTGAGGCTATAAATATTTCTGTACTTATTTTGAAGAATATTATTTGTTTTTTGAAGGATGGGATGTAATACATCTTCGCAATAAATATTAGCTACCCCTTAATAGGTTGTCAGAACGCCCCACCTCTTTCATGAAATATACTGTTTGTTCTGGAGAAGACTGATTCAATTCAAATAAAACTTTATTTAGTTCTGAACTTATATAGAAATTAATAATATTATTGTTTGAAACATAATATTGTCTATTTCCGTAAAATTATATTCGTTGCGAACATGATAATAATTATTTCGCTCAAAAATAGATCACTATAAAAAAGGGTTAGTAAATTGTTTGCTTAGTTTGCATAGTGAAGCTTCTAAGTAAAAATATAGGCTTCAATAAAGTGAATGGTTTTCTATTATAAGCACTAAAAATATAATTAAACACCTACTCCCTTTCTCCATCAGATTAAATTGATTACCCAATTACTTATAAGAAGCTTAGAATGGAATTTAATTTCTTTTAAATTATTACAGTTACTCGTCTTGTAAAAATTAAGAAAGTCTACAAATATTTCTGTAAAAATTTCAATTGTTAAAAATTTCGTACAAATGGAAAGCTTGTGTTATAATTAGGCCTACCTGTATGTCGTAAATTAAAAATATATGTTTATATGTTGAATCAATATTGAAATAAATTCAAAAAGAGGATGTGCTATTTCCATTTCAACCTTTATTTGTGTATATATAGAGTGTTTATAAATTCCCTTTAATATCCTTTATTATTGTTGTTACTGAAAATAAGTTAACTTATTTATGTTGCATACCAGGAATTTTGTTGAACATTTTAACTTTCCATGATTTTGGGGGCTTAGGGGTGAAGGGGGTTAAACATTTCAAATATAAAGGTAGCTCTTGTAATACACCACTGAAAAGCTTATTAAAATAGAAACTCATGGCGCAAACTAGAGCTTAATATCTTACATCGTTCAAAGTCATGGATAATCAAAGTTCTGAAAAATTTTATTTTTAATATAACAACAAAGCTGGTTATTAATTTGTTAATATTAGTAGGTTGTTGATGTTAAATTATTTAGGTCAGATCATTCAGAATATGTATCTGTCATTGGAATACACAAAGATTTGTCAAGTGTGTTAATAATACAAGAACATTACAATAGTTTTAATCGTTTCCTACACTGAAGTAGTTTTTAGAAAATCAATTTTAAATTTAACTAAAGAGCTATCCTGTTTGGTACGATTTTTATATTTGATTTTGATTTTTTCTAATCTAGTTATAAAAACATTGACGAAATAACCTTTTTTTAAAGAATTAGTTTCCACAACAGCCTACTTATTACCAACAAATTGACTACCTACTTTGGTGTTATGATAAAAATATAATTACCCACAAATTTGATTGCCCATTACATTGAAATAAAACAAGATACTAAGCTCTAGTTTGTGCCATTCTGTTTCTCTCCTCCTTTATATTTGAAATTGTTAACCCGCTCAAGCCACCAAAATCGTTGAGATTCAGACATGTCAAAACATTTGTCTGATTATACAACACAAGATACAAGCAAAGTTTTGTTAACTTATTTGCACTAACAAATTTAATGAGGGAGGTTAAAGGGTTATACATACGAAATAATAACGCTAAATGTAAGAAATTTATCTCTTAATGAAAATAAACAGCAACTAAGAAACACTATAAGAGTGTAAATTGTATTGCACAATAGAGCCGAGGAATGCATTATGCGGTGTATTGAACGTTAGTGATGTCTGGAATTTACGGGAATACGTTGTTTGAACTTGGTCAAATTTTCTGAGGAGATTTATCTGAAGAATGAAGTCTCCATTGTCTTGCATGCTTTATTACTGCATACCTTTGTGTAGGGATACGGTTGAAGCAAGGTACTACATGCAGAAGGTAAAGAACTGGTAAATCGTCTTAAAAACGTGGCATATTAACTTTTAGAAATCCAACAATTTTGATAAACATCTAGTAGGAAATCTAGTTAAATTACTTTAAATGTATTCGTAAGGAAAATTTCGGATTTTAATAATAAAGTTTATCAGAAAATTCAGTTTAACTATATAATTTTAAAAAAATTTACGAAACCTAACTTTAAATTAGTCAAGATAAGTAAGATTTTTAAATAGTGTTCCGTACAAATTATTAAAAACTTAATACTCGATAGACTCATATTGAGACGTCATAGTTCTTATCTCTCAAAACAGTACTAAGATTAATTCCAAACTAATACATTCATCGTATCTATTACTTTGTTATTTTATAGAAAGTCAAAGTTTCGTAACACGCGGCTACCTAAATTGGGTACAGTTATTACAATTACAAATTTCCAAATATAAAATAAATAACATAAAACTGAAATACTGTATTTCTTCAGATAGCGAAATGGTTTGTTATTATATTTATTTAGTTAGTTTATTTGCTGTATGTTTATTTAGTATTAGAGGAAACCCCTGAGTGCTCCTTCCCGTTGCAACCTTCAATACACGTAATCATATGTTTTCTTTATAACAAAGGTGTAGGATTAATAATAACCTCAAATCTAAGATGTTAAATAATGTTAAATGTTCAAATCAAATTATTTCGTATATTTTATAGCAGCAGTTATAATACAGTTTAAAAGAACCAACATCAGGTCTAGACTTTAATAAAAACCTAACCTAAAAGTTAGAAATGCAAAATAATTGCTTCAAAGTTCGAAATCAGCTGTTAATGGCATTATTTGAGCAAACAGCTGTTTCATCTGTTATTTTATTCAATTGGTTGCTATAGTAATAAATATAAATACATGTGTTGGTTCATCAGTCTAGGCCTGCCCTAAACACATTTTCCGACTAAATTTGCAAATATTGAAATAAGAAATGTTTTTTTCAAAATGAATTATAGCTCGTGTTACTCAGAGATAGTGTTGCTTTTTAATAGCAAAACTATTTCTTTCAAATCGGTTTAGTAGTTCCAGAGATTACCTCCTACATACATACAAACAAACAAATTTACCCCTTTAAAATATTAGTATAATATACATTTTCCTGAAAGTTAAATTATAAATTTTATTTTACAGCGTACATTTTACGTATATTTTTTGTACGGGTCTATAAATTGAGGTTTTAAAGTTTAACCTATTACACTGAAGTTTAACACAATATTTATTGGGAAATAATATTTAAAATTAATTAAATAGTTTTGATTTAGTAAAGTATATGATGTGACATAAAGCTTAAAAAAGAATTGTGTTAAATAATTATTGTAATCACTTTAAAATTACAATGTTCTTCTTTTAGGTGTTGTTAGTCACTTGATAAAGGGAGTTGATTTATATTCCCGAAACATTCTGTATTGATTTCTGAACACAAAAATTATGGCAAATGTCCGAATAACATAATCAAATTTAACATCCATCATTAATAAGTGATATCTTCAAACAGAGAATAATGCTAATCCTGTGTTTTTTACAAACTTGAGTCTACTACAAAAAAAAAAACTTACCAAATAATTAAACTTTAAGTCATACATTATTTTATGGACAAATTTTAACTATAAATATTTAACAACTATAAAACACCCATTTTAGTTTATTAAATAAAAAACAAATAGAAGAATAGTTTTATTGCCTTGTAGTAAGAAATCAGTAACAGTTACGAATAGTTGGTGGTTTTTAGTTCGTTCTAAAAGTTGTTTATGCAAGTGATTTGTATTGTTTTCCGATGTATTAGTTCTGCTACACAGATTCGTATAATCCTTTGCATATAATCAGTTTATAAATCACATAATAATGTTATGTAATAAATAAAACAAGAACAAAATATTATTCAAAGTACCTGGGCGACCGAACATAGCTCAGTACTTTTTTTTTGAAAATGTATGCAAATACGAATCAGTTACTGAATTTGTTTATGTATTTTAGAAATAACAAATAATAATTATAATCATTAGATAATTTATATAACCTTTATAGAAATATAAAGAATGCCGAAACTGGTGAAAAGGGTTTTAGAACGGTTAATAACTGCACAAAAATTATGTTTTAGTTACGTTTGGTTTTGAAATCAGCTGATAATTTAAATATTATAGGAAACTGCTGATTACTGTTATCATTATAGTCAATAAACATATGCAATGATTTTAAACTTCATAAGCCCAATGTTAAAAATTTTCTATTTTCAAATGATTTGAAAAAAAATTACGAGTTATCCTGAGGAAGTGGTTTTTACCACTCGATTTTTTAGACCCAAAAGCCTCTAATCCCAAACTTTCAGCAAAACCCTTCCGCTGGATCTCGATATTGCTCGTACGTACAAACAAACAGACATTGCTCGTATTATAGTATACGATTAAATCTGATTTATTATAAACACATTATTATCTTGCACATATTTAATAAAAAGTTTGTTTCAATTTCATAAAAAAATTTATTAACAGAAAAAGCTTTCTCCAATTGTGCCTGTTCCTAACCCGATTACAGAATTGGGAAAAGTGGAAACTATTATGAAATTGCTTTTTCCTTTAGGCCATATGATGCTCTTCTGCTATCAGCTAACAGTATAGACTTCTGTATTGTAAATTACTTCTGAAAAGCCAGTTTAAGTAATTACTATACGTTTTAAAACACTCTATTAAAACTACCTGATTTCAAGTGTATTTCAAGAGTAAATTTATGTATCAACACAACTCTGCTACAGTATCTAATTCTAATAGCAATTCCTAAACTCGGTGTTGATATTATGCTTTTTACTTTATGCCAGTTAAACCACCTACTTTAAAGTAACTCATGTGAATCAGGTACCTGTCAGTATGTACTGTAAGATCTAAGCCCAAATTCATTTTCATTGTTGTATTTTACATTTGAAACTATACTTGAAAAGCAAAAAAGTGTAAATATTCTCTCATCAGCAAATATATTGGGCAGTAAGCCAAATAGTTTTACAAATTAAAAATTATGATTACTAATTAATTTTTAATAATCTGTTAATTTTTGTAATTGGAAATAAAGGTATATTTTCAATGTTTGCATTAAAAAAGGAAAGCAATTTAAAACTTTACAAAATTTTAGTTTACAACCAATTTATTTTACAAATATAAATTATACAAGACAATAGACAGTAAAATATTTAAAAGAAAACAAAGTGTAGTTGCAGGTTGCAGAATGCAATCTAGCACAAAGAAATTATATACATACAGTACATCCAGTCGGAGCGGAGTTTGTAGATTTATTGTAAGCAATGGCGATACTTTGCTCCAGGAAGAAGAAATAAATTGAATACAATTGAAGGTTATCAATATTATTGTCAACTGTAATTCTGCTCGCAGTTATTTATGGTTTGTTTTCTCTTTGATTTCATTCAAAGGCAACTGTACTATTTTATTAAGGTATACAATTAAAGTTTAATTTGTTTTAAAATATAAACTTTAAAACTGCTTAAGTTTAGGCACTTTTTTTTATTATTACATACATCTCAATACGTGTGCAATTATAACGGAACAATTTTAATAAATGTACAAGAGTGGATAGACTAAAGTCGTAAACTGTGCTTGTAGATGACACTACAATAATAACGCAAGTAATCATCTATCTGATTCCGAAACAGTTCATCTAATTACAGTTAAAACTAAAAAATTTTAAAACTTGAAGATATGTATACAATCAAATTATGAAAACAAATGGATAAATGAGTTCTTGGTTGTGCGATACAATCAATTCGTGAGTTTCATTTAAACATTAGGGATTTTCTTCGTAAGAATACAACAGAGGAAGGCAGTGACTTACAACTTTTATTGGAAAGCTTTTTAGGATGAGTATCTCTGAACACATTATTTAAAATTTCATGTTACAATTAACTTAACTAAGTTGTGCTTTGCTTGAACAAAAATTCAGTAGAAAAACACTTCTGACTCACGTGCAATAACGTTATTTTAAATAGTGTTTATGTTTAAAGTTTCAGAAACTGAAATGAAACTAAATCATGTACAATAAAATAAAATGTTGTTTAATGCTGTTGGATGTTTAATGTTTCACAGTTAAACATATACAATACACAGATGTAATCAATTTTATAGTTTTTCTTCAACTCTGAAAACACAATATTTTAAAATATAATGTATTTGTATTTTACTAATTTACATATATGTAGATATACGTTGCTAACAAAGATTACATCTGTGAACGGCGTTCTGTATTGCAAAGTTATTTAAAAAGAATGTTATATATTAGATCGAATATTTAATTTAAATACAAGAAATGGTGTTGCATATAAAGATTTAGGCTTATTTTTTATGTGCGCAATGAGCAACTTTTTGACAAGTATATAGTTAAATAATGAATATGTCCGAATATGTATTATAACGAATATTGTACAAGCGGTACAGTATTATAAAGAGGGAAAATTAGTTTCTTTGTATGCAGGGGCTCATAGTATTGATTCCCCCGTTATTTAATAAAACCTAAATTGTTTAATTTAAAGCCTAATTAATAGTTGTATATTAAATTTGTGTTGCAGCCTTGGTCGACGAGAAACATATTATCACTTCAATCAAAGAACGTTTACTTCAAAGTCGTTTGAAATGTAGTTGAGGGAAAATCTATACGAAATATAAAACAGTAAACAATGTATTTTATGTAACATTAGTTGATTGAGGATAACCTAAAAGCACAATCAGACATGGCCCAGGAAACTAGACCAAATTAGATCACGTAACTTAAACAAAAAAAAAAACATTCTCTTCTAAAAAGTTCTTTATCAGTAATCAATGTTAGTTAAGTTAATTGTAATATGAAACTGTAAACAATGTGTTCAGAGATTGTCATAATAGAAAGCTTTCCTAAAAATCGGTGCCTTCCTCTGTCGTATTCTTACGAAGAACATCTCTAACGTTTATATGAAATTCACGAATTGATTGTGTATCACAGCCAAGAACTCATTTATACATTTGTTTTAATAATTTGATTGTAAACATACGTTCAGGAAAAACTGTTTATTTTTAACCAAAGTATTTTTTTTTTTTTAGTTAAAAGTCTGTTTCACATATTACGTTTATTTAAAATTCGCATTTAAAAGGGGAAACACTGAAATAATTATTTCAATTTATAAAACTATAGAAAATTATATAAATTTATATAATTAATAGTAATTTTAAATATGTACTTTATTACGTTTTTTTAAACATTAATGAAATAAAACTCTCAGAATAAGTTGTATGAGCATTACATGACACACAACATAATATTAGGCTATATTTGATTTTAGTCTTCCATTTAAAAAGGAGCAAATTATTCATATCGATTTGTACAGTTTTTTCCTTATGACAAATTATTTATACTGATTTGTATTGTTTTTGCCTTATGGCAAATTATTCGTTTTTATGATGATTAATAATTTAATATGTTCTTATAAGTTTTGTTGATTGAGACAAGAAGCCAGTTTAACAATAAACTCTGCTAATTGAAATTACTTTAAACTATGAATAGCTTTTTAATTAAATATTCCACATTTAATAAAATGTTATATTGTTATTAATAAATAATGAAACGTACACAATTACATACATATTTAATTCTCAATCGCATTTCATCATAAGTAACGGCTCATTAATAACTTTGTAAAAGCAGCGATCACTGCAAGTAATTACTTTGTCATTGACATTTTTTACAAGAGACAAATCGTGTAGATTATGTAGTGTTTACGTATTATAAGGAAAGTTCAAGTTTAAATTTATTCAATATCATAAGTATGCCTGTAACTGTTTATAAATGTGTAAGCAATGCGATTACCAAATTGAAAAATAATAACATTTTCTATGATTTGATTTAAAATTTTAATCTCAATATATCCTCAACCTTAACAATAGTTATATATGGTTGTATTTATGTGATCTTAAAATTGTCTGGATGATCAAAATTAAATATGTTACTAAGTATTAAAGCCGATATATATAAGCCTATGATCAATATATACACGTATCGAGTTATCGATGTGGCAAATTAATTATTTATTTGAATAAGCTGTTGTCTACAGATAAAATAAAACCTGAACGCAAAATCTCACAATAAATACGTATACTAACATCAAACGCTATTCAACGACAATGTCGCTATACCCAGTGATGCACAGTAAAAAAACTATACTAACATAACAGTGTGTAAACGCACCCTATTTATTTATACAAAATTGGACATACGTGGCATCACCAGAATGGGTCGTGTCATAAAACTATGCTAAGGCGTTAACCACCACCTATCGTTATTTAAATAGCTTAAAAATAATAATATTACTTAAAGAAAGTTATTAAACTTATACTAATATTTCGCAAACATAGTATTTATTAAATTAATAAAGAATTATGTATAGGACCTTTCATTCATTATTCATTATTCTATGTTAGGATATTTGTTAATATAAAACATTTCCCAATCGTCCGATGGGTTTAGTTACATTTTTCAACAGTTTAGAATTTTCTATTTTAAAAGTGATGATTTTCATCTAAACAATGCTTAGCCATATCAGATTTATCAGGCCTATTATATTTGAAATTAGAAAAATGTTATTTAATGTTTAATCTATACATATAAAAGCGAAATACCACTCACTCACTCACTCACTAAATACGATTTCTCAAAAACTACCTAACGGATTGAAATGAAATTTGGTATGTAGCTTCCTCTAGGGCCATAGGTGCTCACTAAGAAAGGGTTATAAAACATTGGAAATTTTAGGTGAGTTTGGGGGGTAAAAATTACTAAATAGCGATTTCTCAAAATTTACAGAACACATTGGAATGAAATTTGGTATGTAGCTTCCTCTAGGGCCATAGGCTCTCGTTAAGAAAGGGTTTCAAAAAATTAGAAATTTTTGGGGGGTTTGGGGGGATCAAAGTTATTAAATCACGATTTCTTTAAAACTACCGAACGGATCGGAATGAAATTAGGTATGTAGCTTCCTCTAGAGCCATAGGTGCTCACTAAGAAAGGGTATGAAAAATTTCGAAATTTTAGGAGGGGTTTGGGGGGATCAAAGTTACTAAATTCATAATTTCAGATCTTTTATCATTAAGACAATAGTAATTTTATTATTTAAGATCTATATATATATAAAAGCCAAATACCACTCACTGACTCACTTAAAAAGAATACAATTACGTTAAAAATACTGAAAATATCAACCACCACGGGCAACGCCGTACGGGTCAGCTAGTTTTGTATAAATACGCTGCGTTGACACACTGTTAGGTTAGTTATAGTTTGGTTACTGTAGCCCATGCATCACTGAGGATGGTGACATTGTCGTTGAAATGCATTTGAAGAGTTAGTAAACGTATTTGTTGTGAGATTTTGTGTTCAGGTTTTATTTTATGTAGTTACTTTCTCACAAGTTAAGCTCAATAGTTATTTATGTTTTTTATAGTAAATTAAATTAATTTCAACAGTAAAATTCACTAATATAGAGCTTGCAGTATCCAATTTACAATATATTTGGTTTTCTGTTTTTAAAAATATACATAGCTTCCCATAAATATTGATATTTATACAAGTTGAAATGTAGAAAGCGTGAAAATAAAATGTTTATGAATAAGATAAAGTATCACAAGGCAGTCGCTGTCTGTTGGGAAGGGTATTGCCCCACGGGATAGGACAGAGTAATAGCTCCACCAGGACGTAACTAATTCCCCCTCTCTCCTGTAGGAAACCAGATCCAAGCTCATCTATATTCATTTATGTTTATTGTTTATGTTGATCGGTACGCTACGATACATACCACTTTAAGTAACCATACTAAGACAATCATGGGTAACATTAGTTTAAAATTTGGAAGTAGGTAATCCAAGTGTTTATATCATATTGTAAAAAAACAGATTATAACTTTTCTATTGTTAATCAATTTTTAAAATAAATCCAAAGTAATGATTGGTAATTTGTGTACCTGGAGAAATTTTTTAGTACAAAGACTTGTAAACAATGTCGACATTTTCTTTAAATAAATTATTAATATATACAATTTTTTTTTTAAATATATCATAATCTACGAAAATAATTGTTAGTCCATTTAGATACCCATTACAACAGCAACCAACTTTATTTATTTAAGAACGTTAATTAATCATTCGGATGGAAAGCTTCAATAATACATTTTATTTTAGGCCCAAGATCCTGAACTAAAGTGGTTAATTTTGAAAGTATTAAAAACTAGAATTTCCCCAAAATGTAATTTGTTTAACTTGATTTGATGAAAAAACCTGACTACAGACAGCTTGGAAGCATAAAAATATATCTATATTAATATTATAAAGAGGAAAATTTTGTTTGTTTGTTTATATGTAGGGGGTAATCTCGGAAATTACTGAACCGATTGAAAAAATTGTTTTACTAATAAAAAGCTTCACCATCCCTGAGTAACACAATTTTACAAAACATTTTTTATTTCAATATTTGTAAATTTAGTAGGAAGACATCTTAGGTTAGGCCTAGACTGGTAAACCAACACATGTATTTACATTTGTTACCATAGCAACAATTTGAATAAAATAACAGATAAAATAACTGTTTGCTCCAATATTTCCATTAACATCTGATTTCAAACTTTGAATCAAAAATTATTTGTATTTCTAACTTTTAGGTTAGGTTTTTATTAAAGTAAAGACCTCAGCCTTGCTGGTTCTTTTTACCTTTATTATAAATGTTGTTATAAAAAATACAAAATAATTTGATTTGAACATTTAACATTATTTACCATCTTAGCTTTGGGGTTATTATTAATTCTACACCCTTATTATAAAGAAAACATAACATGATTTTGTGTATAGAAGATGACAACGGGTTGTCATTTAGGGGGGGCACTGTTTTATAATAAATCTTACTATTATATGACAATGAAAATGACTTCAACTTAAACTAACCCTATTACTGTTATACACTTGTAAAGTTTAAAAAGAGTAAATTGAGGTATTATTAGTTCAA
This sequence comes from Philaenus spumarius, assembly GCA_018207615.1. NCBI lineage: Eukaryota > Metazoa > Arthropoda > Insecta > Hemiptera > Aphrophoridae > Philaenus > Philaenus spumarius. The sequence goes on from JAGFPH010000069.1 coordinate 1,168,835, forward strand.
GACCATTTGAGTGATAATTGTTGTTTTATAATTTATGTATTTACAACATTTGCAATTACAAGTACTTAAATTAAAATTAGGCTATTAACAATTTATTAAATTAACCTTTAGGCATAAAGAACTAAATGTGTAACCTTAATTAATTTTAACAAATAAATACATATTTTGACTTACCGTCTACAATATTTAATTTGCTGTCGTAATACGACGTCCGTTTCAGCTATTTAACCATTCTCAAGTATGTTTAACCTAATATCCTTTGTCACTTATTAACACAAAAACACTCAATCGCAGTACATAACACAAACACAATAATAAATACACACGATACATTATAAAAAAAAAGAGAAAACACAGTCGATTCAAAAATCTTCGACTGGTTGGGCATAACATTCCGATACGTACTGCGATCACTCACGCTAATCGATGCAGGGGATTGCTTATCTCCAACAACGTAAAGAACAATGTGTTGGAATCGAAGTTAAGTTTTTCATTTAATACAATGTTATTGTCGATTTTTTAAGTCTTGTATATTTCGAATTGCTCAAGGGAATTCATAAATCAGCCTTTTTTTTTACAACGGTGTAGTATTTTAAGTGACTTTCCATACATGAATATCCACGGTCTGCCTGAATCAGGTGTTCTGTAAATTTAGATTCTGTCTTTGTTAAGGGTGTAATTTGTTTGGAGGATCGAATATGTTCTTTAAATACGTTTTTAAAGATCTTCTATATTGAATGTCGTAGGCGGTAAGTCAAAATATATATTTATTAAATCAATAGTCGGAATGGCGACAAACAAATGTTTTGATTAGTTTTAACATTCAGTATTAAAATGTAAAATATTCATATTTTATAAATTATTATTCTAACCACATGAGAGTAATTAGAAAAGGGATTATAGTTATAAATAAACTAGCTGTCCCGTACGGCTTTGCCCGTGGTGGTTGGTATTTCCAGTCTTTTTAACGTAATTGTATTCTTTTTAAGTGTTCAGTCAGTGAGTGGTATTTGGCTTTTATATATGTAGATCTTAAATAATAAAAGCACTATTGTAATAATAATAAAAGATCTAAAATTATGATTTTAGTAACTTTGATGCCCCCAAACCCCTTCTAAAATTTCGAAATAGTTCATACCCTTTCTTATCGAGCGCCTATGGCCCTAGAGGAAGCTACATACCAAATTTCTTCCAATCCGTTCGGTAGTTTTGAACAAATCGTTTTTTAATAACTTTGATCCCCCCAAA